>JAQISU010000014.1:17735000-18143783 GCA_029339505.1 Unio delphinus
GAAAAATAAATACTCTTAAACAGACATGGGTAGATACAATGGAATATAAATTGTTAAATACGATATAATGAAAAGAGGTACAAACGAATAGACAGGTAGATATGATGGAATACAAAAAATGAACGGTTATATGTACTTACTGTGATTACAGATATAGTGGATATACAAGTTGAATTTAATTTTATTATACGCGTTATACGTGTATATATACATGCATACATACATACATACATACATACATACATACATACATACATACATACATACATACATACATACATACATACATACATACATACATACATACATACATACATACATACATACATACATACATACATTCATACTAGCTAACGAATGAAGATTGTAGTTTCTGACCTGACATTAAAGTTTTTAGAAATGTACCTGTGTTTTTGGTCTTGTTTGTAAGTTATAAATATGTTGTTTGCTGATATCTGACTTCAAGTTCTGGCTTTAAAATATTCTAGAAAAAGAATTTGTTTACGAATTTGATAGGAAAATTGCCCACATCTTGGTCATCTTATTGTGTTTTAGTTGTGTTATTTTAAAATTTGATATCAACAAAAATAACTGTTTCATTGTTAACATCGGTCTTTGTTGATTAAAATTTAGCTGTTTTCAGTAATAATGTTAGAGGATTGTTTATTAGATTACTAGATTATATCATTGTGATACATCAAGACTCATGGTACGTCGACACACTCAAGACTCGGAATTATTTTGGAATTCTAAACTTTTCGACATGATTATCTGAGATTTAATTCACAATACTATAAGTTCCTCGTACAATTTCAGTTATAAATTAGAGAATAAAAGTAGTTAATGAATTTTACTAAACTTGTTAGTATTTTTTCTGTTACTTATTTAGGACCATAGAACTCTACATACATTTGATCACATATATTTGTGTCACCATTTTGAATAGGGATGCAAGAACATTAAAAATTAAATTTAATCAAAAAGGAAGACAAATATTCAAGTCCTGATAGATTCTAGAGTATAATTATGCGAATTGAAATTATTTAATTAGCCTGGAGTGTATTATTTTACAAATCAAAATTACTAGGCATGTTAGTTTGGTGTTTTATTGTACAAATTAAAATTACTAGTCCAGTAAGTCTCGAGTGTTTAATTTTACAAATTATTATAATTACTAGACCATTTAGTTTCGAGTGTACAATTTCACAAATGAAAATTACTTGACAAGTTTGGATTTATTAAAGTAGCATCGGTCTAGAGCATAAAAAAGGTACTCTGGAAAGGTGATTTTGTACAAACAACTTTCTGTCTGTATGCGCACAACAATACACCGCCGTGACATCGTCACATGGTTAATCGATACGATTGACAAATTTAGCGTTAATGAAAATGAACATGTAGAAAACAAGAAGACTAATAATCTATTTTCATTAGATATTGCATACCTAATATAATCTTGTGTTCAAAATTTCGTATTACCTTTTTGAACCAAAACTGCTTTATAATGTCGCTAATATATTTTACTTAAGAGTACAACTCCTTAATTTCTCTCTCTGTTTGCATGTCTGTCTGTCCCCCACCCGTCTGTCTGTCTGTCTCTCTGTCTGTCTCTCTGTCTCTCTCTGTATCAGTCTGTCTCTTTCATTGTCTGTCTCTGTATGTCTCTCCCTATGTTTGTCTGTCTGTTTCTCTCTCTATGTCTGTCTGTTTCTCTCTATGTCTGTCTCTGTCTGTCTGTCTCTATATCTCTCTCTGTCTATCTGTTTGTCTGTCTGTCTCTCTGTATGTCTCTCTCTGTATCTGACTTTCTCATCTGTCTGTCTCTCTCTCTGTGTATGGTTCTGTATGTCTGTCTCTCTCTCCAGGTCTGTCTCTGCCTGTCTGTCTCTGTCTCTGTGTCTCTCTGTCTATGTCCCTCTGTCTATGTCCCTCTGTCTCTGTCGCTCTGTTTCTCTGTCTCTGTCTCTTGTCTCTCTGTCTCTCTCTCTCTCTGTCTCTCTGTCTCTCTGTCTCTCTCTCTCTCTCTCTCTCCGAGTCTCTGTATCTGTCTTTCTCATCTTTCTGACTCTGTCTGCCTGTCTCTCCCTATATTTGTCTGTCTGTTTCTCTCTCTATGTCTGTCTCTGTCTGTCTGTCTCGATTTCTGTCTGTCTATCTGTTTGTCGTTCTGTATGTCTGTCTGTCTCTCTGTATGTCTCTCTCTGTCTCTCTCTGTATCTGATTTTCTCATCTGTCTGTCTGTCTGTCTCTCTGTATGCTTCTGTCTGTCACTCTCTCTCTCTAGGTCTGTTTCTGTCTGTCTATATCTTCGTCTGTCTGTCTCTGTATCTCTGTGGCTGTCTCTGTCTCTCTATGACCCTCTATATCTCTGTCTCTCTATGTCCCTCTGTCTCTGTCTCTGTTTCTCTGTTTCTCTCTCTCTATATTTTAAATAATAATTATATAATGCTGACACAGCAGCAGCAGATAATTATTAGATTTTTATTATTATTATTATTATTATTATTATTATTATTATTATTATTATTATTATTATTATTATTATTATTATCATCATCATTTTATTGTTAATATCATCATCATCATCGTCGTCGTCGTCGACGTCGTCATCATCAATTACTGCTCAAACACAATTAAAGCGCTTAGCCCAAGATTTCTTCTTTCCACGTGTATATAAGTTATATATACATTGCATTGAATTTCTTTTCATTTGACTTTTTTTAATCTTTCCAATGTATACCATTATGTCATTGTTTCTTATGACTTTACATAAAGGTACATCAAACCCCATGTTTAACACAACTATTCAAGCCAACAAAGCCTATCAATGACTCAAATATTATTGTTCAAAACCGTATTCTGAATTTAGCTTCCACTGATTGAAATATAACTGTGATAGTCAATGTCCCTTTGTACAAGTGACTATTTATTTTACTTTTCATATCGTGCGTTCACCTACATAACTTTTCTTTCTATTTAATTCGTTTCAAAACAGAGCCAAAACTCTTAATTTTACGTTGTGATGGCAACAGTGGCGAACTGCATTTGCTGAAGAATTGTAACAGCCATTTATAAGCAGTAAAGAGGGACTGTTCAGTGTCAAGGGGGGTTAATGTTAAAATGTATCGAGATTGGCGTCAAAATGAATTTAACATTGGACATTTTTTACATGGAGTGAATGATATATCGAAATTGGCGTAAATGGGAATTTAACATTGGACATTTTTAACATGGAGTGAATGATATATCGAAATTGGCGTAAATGGGAATTTAACATTGGACATTTTTAACATGGAGTGAATGATATATCGAAATTGGCGTTAATGGAAATTTAACATGGGACCTTTTGTAAAGTGGAGTGAATGGTATATCGAGATTGGCATCAATGGGAATTGGAAACCTTAAACATGGAGTGAATGCATATACGTATTGGCGTCAGGAGAAAAAAAAGATAAAATGCTTAGCGGGACGTGAAATATAACCGGATAGAAGAATCATTATGGAGATCAAAACTGGAAATGAGACCTGAACGTTTATATTATGCAAGACTCCATACTAATCTTCAACCACATACTGTCTGGAAACGTCGTAAATGTTTTTCTAATAAAACTTGGACTTTCGCTAACATTGCCTATTTAACTATGTGGTCAATTGTAACAGAGAATGAATATAATTGTAAACTCTGCAAGAGATTGATTATAGACAGAGCCAAGCATGTGTTACTATACTGCCACGCCCTAAACGAAGACCGTAATACTATGTTTGAACAAATAATAGATGCAATAGACATTCTAGATTCGAACTGGCCTTCATGTCAGGTCAATTACTCATTACTTCATATTCTTTTGGGCAAGAGAGTGGACATCTCTATTTCTATGGATGATCAATCATGGCAGGCATTCCGGCGTGTGGTGTCTGATGGAATAGACAATTAACAGAAGAGCAAATGAACTTGAAAACGATATGTGATATTATGCTTTTTCAGTAAAAATTATGGAAATGAACCCATTTTATCTAGATCTTATAAAATTAAGTCTTTTAATGACAAGCTTTGTTGCTTACGTTTCTGTATTAACGAAAAATTAACTGAATGAAATCTCTTCTAAAGCGGAAATAACAAAATCAGTCAGTATACATGCATACACACACACACACATAAATACATACATACATACATACATACATACATACATACGTACATACATACATACATACATACATACATACATACATACATACATACATACATACATACATACATACATACATACATACATACATACATACATACATACATACATACATACATACATACATACATACATACATTGATGAACATCAATCTGTGACTTTGATGAAGTTCTTGACAAAATTCCCACTAGAGAAGAAATCAGTAGTACAATTAGTTCTCTCAGTAAAAATAAGGCATGTGGTCACGACGGTATTGTTGCCGAGCATTTACTGTTTGCGGACACTCAAAGCAGTGTACAGTTACTTGAAACTGTCTTCAAAAAAGTGTACGAGGCCGAGGAGTACCCATGCCATTTTAAACAAGGTTTAGTAATACCAATATTTAAAGGAGGGGGAAAAAGCAAATTAGATATGAATAACTACCGTGATATAACTATAGTTCCAGTGCTTCAGAAAATCCTAGAGCAAATTATATATAATAGACTACTTATATTTTCTAAGTACATTAATTTTCCAAATCCAATGCAACAAGGTTTTAGGAATAATTGTGGCAGTATCACTGCAGCATTTTGTATCAAAGAATCTATATGCTACTATATGGATCAAGATACTCCTGTCTATGCAACATTTCTTGATAATGCTAAGGCATTCAATACAGTCTGGCACAATGGGTTATTTTACAAGCTGTACAAACTTGGCATTAAAGGGAAGACGTGGCGCATCATGAAAGACTCGTTTAAGGGAGTAACTAGTTCTGTTTTATTTGCGGGCAAATTGTCCAAATATTTCAATATTAAGCAGGGTGTAGGACAGGGTCGTATCTTGTCCGCTTGGTTCTTTCTCGTTATGATAGACGATTTGATCACTGATTTAGATCACACTTTGCGAGGCCTAAATCTTGTCGATCTCCACCTGCCGTGTGTCTTATTAGCGGATGACACAACTGTAATGGCTAATTCGCATCATTCGATGCAGCCTCTGCTCGATACAATCTCTAATTATGCGAAAAGGTGGAGATTGAAATATAACGCAGATAAAAGTTGCAGCATCCTCTTTACAAACAAAAGAAGAAATGATATCCCTGCTTTTCTATTCGACAAATCGCCAATTCCAGTAGTCAAAAGTAAGAAATATGCCGGCATACCTCTAACGTACAACTTTAAACCTAACGATGCGATAAAAGAAGCATGCGATAAAGGTAAACACTTATTAAACTCTTTTTATTTTATTGGTATCAGAGACGGAGGAATGAACCCTCTAATAAGTATGAAAATCTGGAAAAGAATCATTCTACCTTCAGTCCTATATGGATGTGAATTATGGTCGAATATGACGAACACCAATATAGAAGAACTTGAGCTATGTCAGAGATATGCAGCGCGACGTATGCAAGCTTTCGATAAATATTCGCCCATAGAGGCTACGCGTAGTACCTTAGGACTCTGGTCAATGGAAGCATACATTGATAAGATGAAATTGTGCTTTTTCAACCGGCTGTGTAGGGGCGATTGGACTCTTATCTGGAAAAAGATTTTCATTTTGCGTTTATGTCAGTACTTGACCAACCCAATTAGACAGACGGGGTTTATAGCAGATATTGACAAAATATTCAAGAAATATGGTATGGGAAGTGTTCTCTTAGACTATGCAGTAAGAGTACAAACCGAAGGTAAACTTGTTTGGAATCGGAATATTATTGATAATATTCAAAACATCGAAGAATCTACCTGGAATACAGATATTGAACTAAGGAGCGATTTAATTCACTTCAGAAACATTCATTTGGACTTAAAACCAAGCAGTATATGGTTTCTTGGACGTAAATTTCCATCTATGTTATGGCCTCTCTCTGAAATAGTGAAACTATATATCATGCCTGTTGGAAAAGTTATGATATGTAAACTCTGTGGAAAAGAGACTGACGACAGAGCGAAACATCTTATCTTAGGTTGTGAAAAGCTCCTTGAAGAACGAAACGTCTTCTTTGAGAAGGTGATTGACACTTTAGAGGTGAGAGACGGGGTTAATTTATTTAATCAAGAAGACGATATACTATTGGAGACACTTCTTGGAAGCAGAGTAGATTGCTTGTCGTCTATCGACGATGATGTATGGGATAAACTCATGTTGGTAACGGCAAAAAGCATAACCTCATTTTACAATAAAATGCATTCCCTACTCTCAACCAACATGTCATAACATAACAGCAATAATAAGTAGTTAATTTAGATAAATAAATAAATTAATTTTAAAAAATACAAACAAAAACAAATATTCTGCTGTTGTCAAATTCCGCAATTTTGATGTATTACAGATCACGGAGATATAATGCTCTCTGGCTCATATAATATACGAGTGTCGCCTTTTGCTATCTTTATTCCTTTGAGAAGGATTTCATGCTGTTCCTCATATATATGTATAAATGTGTGTATATGTGTGTATATATGTATGTGTAAATATGTGTTTGGGTGTGTAAATATATATGTATGTGTATGTGTGTACATTTATATATATATATATATATATATATATATATATATATATATATATATATATATATATATATATATATATATATATATATATATATATATGTGTGTGTGTGTGTGTGTGTGTGTGCATGTATGTATGCATAAACATATATGTCATGTAGAAAGAACTACATTGATAATTACACTGGTATACGTTTCCAATTTGTTTCAATTATATTCTTTTGTGTTGTATTTCATGATTTTGTATTATCCTGAATTTGATTAATCTGATGTAATCTCTATTGAAGAGGAAATAAAGTCAGTCAGTCAGTCAGTCAGTCAGTCATACATACATACATACATACATACATACATACATACATACATACATACATACATACATACATACATTGATGAACATCAATCTGTGACACATAAAATTTAAAATCGAGTAAAAGATTTTTTAAGCAAGAGAGCAAATCTTTTCGAGACATATAAGTGGCCCTCTGATTTTTATGTTAACGCCATTCCGATAACATAGTGTATTGCATAGGTCTTCTCTTCCTTACACTTCGTCTGACATCTACCCCGTAGATGAGGACTCGCTTCAAACATTCTTGTCTCCCCACATAGATTCTTATTTTCCAAACGTACTTACCAATGATGTTCATAATTTTCCATGATGATTTGTCATACATGGATGCGTCTGTGCGGAACAACATCGATGATACGAGGGTAGATGATTCAACGTTATTACACGTCTTGTCGTGAGAACAGGTGAAGAGAATTAAGTGAACCACGGTTATTTATAGTAGAAGAGTGGATCGAAACGGATTGTTTTCTCACCAATCCTGCGTACTACAAACTTCAGTCGCAGTGCGGAGTCTGTTTTCTAATCCGAAACCTGCACGTCTCATTCCCTATATAGGCATGCTAGCGTCTGTGCGCAAAGAGTCAATGCGACAGTTTTCAAACGTGACGGAAACTAAGAAGACGATGAATTGAAGTGATCCGACTTTAGAGATGTGAAGCGATGGTATAGCATCGGCTACCAAAGTCAACATGGTTATACTTTCAGAAGAGACCGTTTTAAATTGGGATTTTGTGGAGTTTCTGCTTCACAAAAATTTGTTCTGGTACCAGCATTTTCGCTATCTTTCTTCTGTACCGTACGTCGATGACTTAAAACATAGGCAGCAAGAAGAATTAGAGAAATTTTTGAAACAGCAGAAAGATGTAGAACAAGCTTTTCTCCTTCAACTGCAACAGAGAGAAGAAGAAGAAGAAGAAGAAGAAGAAGAAGAAGAAGAAGAAGAAGAAGAAGAAGAGACAAGATGAAGGAAACAACACGAAAAAGAAGAAGCAGAGAAGAAACAAGGTCAAGGAAGACAGTGAAAGTCAAACAGTGACGGTACTCTTATACATTTTTGGCAGAGTTTAGGAGTCTGAAATAAATATATCAGACTTCTTATTTACACACCGAGTAAGATACACACCCGAGTGATTTCTACCAAATCATCGACAGGAGCAAATGGGCCTTGGCCGCAGCAAAAGCAGAAGGCAGTTACGCTCAATGCTTCCCGTTCCTGAGTTGTGGTTTATTTTTTTGCAATAACAAAAAACACCTTGCAAAGGTCTTTTTCAGGGACATCCATTTCTCTCGAGAAAAGATAGGATTAATTTTGCCAAGATCATTTAAGACTAAAAATCCTCTTTTTGCCCCATGATGAATGTTAGTAAGATTGTGAATGAAGGTCCATATCATATAAAAAAAATCAAAACCATGAGACACTTATTTCTTTCAGGTCTATTTTGGTACACATTTTACAATCTAATTGACATCACATCACTTTAAAAAGTTCATACCTTTCTTCTGTGTCTTTTCACTCTCTTCGTTTTGGAATATATTCACTTTCAGAGGTTTTTCTTCTCTTTTCCCTCACTTTCATTCGTCCTCTTTTCTTCTCCTTTTTCTCTTTCAGAACGTGTTGTGGGTCTTAAATTTAGAAGTGTACCTCTTCGTCTTCATGTTAGGAATCTTCTCTACTCCTATAATTTCTTAAGGCAGTCTGAAGACCAATGTCCTTTCTCTTGACAACAATAACGTTTATGTTGACTTCTGTCTCTTTAAACATTTTTCTTGCGTTTTGACATGCTATAATAGCCCAGATATAGAAATTACCTTGATTTTTTATCTCGAATGGAGGGGAGTAGTCGGTCGGCTTGTTTGAAGAAAACTTTCGTATGACACCATGCAAAGAAAGCTCTGATCACAAGTTTACTATGTGTGGGCTCTTCCATAGTTCTGGTAGGTTTGAGACTAAATTGAATACTTGAAGGGAAGACGCTGGTCTGACATTGATATAGGGACCAACAGCGTTCAAAATGTAGTCATTTGACGTTTTGCAGTCCAGATGAAACGATCGCATAATTTCGTGGAAAAAGAAGAAAGTAGGAGGCAGAACGCAATTTATCGTCTAGCACAGGCGCTGAAGTCTTGGTTCAGATTCATGCCAGCGATTTTGAAGATGGTATGAGTTAACCTACATCAAGAACCAGAGACTTTACACCAAACAAAAGTCCACGGTCACTAAATTCTCAAATGTACTGCCAGATTCGAGAGACGGAAAAGCGATCCTCTAGATTTCACGTCCGACGTACCGTTGGAGAAAGCAGAAGGGTTCATTACCAATGTGTATGATTCTTTGTTAACTACACTAAAACAGCAATGTGAAGGCAAAGACGACGATTGTTTGAGACTTTCTATTCATCGCAACAATTTGATGCCCCACGTTTGGGTCGAGTTATGCAGCCCGGCATAATTGACACCTTTCAAAGTCATCGACAAAATTCAACAAGTGCAACAATCCAACGATGGAAAAGTAACACTGTTCATGACCCAGGTTTCTCTTCCCAAGGGGACCGGACAACGCGGAAAAGAGGTATTGCTGGATGACCTACGTAGCATCAAAACACGCCTCGTCCAAATTAACATCCTTCAAGACCAGATGTATGGAGCCCGTGTCATCGTCGTGGAACGAACGGTAGCCGAAAAGAATGACAAGGCAGAATTGAAAACAGCCTAGAAAACTATTCAACAATCGGACCTAGGCAAGCAATGTAGAGAAGCAGAACTCATGTTACAGCATGCGGAGATATCCAAAGACACACCCTAAGTCATTGCTGAAATGCAAAACTGGCAAGACGTCTTAGCTCCACGCTACACCTTGAAAGTATTACCGATTCCTGGGATACAAATATTATTGTGATAAATGTAAGATGGGTATAACAATTGAGAGCAATACAAGCATTGTGGACAAAATCATTTCCATGCAAGTGGGACAAGTGCAGTTTAAAGATTCAATCAGGAATTTGGCTATGCGATTAAGCCAAATGCCTAAAATATTTGAACTGAAAAAAAGCAAAAGGCTATTTTCCGCACTATGTCTATACCGAAACCAATTAACAAGCTTTCTCCTACGACATCGAACAACGAAAAACTTTATACGCTTGATACCACACTAAGGCCTCAAACCCCTTCAACGTTCAGGAACAAATGTGAAAGTATTGTCGATCCAACATGGACATTTTACGGGATTGCTATGGATAATTTGGAGAATTATTCATTGACCGCGGAGGGATCGATCCTTTGAAACAAGCCTGAGGCATTGTAAAAGCGTGTGCAAATTGTGTAAATTTCTCACAGGCACACGCAATTGCTGACAGGACACACTGATATGGGCACCATTCGACAATACGATGAAGTGTAAAGTCTTGCCTCCCACGGATTTGTACCATCCCATCTTACCTCATAATTGCCAAAGAAAACTGATGTTTCTTATGCTGTACATGTTCCGAAACGTGTTCCCATGAACGACCTTTTCATCACACCCAGGAAAGAATGCGCATTTACGGGAACGGGTCAGCGTGAAATTTGTTATGGTTCTGCATCTGGCATTCGAATTGTTAGAATAGTACGAAATTTACGAACTTCCACAGAGAGAACAATATTACAAGGGCGACAAGACTCAGAAATTCATTTTCTCAGACTTCTTGCGTGCCTTTTTGAAACTGAAACATGACACCACATGCTCGCTTATAATTGTACGAAGTTTTAAAACTGTTAGGAAATAATCGTGTGCTGTATTTTGACACGGACAGATTCATCTACATCGATTGCATTCTTCGACGTTACCCTGTCATCGAAGGAGACAATTTAGGAGCTTTGATGGATTAGCACCTTAACGACAAGATTAGCCATACACCACAACCGTCAGTCGACCTTTGGAAAAAGTGTATCAAATTGTTTACCATAAGCGGGTGTGGCTACTCAATCACTGTACTTTACCTTAAGGACGTGGGGATATAAAAAGTGGTTCCAAGAGGATAGAGAACGACAAGAAGGATGACATCGACACAACAAGAATCGAGTGAGAGACCCACTGCGAACTCCATGTTCAAACCATCCCATGTTCCTGTCTTCATCCCTGACTATTGCGATTGTGCAAGGCCATTGGAAACGTTTAAACAATGGCATACAGATACCCAATGATTATCTACTGCGAATGTTTTAGCTAGAACAGGATTTGTCTACTTGGGACTTAATTGGGATACGAAGTGGAGTTTCATTTCTGATCTGAAGATGTGCCTGGATCGATGTATCTATAAAGATTCAGCTAATCTGAAAAATGCACAATAGTCTCCGCACTGTCCTTACCTTTCCTTGACGTTTCCACCTATGACACTACGGAACAGATATGACGCTACATTTAAGAAGACACTACCTTTGTCAGGGAAGAAAGAAATGAAGACGTCCATAACAAAGGAACAGTATACATGCTCGAGACTTCATTACCAGTAGTATAAAAAGGGACAACGTCCACGACCTATAGTTCGTTGTAACTACCAACACCAACCGATAAAGATGAATCCTTTCAGAGAAACACAAAACAAGTTCAGACAGGTACAGTTCAAGTTCGGTGATTCTCAGGTTGAGTACGATGCCTTCATTTGCGATGACAAGAATGCCGTAAGCTGTGACCTCGGCGATTCAGTTCCACATCATTAGAACTTTTCTACTTCAGAAGGACATCATGGGAACTTTGCTATGACTACTACTACTTTCACTACGACTACCATGGAAAGTGATTTCGTGCGTTTCAAACCTGACGGATGCGAACGAGATGCCACTCATTATATTGGAATCTCTACTGGTTTTTAATAATGATGTCAACTCCGCGTGAGAGCATGTAGCTGCCACATTACAGATGTCATCTAAGCCTAAGTAACTAGACGAAAACCAGAAGACTTTGGTGACTACTCATCCCAATACTTAGATGGTGGCCATACTACACCAAATTCCACAGGAAGAGTTAAATGTATACCAAAATATTTGGCCTGTAGAGGAAAGTTATATGCGATGTGTTGTGTTACATATATCTGATTTTATGTATATATCTTAATTTAATATTGTAGGTCAGTTTTAATATTTTTCATATTTTTCATTACATGTTATCATAATGTAAATGTATTCACTTGAGATAATGTTTTTTTCATTATATGAATTTTCTTTGGTAAACAAGTAATGTTGACCTTGATCCTAACCATAATTCAAGGTTCGTAGCAACCGCAAAAACATGTTTTACTTTTATTTTGCAACGGCTGGTTGATGGGACTAGTGAATAAGTAAACAACGTTTAATTCTTGGAATGGAAATAATTGGCTCTCGTCAGGGTCATGTTAGTAGTACGTGATATAACCAAGACTGGACAAAAATGGGGTTTCGAGGCTTGGAGCGAAGAAGTGGCGATTATGCCCACGAGCTGTGATGCTAAATTAAAACTTAAAGTTAAAAAGTAACATTTAAGCCTGTGTTAACTGCATTTGGATAAGAAGAATCCGTCAGCAAGGTAAACCACTCCCTTCAGGACAGGACTGTCATGGACATTCCCGAAAAGCAATTCTTGGAGGACACCTGTGTGGCTCTACCCAAAGTAGAGTTTGTAAAAACATTACATACTGTCCCTAGGACAACTCAGTTACCAAACCCATGTTGTACAGAGATTTGTATATCTAACACTTTGATCGTTTTGATGTTTATTTTCTTGCTGTACCAAACCGTTTTGCTTGTATGTTTTTGTTTTCGAGTTGTTTAATTTGAAAAATCAATATACGTGTCCTGAAAAAAAGTATAAAATCTTTTGTCTTCTCTTTCTTCGTGTCAAAAGTGACATTTTGCTGTATTTTGTTGGTCCCTCTTCCACCACTTTCAAAGTCATCGGCGAACACTTAGATCGTGATGGTTGGGAGGCCTTACATGTTCGACATCCCTTTAACATATTAATTGCTAGACCCAAAAATTCAGGCGAAAAAGAATTTCTCAGACGTTTGATCGAACCAAAACATAAATTGAGCGATCATAACCCTGTTCAGTCTCTTGCGAGAAAGTCAAAGCAATTCCATCTTGTTTGTGGAAGGCATTCCTGTCGAAGAAGACGAGATCGTGTCGGACCCCATTCAAACATATCTGGTCATATTCGACGACAGGTAAGGAGAAGAAGAAGAAGACAATAATCTGTGGCTTACGCGCAAAGAACATCATCGTAAAGACAGTGTCATTTATTTCACTCAAAATTTGTTTCAACAAAGCAAAGCATATTGCACCTTTTTTCTTGTTTAAAAGCTCTAGAGATAAATCTCAAGTGCAAGTCTTAGCTAAGCCGTTAGAAACACTTTGGCTGACTCAAATGTACGACGATGTCACTCAAACCCCACGCGCCATTTTTGCTCGTGAATTTAAAACCTACCACCACCGATTATTTACGATTTCGTACCAATCTCTTTCACCACTTGTGCCAGCATGAAGGGCGTGTAGTGTTCACATCCTCGTTGGCTTAACAAAACAATCTATAAAATCTTCTAACACATTGGGTCTGCTACATACAGCGTCAACATGACGTCTCTTCAGTCTCATCTTCCCGTCAAATTGATTCGTGCGTTGAATAGAATCAGTCGCGACAAAATCTACATATATGTGCATGTGTCTCAGAAGCCAGCCTCAGAGATCTCTTAAAATGATTTACGGTGATAGCACATCAATTCTTGCAAGGCATCATTCACAATCCTCATTAAACCAAATGCTCTATTAACAGAAACAAAGTAGCCTTGACGCAACTGGCTGATACTCGCATTGACACTCAAACCATTTTGAAACCTGGAGGTTGCGGATCTCTAGAAGGATTCATTATTCGCTCCCTCTTAAAATGGGATTGTAATGACCCCAAGTCCTCGCCAAGAAAAGAAACAGTCCTCGACGTACTCAGACGAAGACGAAAAAGAGCAACGGTGTCAAGACCAGGTCACAGCCTCAAATGAAGAAAGGTTCCAATAAAGGACCCCACTAAACAGATTCTACTCGCAAAGCAAGTATTTCGATCAGAAAATAGCCTTTCACTCGCAAACCACGACCTGCAGAAATTGTGACTGCGTCTCCAGTAGTCTCGTGAACTTTCGCTTTTTCGCTGCTGTGATGCCATCCAAACCCAATTTGGCACATTTGATGAAACAATAAAAACCCGCTTCTCCAAGAACTTCTCCTGCAGCGGTGACACCCTCGCCTCTTTAGCTGCAGTGACAGCCGCTCACAAAGTACCTGCCTACAAAATCAAAGTCAAAGAGAGATCCTACATGGTATAGTTTACTGGATGTATCCAAGCAAGACCTGTCCCGATTTAGTCATTTGAAAACCCCTTCACGACGTGTGATGCCTGTCATCAAGATGATAGGACGAAAAGACAATCAGTATCGACGCATTCAAGTATTAAAAAGACCTGTAGAAAAAAATGGGAATGAGTAATTTTTTGGTCCTGAACGCCTAAATATAAATTCGTCATCTAAACGCAAGGTAATCATCACAAGACCATATCGTCCAAAGTAAATGAGAACCAAACAAAACAAAAATATTGTCAATCAATTCAAACGAAATGAAACATTGAACAAAACATTGATGAAGCAATTGATAATATAACGCATTTCAGGCCATGGACTTTGGTGTATTGTTGTGTGTGGGCTCCTGAACGCCCACAGTTGTCCCCTCAAAAAGTGCACACCGTCACTATCTTGGTTCATTACTTTCCAAAAGAAGAAATGAAAACGAAAATAGCATTTCGTCATCTGAAAAAATATGCTTAGAAGTCGACCAAAAAAAAGCCAAAGTCGCCGTTAAGAAAAAGAGGAACAGCCAAACGGGATGATCCTTTGTCAATTTTGGCTAATACATCGTAAATATTTTGAAGAATAGATAGTCCACACAAAATAAAATGGTGTGTGCTAAATCATTGACATCAGTGTATTTTTGGTGTGCGCTCCGAAACCAACAAACAAACATGTCGCCCACAAGAAAACTTCCTTTTTCATTCCCAATGGAAAAAGAAGGAAAGAACTTCCTCCTTTCTTATTCCAATATGGGAACATGTTTTTCGTCCTGTCCAAAGCTTCTACACTTATGCGAAAAATATGTATTCAAACAGCCTCTAAATGTGTTATCGATACTGAGAGCGAATGTTGTCTCAATGTCTTGCAAGGCACGAGACCTTTGTCTCCAAATCAGACAAAATGTTTCGCCAAATATCAACACATTCTTCGTCACATAGTCCAAACGAAAATCAACATATGTCTAAGGAAAACGGTTTTGGTCCAACGCGGTGGATATTTTCCCCTATTATAACCTCTTGCTAAAGCAATAGTAGTGCCCGCGTCGGGACTCCTGTGAGGTATTTTACCCAAGGTTCCAAGATACAAAGGCCAAGAAGATAAAAGGGAACACTGGAGTTAAAAAATTTCAGACGTGACCATTGAAATCCGTTGGAAGGACGAAATCTGGCTTTATTGTCTTACAAATGATGGATGGAATATCATCGATGGCAAGAACAGCGGACCCCACATTTAGCTCTCAATCCTCATTTGACCGAGATGTCCCAGTTATAACACGTATTGCAATCATTCATGGATCGCAGCGATTTGTCAGAAACGTAAACGTCGCAACAGTAGGTCATGCTTCAACTACTGCAATTTATTAGAAAGCTTTAGGCGAAACAGCTCAGTCGAGCTACCACTACCCTCAGTGACCAAGACAGAAGAAATGAGACGTTCAAATTGCACCTGACTGAAAACGTACGCAAGTTGACAACAAAACTAGAGAATGTATGCAAGTTAACAAAACCACCTACATACGGAATTGGAGGATGTATTAAAAAGATTATGGTCAACCTTCTTCCTAAGAAGGAAAAGGAAGGTGAAACGAAACGTGAAACAAGAACCATTTACCTTGTTCAGACATCCTGCTCTCGACACCTATTTATCGATAGACAAGCAAAAAGCATTACAATCCAAAATATTACTACACGAAAAATAGAGTAGCATTAGTGATTATTCGGTGACTTATTAACCAAAGTGGAGAAGATTTTATCCAGGTTTCAATACGATCCAGCCCATCCTGCAGGTTACGGAGGTGTTCAAAAATTGTTTCATATTGCCAAAACCCGCCTTAAAGGTCTATGTTTATCTAAAGAGCAGCTGTGGGTACATGAACATGCCACGTAACCTTAAACAAGCCCATTCTAAGAAAATGTTCAGAAGTTGCCCCCGAGTGAAAAGCATCGATCCTCCATGCAAGCCGATTTAGCTCATGTCTCTCATTTGGCTACCTATACTCGTGGTTACAAATATTTGTTTTGCGTCACCGACGTCATTTCTAAATTTACCAGAGTCTTATTATTGAGTTCCAAGTTGAGCAGAGAGTTAGAGTAGAACTGATGTTTAAACAAAGGTAGTCGTCACCCTATTCAATGGCAATGCAACAATGGCACCAAAATTCTGAACAAAGCTTTCAAAAAATTAAAGAAACATGACATTCAGTTTTTCACCACCGAGAATCCCGAAATCAAAGCCAGCATCGTGGAACGTTTCCAACTCTACTTGAAAGAACTCATGTGGAAGTATTTTACGCAGCAACACACTTTCAAGTACATTGACGTCTTACCACACCTGGTTAAAGCATACAACCAATCTTACCAGCGGAGCATAGGATGTGCCTCACATAAAGTGACTCTCAACAATAACGAGATTGTTTCTGAGCACCTGTTTTGTACGTCCCCGACGGTGACTGTTCACAAGACAGATAGAGTGTTGGCAGCATGAGATTAGGTGCGCATTGGCAAACCAAAACGCACTTTCGACAAGGGTTACTTACCCAACTGGACCACTGGATTGTTTCGTGTCATTGGATAAGTGCGTGGCCGTTACCATACCGTTTATAAATTGCAACACATAAACGGGGAAGTGTTTAAAGGAATGTTTTACAAGACCGAGTTTCAATGCTAACCAGAATGCTAATCAGAAAAGAAGACGAAGTGCACCAACTTGAAAGCATTCTCGAACAAATAACCGGAATAGTGTGTAAACGTCGTGTCAAAAAAGTCAAAGTATGTTGGAAAGGATATCCATCTCATTTTGAGTCTTCATCGACGCCTCGAAGGTCAGCGACTATAACAAAAAATAACCATCAAGAACTTCAGCGCAGCCTCTGCTGACACTACAACCGACACCACTACCTTTACCTGTTCTTTTCTGAACGATCTACAAAACAATCCTTGTGGGTGTGGTGTGGAGAACGTGTGCCTAAAATGCAAATTGAAATTTTCTGTATTGTGTCATCGGTGTTGCCATTGCCAATTTGAGTTTGCAACAAACAATTGTGGAACATTTTACTGAGCAGTGTCATCGGTTGCTTTCTTCCCAATCCTTCCCTGAAACAATCCTCTATCGGCATTAACTGGAGTCTTGAGAATAACGTCAGTCACCTTCCACCATTCATCACTCCAACAACAACAATCTTCTTAAGACACTCCTCTCACTTCGAGTGACCCCTCAAACAGCAGAATTCTGTAATAATAAACAACAATAACTAATTTTACGTAATGTTACCCAATGACAGTTCCAGAGAGGTGTTTCCCAAAAACACGCTATTCTGTTACACGGTCAAGTTGCTACAGGATATCCAGTTGGATCACAAAGTCTGCTGGGAAGTGGCTTTGGTTGAAATGATTTACCCTACACAAATTTTTAATATCAATGAATTTCAAAACAAATGTTAGGTCGACTTTTATGACAAACCAGTGCAAAGTTACTTGCACAATCACCCATCTGTTGTAAATGCAGCTGACGCTAAGACATATTCACCGAACGACAAATTTAAATGGTACACCTATGTATTTCATATTCGTAAAGGCTATTATTTGAGTGATCAAAATCTGGCTAATATGACTTCTACCATGTTCAATGCATTGTTTGGCAGAGCTTTGGACAAAAGGCCTGACAACCTTGAATACTATAATTTAAGTCGTCGCCTACTAATACACTTTCCAGGGGAAAAATGATAGATATTAGATTTTGACATGAATTATGTAACATTTTGGGTGGAGACGTCAAGATCCTCAAGGGTGGGCCGACACTAACCATTTCCAGGAACCTGGTTTTTGCCATATATTTTCGTTCACCTGTAGAATTGATCCAAGGATTATGGATTTGAGTATAATCCAATGTGGTGGTGAACAATGTGGT
Source organism: Unio delphinus (assembly GCA_029339505.1). NCBI lineage: Eukaryota > Metazoa > Mollusca > Bivalvia > Unionida > Unionidae > Unio > Unio delphinus. Next base: position 17,753,282 of record JAQISU010000014.1, read on the forward strand.
AGGACACATCTCCGTATCATTACTGCGTGCCATTCTTTTCAACGTGGATTCTGCCACTAACGCTGATGAGGAAGGTGGAAACACCTATCACGTTCACCGCAAATGTCAATAAACAGTCAGTAAGTTGCATTTTGACACTGACAACGTAGCCATAAAAAGAGATCTGGGGGAAAATATTTCATTCACCAAAGTAAAATTCACGGTAACGCTGCATTTTCGAAAACGATTCTATCTAACTACTTGTAAATCATGTATTCATTTTACCGAGGAGTCGCTCGACAAGGCGATATTTTGACATTGGCGTTTCGTTATGTGGCGCCAGTGTTGCAGTCAATGGTGGCACGAAGATTGCACGCCTTGAAAGATGGCGCGTTGACACAAGGCAAAGGATATTTCCAAAATGTTATCATCGACAAGCAAAATCGAGGTTTTGTCAACTGGCGTGTAGACACGAACGGAGTCTCCTTCTCTATCCGAAAAGAAGACATTATTATGTGGGAAAGCCTGTCGCCAGAAGGGGACGCAATCTTAGACGATAACAGATTGCAATAACTCCCCGTCCACAAATACAGCCATTTGCAGGGCTACACCAATACTCTAGAAAAAAAATACTAGTCCTTTTGCCAAAATATATGTTTTTGTGATTTAATATACCATGAAAAATAGAAGTGTCTAATGGCACTTCATTTCTTTGTTTTATGTCATAACGATAAAAGTTTGTCTATCAGCACTCGTTTCGTAAGCTTGTCAAATAGGCTGTGTTTATCTTTGTAGTTAGTGAGTAGGTAAAATGTGAGTGAATGTTTCTTTTATGTCCGTGCGTACCATGTGATGGATAGTAATTGGGACTTGTAAGTTTTGGTGACAGGGGATGTTTCCCTCACGTCCGCGCTTAACACATATTAAGCGAAAGCGTTCGTCGGTCTGGCTACCCATCGTTGATTCGTGAACCTTGAGTAATTAGTAACATAATTGCTAAATTGTTGGGACTGCCGATGCGCCAGGAGTATGTCAGGCGCCTAATTGACGAACTAGTCATAGAGGTCATAGCCAAAGAAACTAGAATTGAAGAAAAGGAGGAGGATGAGAAAGAGAAAGTAGAGGAGGAAAACAATAAAAATGAGTCCTGTCTCACCTCATAATATACCTCTGTGTAAGGTCAAGCCTGAGGTTCGGAAACATCCACAGACAGCATGACATCCAGTGTCAGAACCACAGACAATATCAGTAATGCAGTCTGTACCAACACCACAACCTCAGCATCTACGGGTGTGGCATAGGAGAAAAGGAGAAGTCTTTAAAATCCCAGAAGCGGAAGATTGGGGTACTGAAAACTCAACTACCCTTTGTACTCCCAAGAACAATACTAAACTGGGAGCAATATTTGGAGTAGACGATGTATCTGTGGTGCCGGGCCTGGGATGTTCCAGCATTAGGCTGGTGCTACTTAAGTTTCAAACAACAGCATTTTTCAAGTCTAACCAGATCTCTAGAAAAGAGACTGTTCAAGTTGCACATTCATGTTTATGTGTAATAGTGTGATTTTCCATGCTAAATTCCCATTGACGCTAATCTCAATATACCATTCACTCCTTGCTAAAATTTCCCATGTTAAATTTCCATTTAAATTCCTCTATGCATTTGCTCATGTTAAAATTTCCCGTGTTAAATACCCATTGACTCCAATCTCGATATGCCATTCACCATATGTTAAAATGTCCCATGTTAAACACCATTTAAATTTCTCGATGCATTCACTCCATGTTAAAATGGACATTGTTAAACTCCATTGACGTTAATCTCGATATATCATTCACTCGATGTTAAAATGTTCCATGTTACATTTTCATTGACCCATCCTCTCAATGAAGTTCACTCCATGTTAATATCTCCCATGTTAAATTGCCATTTAAATTCCTCTATTTATTCACGCAATGTTAAAATGATCATCTTAAAATATCCTATGTTAACTTACCATTTAAATTCTTTTATTCATTTACTCCATGTTAAAATGTACCATGTTAAACTCACATTGACGCTAGTCTCGATATACCATTCACTCGAAGTTAAAATTTCACATTCTCCTGGACGCTAATCTTAATATGCCATTCATTCCATATTAAAGGTTCCCATGCCAAATTCCCAATGACGCTAATCTCAATATACCATTCATTACGTGTTAAAATTGTCCATGCTAAATTCACATTGACGCTAATCTCGATATACCATTCACTACGTGTTAAAATTGTCCATGCTAAATTCACATTGACGCTAATCTCGATATACCATTCACTACGTGTTAAAATTGTCCATGCTAAATTCACATTGACGCTAATCTCGATATACCATTCACTACGTGTTAAAATTGTCCATGCTAAATTCACATTGACGCTAATCTCGATATACCATTCACTATGTGTTAAAATTGTCCATGCTAAATTCACATTGACGCTAATCTCGATATACCATTCACTACGTGTTAAAATTGTCCATGCTAAATTCACATTGACGCTAATCTCGATATACCATTCACTACGTGTTAAAATTGTCCATGCTAAATTCACATTGACGCTAATCTCGATATACCATTCACTACGTGTTAAAATTGTCCATGCTAAATTCACATTGACGCTAATCTCGATATACCATGCGCTCCGTATTAAAACTTCCCATGTAAAAATTGCCCAAGTTAAATTCCGTTGTTAAATTCCCTTTAAACAGCCTCAATACATTTACTCCATGATAATCCCCTATGACGCTAAACTTGATATACCATTTACTCAATGTTGAAAGTTCCCATTTTAAATTCCCAGGAACGATACTCTCGATATACCATTCACTCTTCGTTAAAATTTCCCATATTAAATTCCAATTTAAACTTCTCTATTCATTCACTCCATCTTACAACTTCTATGTTAAATTCTCACTGACGACAAACCGCTCCAATGGCATAGTGGTTAGAGCGTCCGCCGCGGAAACGGGAGATCGTGGGTTCGTTCCTCGGCTGAGTCATACCAAAGACTTAATTAATGGTACTAGCTGCCTCGCTTGGGGTTCAGCATTAAGAGATTAGAGTTATGACTGGTCGGCCTGGTGTCTGAATAATGTGACTGGGTGGAGCATCATGCTACATGTCTGGGACATGATGCTCCAGTGTTATACATCACTATAAACTGCCTCACTGCAGACATCGTAGCGATATGACTAAAAATTTGTTTAAGCTACGTTAAAAATCATAATCACATTTCATCACATCATTGACGACAATCTCGATATGCCATTCACTCTTTGATAAAATTTCCCATATTACGTTCCTATTGAAAATCCTCTATGCATTCACTCCATGTTAAAATTACCCATCTTAAACTCCCATTGATGCTAATCTAGGTATACCATTCAGTCCATGTTTCCCAAGCTAAATTGCAATTGACGCTAATCTCGTTATACCATTCACTACATATGAAAATTTACCATGTTAATTTCCCATTTCATTTTCACACTACACTCACTCCACGTTAAAATTTCCCATGTTAAAAGTTCCCATGTTAAATTCTTATTTAAAATCCTCTATACCTTTATTCCATGTTAAATTTCCCGTGTTAAATTCCCTTTGACGCTAATAATGATATACCTTTTACTCGATGTTAAATTTTCGCATGTTAAATTCACATTGACGTTAATCCCGATATACCATTCACTACTTGTTAAAATTCTCCATGTTAAATTCCCATTTAAATTCCTTTGTGCATTCTCTTTATTTTAAAATTCCCCATGTTAAAATCCCTTTGAAATACCATTCGCTTCATGTTAAAATTCCCCATGTTAAATTCCCTTTGAAATATCATTCGCTTCATGTTAAAATTCCCCATGTTAAATTCCCTTTGAAATACCATTCGCTTCATGTTAAAATTCCCCATGTTAAATTCCCTTTGAAATACCATTCGCTTCATGTTAAAATTGTCCAAGTTAAATTCTCATTGACGCTAATATCGATAAACCACTCTTTAATATTAAACCGGTCGACGCTAAACCATCCCCCTTCACTACTTTTATAAGCAATGCAAAAGAAACAAAATTCCTGGAACTTCAGAATGAGTTTCAATAAATACTTTATGACCACATTCTGCATAGCAAAAACCACCATCTTGTCAGCATAGTACAAAGCTTTCCTTTTGTTTAATTATCAGATGCGTCTTTACTGTCTAATATACAAAAATTACATTACTTTATTATCTGGGTGGGGTAGGGACAAATATTAAAGTGCGAGTCACATCAAAGTTTAGAAGGAAGTTCGTTCCATGTAAGTATCCAAATATCAAAAGGAAATGGGTAATAGGGTAGTTGTGACTCAATACAACTGAACACAAACAAATATTAAGTCTAATCATTCACCTTTTTTTTAAATTTTGCTATAAAAGCTATTTCAAAGCTTCTTCAAATTTCAGTTGTCAATGTTATGGCATCGATGGTTCCGACATTATTGTTCTGTGTGACCCAACATTGTTCTGGCTTTAAGTTTTTAGTCTGCTAGTATTTTAAAAAGAAAACACTTTTTACTATGAGATGGACACATGTTACCAGAACTTTTTAGAAACACTCATGTCTAAGATCAAAAACCTGAACTCGGAAATGATGATTGAAAAAAATATTTTACCATGTTTGAAACATATTTTGGAGATTTGTCATATTGATAAATAAATATCATGCATTCATGAGTTTTTGAAAACATTGTGTCAATCTATGTTTCCAGATAATCATTTTCCTCAAACTAGAATGGATCATGGTAAGGTTTTGTCAATTTGAAAACCACAAATCGTGCATGTTGTTGATGTGTTGCCCAGCATAATCACTGGATACAGCCTTGGTGACGTGTATACTATTTGTATTTATTATTTCATACCTATTAGTTAATATATGACTATATTAGACTACGTTGATACAGAGAAAGTGAAATTGTTCAGTAGGAAAAATAGACAATCTGTAAATGTCCCTTGATCGATATTCTGGTCATGTACTAATTTCCTTAACTAGCTCCTTGAGCAATAAGTGTTTGCCTACCTTTTTTCATTGACGTGTTTTTGCTAGCATACTGGTTATTTATTTTATTATTATCAACATGGTCCCATTTGCTAACATAATGGTTATTTCATTGAGAAAAACCTAGGTTTTGTCACAGTTGGGTCGAAAACATTGGATGCCAAATTAACGATAAATGTTATCTAATCCTTTTCGATATTGTGTTCTAGGATCTGATAAATTTATCGTTGCAAATTCATGTGGGGTTGCTTGAGCACCACTAAAGAAATTTCTAAATTAATTATAATCGAAATCGCCACAGCGCCAAGTTTGCCATATATTTCGTAGCGTATGAGTATCAACCCTGTTAAATACCGCTAATATATCACAATAGTCTCGGATCACGTTTGGAACTTGAGTGTATCGCTGAGTGACATATATAATGTCAGCGTTTTTGTATCTCCTTTTGGGAAATATCTTAGCTGGATTGTTTTGTCGTTCCAACATAGTGTCATCGTATACGACCAAGTTATTAATATTCCTATCTAGGTCTTCTGGAGATGGAGCCTCGTCGATATCTGTGATAAACTCAATAATATCCTCTCTGAGGCGCTCTCGTTATAATCTTTTAGCACTTGATAACAATGTTGATCGTCTACGGTCGGAGCAAATATAGTTTGTCGCACGCTATCCATTTCATGATTAAATTGAGTAACAATTGTGTTTTACCACTCCCTGAAGGTCCAATCATAATCATCCGTATGGAATTTGGTAACATAAGATGATGTCTTACAGGTACTTGTCGTCGCAACGCGGAGAAATCAGTAATTTCCATTAGATATAACTTATTAATATTATCGATTAATATTGTGTGAAATGTAGATCGCGTACACCAACACTTGATCTAACAACTGTTACAACTAAAAATAATAGAGAAGCTGTCGTTGGCAAGTGCGAACGATGCGGCACAAAAAAATATAAATTTGTTTTTAAAAAATGCGGTGGTTATATCGCCTCCAAGTTAGCAAAGCTCCCAGGAGCACCGTGGGCGAAGTATCCGGGAACACGATTAGATATCAGACCTGACGACCAAAATATTCCTCGTCCGGGTGAACATCCGATAAACGCTATCGATGAGGCATGTCGTATTCATGCTATAGCATATCGAAGTAATGATCTCCAACAACGTCATCTCGCAGATGTAAGATTGATACACGCGTTAAATACAATTCCGAATAAAACATTCAGGGAAAAATTAACATTGTGGTTAATAAAATCTGCCATGAAAGGTAAATTATTATTTGGTTCTAGTATTTGATATGGAAGCAATTTATTATTCTCCAATTGGATACTACATGGCTAATTCGGCCATCGATAAACTGGCCAGCGCTGCTAAGGTAAAATATGAAACAGCAGCTCATTGGTTGGCCAAACAAGCTATATGGCAAATTTATCTACCTCGCCCAAAGAAAATTCAATGTGCGTCATTCGATGTTAATATCCCAAATGAGGTTCATCAGGCTGATATATTATTTCTACCGTATGACACAATTAAAAAACGTGTTTATAAATACGCGTTAACAGTTGTTGATATAGCGAGTAGATACAAAGAAGCTGAACCGTTATCAACAAAATCATCATCTCAAGTCGCCTCCGCGTTCCGAATGATTTATCGTCGAGGACCTCTACGATGGCCAAATCTACTTCAAGTTAATCCCGTTAGAAAATTTCAAGGTGAAGTGTCATCAACGATGAGGCAACATAATACTGTAATTCGACCAGGACACGCTGCAATTCATCGTGACCAGGCAATTGTTGAACGATTTAATAGAACTCTGACTGATAAATTGTTTCATTATCAGTACGCGAAAGAATTCATCGATGATGGGCGATCTCGTGAATGGGTTAAACGATTACCAGAGGTGGTTGCAGCGATCTACAACGAGGTCACCAGAAACATAAATATGAAACCTGCCATCACGATAACAAAAAAATATATCAAGAATTTCACTATGAATTTTCCAACAGAGATCCTACTTGGTAACGTCACAGTGAGATATTTATACGAACCTGGTGAGCTTGGAGGTGGTACTAAAAGATCAACTGATCCGATATGGAGTGTCACCACATATAAAATATTTCCCACGATATCATCTAAAAACAGACCAGTGTTATATAAACTGGATCCAACTGCACCACAACGGAGCTTTATCAGGGAAGAATTACAGATAATTCCAGATTATACTCAATTACCACCAACTAGTCTTAATTGATACAATGATTTCGATTACATTACAGACATGTCAACATTATATTATCTCGGGTATGACCACGACTATTATCTTTTCTATCTGTGGTAAATTGTTTGGGAGATTTTCCTGACCACGTCATAATCCAATTACAGCTATCACAATGATTATTTTGTTGTTGTCGCAGCATTAATATATCATTGACATTAAGATCAAATTCTCTATTGTCTTTTTTCCTTATCGTGGTATCATCAATGACTTCAGTGACATTTTTTTCGTTGTTGAAATCAACATATTCTCGTCGAAGTTGATTTATTCTCCGTATTCGTGACACAGCGAGATAAATTAAATTTGACCACTCTATGAAATCATCGATGATCCACATAATAGTATCAGTGATCGTTAATCCTTGTGATGAGTGTATCGTCATCGCGTATCCTAGTCTCCACGGAGAATTATCTGTGTTTATTGCATCTCTAACCGCGGATATGTCAACGTATACAATATCATTCAACACTAGTTGCTGTTGTTCAGATTAACCTGGGATGTCAACGAGGATGTTTTGTCGTCGTGTATCTTTAGGTCTATAACATAACGGAACAGGTTCCAAAGGGAACTTCTCTTCGTGAAGATAAAACAATTTCATCTGGAGAATATCTCTTTTTTTCTGCTAGCGACAATTACATCTGATGGTCTCCACGTGTCCCATAAATCGTTAATGGATGTCGCAGGAATCACCTTACGTGTTATTTCGTACTGTACCTTATTTGATTGTAATCTTATCGCGGACTTCAACGACGATAATTCGTATTTTACTCGCCATGTTCCCCATTCGCCGTCATCTGTAAGATATTCTTTAACACGTTCATACTGTTTTCTATCAGAATATAATGAGCCCGTGGCAACTCTAACCCCGATATCAGGAAATCGATTTACCATGGAAATAAAATTCATAGAGACGTAAACTAACATCGATGATCTCAGATGAGTATACTGCGGTGATTCTCCATCAAAATATTCAACGATGGTACCTAGTTTTTCCTCGCTGGATAAACACGCTGTTGATTTTGTGATAAATATTCCCTTTTAAACTGTCTCATCGATGATAAAGTTTAGTTCTCCCGGATCAAGTACCAATTTGGCGCATTTTTGTTTATGATTTTCTGCTCCACCCGGAGTAAACTTTCCAATTATTATTCGTCCAAGAGTTTTACACTCTTGTGTTATGATCTCGCGGAAAAATTCAATTTCGTAACCTGGTAATTCTTCTGGGGTTGGTAGCCATACTTTGGTTTGTTTCCGATATGAAATTATTGCTGTAGATGCAGTCACCGAGGTTAACATATCTAACATAAATCTTAATAGCGCTATCGGAGCCCACTTCTTCACGGAAATATGTTTTCCGAACCACACATAAAGTATCGGATGGAGATTATCCGCGAATTTAAACGATGTTATCTCGGCAATTCCAGTCAGATCAAAAGCAGGTAATGATCCATTAATCGCTCTCTTTTCCATCTCATGTGTGGGGTGACCAAACCGAACAAAATATTCACTACATTCTCCCATCCCTAGAAAACTTCCTGGGTAACACGCTGACATGTCCACGGACATCATATCCTCGAGGTTATATCTTGCATTCCATAGTCCACCACGAGGATATTCTATGCAAATAGTTTTAACATCATCGAGAAATTTAGCACAGGTTGGTTTCCACCGATTCTTTTCTCTGGCAAAATGAGCTGCAACTTATGGCACCGTGAAACTTTTTTGGGTGATTTCATCGGCGAAAATCTCTCATTTTCCATACGAAGAATTTCCAATCTCTGATTTGCCATTCGAAGAATTTCCCATCGAAGAATTTTCATTGATGCATTTCAACGCAAGATTATTCATTTCCGCTTGGAGTCTTTCAGTACGATATATATCTCCGTTCGACTTAACAAATTTGTCATATAGTTCTCCTTCGCTGGAAAACAACCATACATTAATAGGTTCTATTTTACTCATTTCATGGATGGCATCAAACATATTACCGTGATAATATTTTATTGTTGGGGAATCTGGACATGTTCCCTCGGTGATACTCCATTCATGAGAATTATGATCATAAATTTCGATCGGGGATCCTCCCTTTTTATAGTGACCAGAACTATAAAAAAAAATTCTTTCCGGAAATATTTTTACAAATATTAGAATTTTTATTTTTTTCTCTAACGCAGCAGCATCTTTCTTTGATGCTCCTCCTCCCTTTTTCTTAATAAATTCATTCCATGCTAGAATTTTTTATTTTCTTATCTCGGTTAATCCGTTACCCCGTTTAGTATTTTTGAAGTCTTCTATGACTTGTTTAGCAACACAATTTAAATCCGATGAGAGATATGCATCTGATATTTCTTCGTCATTGGGAGTATCTGCTAAAGAGATTCCATATATTATTACGTTAAATGGATGTGCTATATTGTAATATTGGCTATCAATTCCAACCAATACACCTGGTTTGGTTTTATCGGTCAGCATTACAAGGTTTTTATTATCTAGTACTCGTTGTCGATCATAAAATATTTTCCAAGTACGTGGATCTATTTTTTAGTTGAATTGCTTGTTGTTGTAGTTGATCTATTTTTTGTTGTAGTTCTAATTTTTGTTGTATTCATTGGTCTATTTGTTGTTGTTCTATTCCTTGTATTTGTTTTTCTATTCTTTGTATTTGTTCGTTTGTTCTTTGTTCTTGTCGTTTTGATAGTCGTCGTTGAAATTTTGTGTATATGACATTCATATAATATTTTTTTACCGTCGCTGAAATCCATGAACGAAAATATTTTTTGGGCGCGCTCCATCGTCATGGTGTTATCATCATATTGTGTTAGATACGTTGAATATGTATACTCGGCACCATCTTTGAGAAATTCATTTTTTGCTGCCTTGATACTTTTTATGATTCTTGATTTGCAACGTCTTTGTTTTATTTTTCCATCTAGGTCAGATCGTTTTCTTTGTCGTTTCGGGTATGTTTTTATATCCTCAATGGAATTAATATGTTCTATATATATATATATATATATATATATATATATATATATATATATATATATATATATATATATATATTAAACAAATATATCTTCACTTAGATTTTTCGATATTATATGTATAATATAGCAATGGCTCAAAACAGATGTAAGTAGCTATGGAAGGGTAATAATGGTTGATGCGACGATCGACGATGTGTTGAAGAGTACTGCGCATTTCACAATCAGCAGATCAGAAATGGTTCTCCTGGTCTCGTGAAATGTAACAAATGTGGATATGGAGTTCAAGCAAAAACCCAATTATGTTTTGATTGTGGTAGTAAGAATTTTCGTGAACTAGCTAGATACTATCATCGAAAATATAACATCGTCCTCAATTAATTAAGTTATATTACGGGAGATTATCGGGAAAAAAATTAAATAATTAATTTACTTAGGAAATGCATGGATCAGATTGAATTAACTTCTCATCCGATTTATACCGATTACGAAGCATCCAGATGCGGAATCATCAGACATCAACGATTAAAGAAAATACTTGGTTGGATTAATAACCGTGGATATATGATTATTTGTATCAAACAATGTGGAAAAAAAATATCTATCTCATCGATTTATATATGAATGCTACAATGGTATAATCGTAGCAGGGTTAGTTATTGATCACATCAATAGAAATCATTTAAATAATCGTATTGAAAATTTAAGGATGGTAACTCCAAGTGAAAATAATCTCAATTCTGCACCGAGAATTAAATCGCAACCAAGAAATTCTGTTATAGCAATCATGGATAAAAGCAAACACAATATTTTCCATCAACATATTCTGCTGAAAAATACTACGATATATATTGGAACCCCAAAGAAATTATTTATCGGAGTCTCTAATTTTTCAGATTTTCTTACATGGTCATCAAATTCTGATCCTAATTTTTGTTGGGAGTCCACGATAGTTGAAACAAGTACACCCGGTTTAAGTTTACCTTGGTCGGAAAACAACGCGATAGTTTTCTCTGTTGCGTCGCGTCGCCTTGTCAAAATATCATCCAAGGAAACATTACTCGTTTTCAGTTTACCCTGACGATCTTAAAATACAACGATTTCATCCTTTGAAACATCTACAAGGTTTAATGTGTCACATAACGCCAGTGATAAAAGCTTTTTTACTTCTTCGAGAGAAACTCCTTTAGTTTTTGCTACTCGCGATAGCGGTTTTTCCCAAATATCTACCATGTTATGTTATATGATTTCTCTTTAAAACGTTATTACTGGTGTACTCGTTTATGAGGTAGTTGAAAAGATGTTGAGATAGCAGTCAACACACTAAGGACCCCTCGTCCACATATTGGGGGATCGGTTAATGTTTGCGTGGGCAACGTTGAATACCAAACTGGAATCTTTAATTTGGATACATAATTGAGAAATTCTTTTGGTGGCGCCAATTCATACGAGTCAAAGTAAACAAATGATTTAGGGTGAATTGCGTACGCGACCCAATGAGTTCCAGGTCTAGTGTTATCATCGAGAGTAATTATACCGGTTTCTGACGTTGATGGTTGATTTGGTAATTGATCCTTCATAAATACACCTCTGAAATGTTTTATTGGGAGTTTTTTTTTTACCGCGTTGATTAAATCAAAATTTGACATTGGTGATATTTGCGATATTGTTACCTCTGATAGGTCCCTGGGAGCCGTAAACCCAATCCGTGAACGGATCTTCCCTTTTTTGTAGCCTCGCCCGGTAGCCGTTTTTAGTGCCATACCAGCGGTTGTGCCAACGGCTCCTAGCGCAGCAGCCTTAGCAACAGCGGGAGCGGCCGCTGCAATTAGTTCTGGAATCGCTGCAAGAAGAGGAAATATTCTACCGGTTTTAATCATATTTTTAATCGCTACAGGTGAAAAATCCAACTGAACTCTTGTATTTGCTTTTAACGCCTTATTGAAATGGTTAAGTTGAGTTTTTGTCAGCGATAGTTTATTTGACCCTCCTTTTATCTGTTCACGCTTCAGAGTTATCTTTGCGCCACATATAGTAGAATTTTTTTATTGTAGTTTTTTTTATTTGACCAGGTGTCAAAGTGACATTAACGTGACTATACGACATTTCATTTAGATAACACACCATCTAATTGTTGTTTTTGTGATTCTATTGTTTATTTTCTTTTGGCGCGTCAACAAGTTTCATCCGTCCATCAACACCCTCCATCAACATTGCTTCATCACTGAGAATGACGGCTACCGCTCTATATCCACCAGCACCGACATGGGCACGAAATACTATATCGACGACAGGCTGCCTGTACAATCCATATGTTCCAACGAGAAGTAATAGATCGGATACAACGTTGTAAATTCTCGCTGAGATATTTGCATTCCAGTGTCGATATCAAGATCGCGTCTTAAAAACTTTGACAACCGCTGATACACTCGGGCAACTCGATTATGAGCAATATATATATATATATATATATATATATATATATATATATATATATATATATATATATATATATATATATATATATATATATATATATATATATATATATATATATATATATATATATCTTCAGATGGTTCTTGAAACACCGAGTGTGTCAAATACCATGGGGTTTTCTTCCTGATTATCTACTCTATTAGCTCGTTGAAGTAGAACAAAAACATGTCTCGTAGGAGCTATTCCGTGTTGCGAAGATAGTTGCCACGTAAATAACCCAGGAGCGGGAAGACCAGTGGTACTATTTGTAGTCAGCGTTTGACAGGGGAACAGTGATTTACCACCTGTTTCCATAAAAGACATTAGTCGTTGTTCGTCTTCCACTGAAGGGTTTAACGCGGGCATCCACAACGATAGATTTGCCAAAATTACCTTACCACGGTCATTTAGTGGATTTGCAGGATCTGCTTGAGCTCGCCATATTGCATTGTTGTCATCCGCTCTTCTATTGAGTACAATAGTATGTTTTGCGCCAAATATAACCTTTTTAACATTACAGCAAAATCCGAAAATATGAGAAAGAGGGATCACACAAGAAAATTCCTCATTATCATTCAACATAGCTCTACGAGTTGCAAATCCCAGATTATAGTCTCTATTTTGAATAATAATCATATCTTCGACATTAACAGCAACAGCTGGAGCAGCGCGGTCTACTGGTTGTCTTACAATAAATTGTTGATTTTTGGGTTGATCAGTTGTATCCTTGACAAACATCATAGAGTGTCCAACTGTTCTTTGATAATCATCTGAATATCTCATTAACCCTAGGATAGTTGTTGCAACGTCGATATTTTCTTGAATCGCCTCAATTTCTCTTCCATCGATGAGATATCTTGCACTGTTAAATGGCGCCATTATACCATTGTTGACAAAACCAACCCGGTCATTAGCTCCATAACCAGTATTATCATGTTTTAAAAGTCTACCCTCAACCTCGATGTATCCCTCCGACGGGAGAAAATATATACTAGTGTCCTGAACTTAAAGTTCAATTCTACCTCGTTCATCTGGAACTCTTGCATCGTACGAATACATCTGATAATCTCGAAGAGAGGTATCTCTCAGCACTTTTTCACCAAGATTAAACGGGGCGTTATCTATCTATTCAAACATTTTTATATAATTGGTCACCTTCTAAAACGAAGACCACTACCCGCTATCATACTCGAGACAATATTTCTCTGTTGCTGCTTATCTGATAATCCACCTAGCTCTGCTAATTTTTGATTTGCGAGCTGATTAATCACTTTACCTACACTCACTGGCATTTCATCGGTAATGGGTAATTTAACAGGTTGGACCGGTTTAGGTTTACGCATTAATCTCATTATTCTATCCTTGATCGCGGAGAAAGCTTGGCCTGCTAGATCACTAACCGCGCCGATACCCTTATCACGAATAACTCCCATTGCCTTCATACCGAGTTGTTTAGCGAGTGGCATCGCTTTGGTAGCAATTCTAGTAAATAGTCCACGAAAAACATTACCAAAACCATCTCCATAATATAACCTGTGTACAGGTAGTCTTGAGTTTATAACTCTAACCTGTTGACGTCGTTGGTCATGTATTATCATCTTATATGATAATCTTTTATCTAATCGCGATGACAAAGTTATCAATGACAAAGTCATCAATCACTATAATAATCATCTATGATTTCATTGATGAGACCACGATATCAATTAATATTTATTACACCATCTTGAAGTAGTCGTTGACATATATTTGTGGCCTTGTTGATAATTTCGGGAGAATTATTTCCAGCTCGTTTTCCCCCGATGAGAACTTCTAACCTGGACACATCGTTGACAATATTTTCCGGACAGATATTTAAACTACCTCCTGTAAAACCTTTTCCACTAGATGAACTAGTTGGATCTTGATACAGAGATCTAAAGTAATCATCATCATCACCTTCATTACCTTTACCATCTGTATCAGATGAAAAATATAATTTTTGAGATGTAGGAGGAGGGGATATTTTTATATTTTCGTCTTTTTACTTTCCACGTTTGTCTACTCGCAGGTTGACTCTCTAAAACATCATCACTGAGTTCTGGTTGCTCAGGTGGTGAATAAGGCGGTGGTTGTTGAGGTAGTGACATAAGTCGATTAATTTCACTTATAAAATTATCATATTTGCGATCATCTCTTCTAATCTGTTTTTTATCGTAGTATACACGATATATCCATTTGACAAAATCATTATAGTTTATAGAAGCATATTTTTCTTTTAAAATTTCATTTTTTCGCGATAAACCCATTAAAGTGAAATGAGGTAAATCCTCCTCATTAAATCTTTTTAATTGTTTAATTGCCCTCTCTTAAAATTTCGTCATTAATTCAACATTTTCTCCTACAGGTTTAGAAACCTTGGCACTAATATCTTTTTCTAACTCAGATTGAATTTGTGGTCTAACTTCTGTGATCTGTTTCAACAATGGGATAACTCCTTTTTTCTTTTCTTCGTCAGGAGTATCCCCGAATATAGTTTATTCAATACCAGCAGTAGCTTTGTCGGCGGCTGTAGCTATAGCCTTTTCAGTGGCCGCAGTGGTAGTCGTAGCAGCTTTTTCAGTAGCCGTAGTTATCGGTTTAAATAATCGTTCTGTACCAGTTACAAAGTCAACATAAGAATCCTGTCGTCGTTGAAGTTTTTCCCCGAGTCTATTTCGTACAGGAATATATTTATCGAGCGCAGCTAATCTTTCTCTTGCAAGTCTAGAATAATAAGATTCCCCGACGTTTGTCATTTATATATAAATTATATCGTTAATTCAGCATCCACTGTTTTTGACCCCCACTGCGATCAAACCTAGGTTTTTATCAAGGAAATAATCATTATACTAGTCAATAAGATCATGTTAATAATAATAAAAATAACTGCTATTTTGTCAAATAAGGACCATGTTGATAATAATAAAATAAATAACCATTATGCAAAAATACGTCAATGAAAAAAGGTGGGCAAACACTTATTGCTGCTCCTTGGATTCTTTCTCTAACTGAATAAGCAAGTCTGCTTGTTTGGTCCAACTAACTGTGTAAAAATTATTATCTTCATGGTAAGTTTATATATATATTGCTTGAGACAATGAAGAAGAAATGAGTCACCAATATTCTTACCTTTTATCAATCGAAACTAAAAGAGTAGCTTGAAGACCAAGGTTACCGGCGTCTAATACATTAAGGTTGCCTAGAGACAACAGTGTCTATTACTTGTAGATACATTTTCCAGACGAAAACATTTAGTCATGTGTCACATTAATTTCATAGAATATGCTTGTGATGAATGAAATGATTAAAGAACATTTTTATAGCTATTAATAAAAAAAAATGTGGAAGTGAATTGTTTGTTTTAAATGAAAATAATTCAAGGTTAATATTGCATGTTTTGAATGAAATGAATCATATAGCCTAATGCACATAGCTCAAAAAAGCTTTAAATGAACATAATTCAAGGTTAATATTGCGTGCTTTGAATGAAATGAATCATATAGCTTAATGCACTGAGCTCAAAAAAGCTTTTAAATGAACATAATTCAGGGGTATTACTGCGTGTTATGAATGAAATTAATAATATAGCACAATGCACTGAGCTAAAAGAAGCTTGCTCTAGAATCAATCCATATTAGGCAAAAAATTAGATTCTACTTCCCCTTTTCTTCTACGCAGACCCTGGACTAATTCTGGAAATTAGATCTGGACCCTCCAAAATGCATTTCTACCTTTTACAAGATCATGTGTTGTATACAAAAATCCCCTAAAGCGCGTTCCTTACGTTTTTCAATACAGGAATTAAAAAGTCGCAAGAAAATTTCCTATCTATTACTTGACATTCAGTCATTGACCCAGAGCCATATTTTGTGAAGGCCATACTTTGAAAATTAATATTCCAGGCTAACTTAAGTTTGCAATATATGAACAGTCTATAAATAAGTAAAAGGTAGACAAATCAGGACCGGATCTTCATACTTTCTTAATAATTTTCAAGTCGGCGAATACATTAATGACTCGCGAAAATTTCCAAATACATCCAGGAATACTTTATTTCTCGAGGCGAAAATAGATTTATTCTGGTTATAAGTAAAGTAATGTGATATGCTAAAAGTCCAATACCAGGCCTAATGAAATACAAGGAAAAAGGTTGATAAGAGAACACGCAAATAGAACGGAAAGACAGACAGAGAGACAGGGAAATGTCATGTCGAAAATATGTTTTTCAGAAACACTAGAACTAAAATTAATGCAGTCACTTGTGTACACCATATGTTCGTTACTGATTTATAAGACATAGATGTCGATAGAGTTATGAACTGCTTTATCCTTACATATGATTTATAAGACATAGATGTCGATAGAGTTATGAACCGCTTTATCCTTACATCTGATTTATAAGACATAGATGTCGATAGATTTATGAACTGCTTTATCCTTACATCTGATTTATAAGACATAGATGTCGATAGAGTTATGAACTGCTTTATCCTTACATCTGATTTATAAGACATAGATGTCGATAGAGTTATGAACTGCTTTATCCTTACATCTGATTTATAAGACATAGATGTCGATAGAGTTATGAACTGCTTTATCCTTACATATGATTTATAAGACATAGATGTCGATAGAGTTATGAACTGCTTTGTCCTTACATATGATTTATAAGACATAGATGTCGATAGAGTTATGAACTGCTTTGTCCTTACATCTGATTTATAAGACATAGATGTCGATAGAGTTATGAACTGCTTTATCCTTACATCTGATTTTATAAGACATAGATGTCGATAGAGTTATGAACTGCTTTATCCTTACATCTGATTTATAAGACAGAGATGTCGATAGAGTTATGAACTGCTTTATCCTTACATCTGATTTATAAGACATAGATGTCGATAGAGTTATGAACTGCTTTATCCTTACATATGATTTATAAGACATAGATGTCGATAGAGTTATGAACTGCTTTGTCCTTACATCTGATTGGAATCTTTTACACGTTACTTAACAGAATATAACTACAAGACACTTAGTTCAACATTAAATTGCTTACGGGAATGCTTCAACAATTTCTATCAACTTGTCATAACCAAAACGTAGATTTAGACTAAATGACTGGAATTTTTTATAGTAAAGTTCACCCGTGTAATATTTATAAAGTTCCAGGAGATAGAGCCATATAGAAAACTAAATTCTTGGCTTGAGAGACTGTGGTGCTGCATTTTAAATGAACACAGCCTTAAATAGCTCATATTCAAATGTGTACTAATAAATCAAATACTTGTGTTAGGAAAATATGTCATGGGTCTATTTCATGCAACAGAATAGGAACATAACTGTAGATGACTAAATAATAAACATCATGCTTAGATAGCTAACTTTTGTAGATGAATGTAAGTTGTAAACATACTTTACTTAGCATCTGAGATCAAGTTCAGTCTGGTTAGTAGTTAAACTAAGTTAATCCGTTAGAAATCAGTAATTCAATTACGATACAGGTGAATTGCAAATTTGTATAAATGGCGATTTGACAAGCAAAATGATTCGTGCCTGTTTATTTCATTTTGCTTGTACGCCTGATGCTTATTCTTTGACTCTCATCGTTTCATTTATCAGAAATTCGTCCTCCCGGGAAGATTTTTTTAAATCATCTGAGTATTATGCGAGTACTTACATATTTTAAAAAAATCAAACATGTGATAAGATTGATATGATATCCAGCTTTTCTTAATGCACTTTCTATCTTTATATATATATATATATATATATATATATATATATATATATATATATATATATAGAGAGAGAGAGAGAGAGAGAGAGAGAGAGAGAGAGAGAGAGAGAGAGAGAGAGAGAGGGGGGGGGGGGGGAGGGAGAGTAAGAGAGAGAGATAGAGAGAGAGAGAAATTATACAAATTTTTAGTATACCTGGCTATTACCGGAAATTTTGCTGTATTTTTTCATCGCTAACCGAGTATTTGACAAACTTGTTGATTTATGAAAGCATGTGACATTGGTCTGGCAAATGAAGGGAATCTTTTAAGAAAATAGAGACCATGCTTAAAGGTGCGCCAGTTCTTTCAGCATCAAATTTCAGCCAGTTTGTATTTAAATGTAGGGTTGGTAAAGTATGTTGTAGAGATTGGTAGAGTATTGATTCAAGAACTTACTAATGATGTGGATCATCTACTACGCTATTTTTCTAAACAACTTAACAAACATTATACATTTTATTCCATAATTGAGAAAGTACGTTTGACTTTGATATTGGTTAGCAACATTTTGAAATGGAACTTGGTTCAGCTCCTTCTTCTATTGTCGTATTCGTGATCTTAATCCCTTAACTTTCATTAGCAAAATTAAAAAATAAAACTTATTGATTGATGAGATAGAGTTATTGCTTCAAGAATATCAATTGATAATAGACACATTAGGGGAAGACCAAATGTTTTTTGTTTGTTTGTTTGTTTGATTAGGATTTTTAACGTAGCTTTAACAATTTTTCAGTCATATCGCTACGATGTCTGCAGTGAGACAGTTTATAGTGATGTCTAGCACTGGGGCATCATGCCGCAGACATGTAGCATGACGTCCCACCCAGTCACATTATCCTGACACCAGGCCGACCAGTCCTAACACTAACCTCTTAATGCTGAACGTCAAGCGAGGCAGCTGTTAGTACCATTTTTGTAAGTCTTTGGTATGACTCGGCCGGGGATCAAACCCACGACCTCCCGCTTCCGCGGCGTACGCTCTAACCACTAGGCCACCGGAGCGGTTAAATGTTTTTGTAGATGTAATCTCAGGTAAATAAAATTAATAGTGTCATTAAGTTTGTATATTGTCATTAAGTGTATATAGTGTCATAAAGTGTATATAGTGTCATAAAGTGTATATGGTGTCATTAAGTGTATATGCTGTAGTTAAGTGTATATGGTGTCATTAAGTATATATAGTGTCATTAGGTGTATATGGTGTCATTAAGTGTATATGGTGTCATTAACTGTATATGGTGTCATTAAGTGTATTTGGTTTCAATAAGTGTATATAGTGTCATTAAGTGTATATAGTGTCGTTAAGTGTATGTAGTGTAATTAAGTGTCTATGGTGTCATTAAGTGTATATAGTGTAATTAAGTGTATATGGAGTAATTAAGTGTATATAGTGTCATTAGGTGTATATGTTGTCATTAAGTGTACATAGTGTCATTAAGTGTATATGGTGTCATTAAGTGTATATGGTTTCATTAAGTGTATATAGTGTCATTAAGTGTATATAGTGTTATAAAGTGTATATAGTGTAATTAAGTGTATATGGTGTCATTAAGTATAAAGGGTGTAATTAAGTGTATATGGTGTCATTAAGTGTATATGGTGTCATTAAGTGAATATAGTGTCATTAGGTGTATATAGTGGCATTAAGTGTATATAGT
Source organism: Unio delphinus (assembly GCA_029339505.1). Classification (NCBI taxonomy): domain Eukaryota; kingdom Metazoa; phylum Mollusca; class Bivalvia; order Unionida; family Unionidae; genus Unio; species Unio delphinus. The sequence continues at coordinate 17,773,516 of JAQISU010000014.1, forward strand.
GTCATTCAGTGTATATAGTGTCATTAAGAGTATATGGTGTCATTAAGTGTATATAGTGTCATTAAGTGTATATGGTGTCATTAAGTGTATATTGTGTCATGAAGTGCATATTGTGTCATTAAGTGTATATAGTGTAATGAAATGCATATTGTGTCATTAAGTGCATATAGTGTCATTAAGTGTATAAAGTATAATGAAGTGTATATAGTTTTATTAAGTGTATATACTGTCGTTAAGTGTATAAAGTGCCATTAAGTGTATATGGTGTCATTAAGTGTATATGGTGACATTAAGTGTATATAGTGTCATTAAGTGTATATGGTGTCATTAATTGTATATGGTGACATTAAGTGTATATGGTTTCATTAAGTGTACATAGTGTCATTAAGTGTATATAATGTCGTTAAGTGTATATAGTGTAATTAAGTGTATATGGTGTCATTAAGTGTATATCGTGTCATTAAGTGTATATAGTGTCATTGGGTGTATATGGTGTCATTAACTGTAGATGATGTCATTAAGTGTATATGGTTTCATTAAGTCTATATAGTGTCATTAAGTGTATATGGTGTCATTAAGTGTATATGTTGTCATTAAGTATATATAGTGTCATTAGGTGTATATGGTGTCATTAAGTGTATATGGTGTCATTAAGTGTATATGGTTTCATTAAGTGTATATAGTGTCATTAAGTGTATATGGTGTAATTAAGTGTATATGGTGTCATTAAGTGTATATCGTGTCATTAAGTGTATATAGTGTCATTAAGTGTATATTGTGTCGTTAAGTGTATGTAGTGTAATTAAGTGTCTATGGTGTCATTAAGTGTATATGGTGTAATTAAGTGCATATGGTGTAATTAAGTGTATATAGTGTCATTAGGTGTATATGTTGTCATTAAGTGTATATAGTGTCATTAAGTGTATATGGTGTCATTAAGTGTATATGGTTTCATTAATTGTATATAGTGTCATTAAGTGTATATAGTGTCGTTAAGTGTATATAGTGTCATTAAGTGTATATGGTGTCATTAACTGTATATAGTGTCGTTAAGTGTATATAGTGTCATTAAGTGTATATGGTGTTTTTAAGTGTATATGGTTTCATTAATTGTATATAGTGTCATTAAGTGTATATAGTGTCGTTAAGTGTATGTAGTGTCATTAAATGTATATAGTGTCATTAAGTGTATATAGTGTCGTTAAGTGTATATAGTGTCATTAAGTGTATATGGTGTCATTAAGTGTATGTAGTGTCATTAAGTGTATATAGTGTCGTTAAGTGTATGTAGTGTCATTAAGTGTATATGGTGTCATTAAGTGTATATAGTGTCGTTAAGTGTATATAGTGTCATTAAGTGTATATGGTGTCATTAAGTGTATATGGTTTCATTAATTGTATATAGTGTCATTAAGTGTATATAGTGTCGTTAAGTGTATATAGTGTCATTAAGTGTATATGGTGTCATTAAGTGTATATAGTGTCGTTAAGTGTATATAGTGTCATTAAGTGTATATGGTGTTTTTAAGTGTATATGGTTTCATTAATTGTATATAGTGTCATTAAGTGTATATAGTGTCGTTAAGTGTATATAGTGTCATTAAGTGTATATGGTGTCATTAAGTGTATATAGTGTCATTAAGTGTATATAGTGTCATTAAGTGTATATAGTGTCATTAAGTGTATATGGTGTCGTTAAGTGTATATAGTGTCATTAAGTGTATATAGTGTCATTAAGTGTATATGGTGTCATTAAGTGTATATAGTGTCGTTAAGTGTATATAGTGTCATTAAGTGTATATAGTGTCATTAAGTGTATATGGTGTAATGTGATGTATATTGTGTGCTCTGAATTATGTGTGATTCATAAAGCATATTCTGTTTTAATTATTACAAAAGTAATATGCATATTTATAAAATATAGGAAAGAACATTTTGTATAAATATGTATTGTCTTTATGAGGTAAAATGTATTGTATATTGAATATTTTTAGGTTTGCTTAACATTGTCCAACTAAGTTATAAGTTGTAAATATAATCTTTATGTAGCATTTGACAACAAGACCAGTTTTCCTTACAGTTATACTTAGTTTTTCTGTTGAAAATTTTCACATTTTATTACGATATAGGTCAAGTGAAAATATATATAAATATAGATTTGAAGAAAGAAATAATTCTTTTATGTTTATGTTGGTCTGCGAGAATCCATTTCTGATCAGAGCTTAGAGCTGAGTATTAGTAAATCAGAGTTTGACTCGAGAATGAATAAAGGCATACATTTAAAATACGGGCAAAGAAAGACTAGACCTTTTTTTTGGAAGTAAACTCTTTAGTTTACACTTATCTTACCCTTCATCTTTCACTAGTAATCATCCAAATGTTTTATCATCGGACTTCTCAAAATCATAAAGTTTTTAATATTATCGTAACCATTCTTTCTCATAAAACAACACAAAAAGCCGTCTTTAAGAAGTGTATTCATCTACAAAGTCAATGGCCGAAGGGACACACTACTCAGTCCAACATATGACTGATTTAATTGCTCGTGACGACAAGATCAATTTGGAGTGTTTGTTTTGAAGTGAATGCATTGCTAGAAAACGATATGCGTGACTGTGAACTATGAATTCTTAATCTCAATCATGTTTACTGTTCCCTGGTGCAGAGAGTAGTTGCATGCCAACTTCTCTGTATAACAAATTAGTACAGCGGGGCATATTGTTTAAAAAAGAAATATCTGTCACAAGATTAATTAACTCGAACATACATCCATCAGCCATTAGCATCAGACAATAAAACGCGAATAATTCGATCCCTTTTAAAAATTCATTCCAGCCTCTTAAATTGTCGGTAACCAGACATTTGTTTTCAGAGCTTGATGGGAACATTCATAAAAGCTCTTAACGTTCGTTATTCAGACTTCATTCTCTACGATTGTCTTCGTGACTATTTCCATAATATCTGTCTGCAGTCAAAAGCAAATTAAATCATCTGTTTTCAAATATAATCTTGCATTTATTTAACGTTGAAATTGACTTTAAAATCTCAAAGAATGTCTGTAAAATATAGTAATAGCTGTATAATGATCTTGCTCTAATTTATCGCAAATTATAACCACATGATATCCATAGTATTATTTGAAAACTAAATTTATCTCGAGATTTGAAATATATTTAATTGCTCCAAACATCGCAACCACCTGCCCATTCCAAAAACTTAAATAGTCCGAACCTTATAATAAATCCATTGGCTACGTGTATGTAAATTGTTGTTAATTTAACCAGAGTGGGGTGAGTAAGCCTACATTACGGGTGATATCATGTGAAAGACAGGATGCTGACATTAGAGAGCTTGTTAAAAAATAATATGAAGCGTTTACACTGAAGCCGACAAATTTGTTACTAGTCACCTTATTAATTATATCGGCAGTGAAAATTCGAGTGTATTTGTCAGAGGTGACCATTAACCATAAAACAAACTAAACGAAGGAGAAAATATGTAGTGGTCTTTAAAAAAGTTTGTAATATTCTAACAGAAAACAACTGATGTTGTAAAAATCTTAGGATGATTCACTATCCTAAAAGGGAATACACGTATTTATCACATTAACATACACTAGTAAATAACTAAGAAAAGACAAACTTTTGCTTTGCTTGTTTTAATGTGAAATGTTTCTAAAAATGTTGACTATCTTTCACAAGGTGCTATTCAGTCACTACGTTCATATACGTGACACGTGACAAATATATGATTAACGCATCAAAAATATAATGATATTTATAATGTTCAAAATTCATTTGGATCAAATTCAACGGTTCATAATTTTTGGAATTCTTTTGTCTCTAAAAATGAAATGCTGTTAATAGGATTACATTCGTAACACGCTGGAAAGCGAAGTGCCTTTACAGTGAAAAAGCATAATGATATGAATAACGGGGAAACATTTACCGCGGTAAACCGGTAATACCTCACACCTCCAGAAAATATGAATTCATTATCCGTATGGAACGCCGTACCTGCCATGTACAATTAAATGGGTTTGTAGTAAATACAAAAACTTCAGTACAATCACATTATCTAGTTATCTGATAAACAATAAACTGGGCCAATCAGTTATTGTTGTCAAGTCAAACTCCAAAGGAGCATGCACAAATATTTTTTATAAAGTGTTGAGGAGAAAGTGGCAACTGTAATATCCTTTTCTCGACGTTATGATGTACACCATAGCAACAAGGGTGTAACCAGACATATTTTCACTAGTAGCCAGTGTAAACACTACCATGCAGACAATAAATAATTAATGTGAGCACAACAGAAATATTCTCTTCATTTATCAAAGTATATGTTATATGCTACAGTAACCATCTTTGGTTTTACGGGCGTAGTAGAAACATAGATGCATCTGATTATCAAGTTTCATGATAGACAGCACCCAAAAAATGAACTTCTAACACAAACATCAAGACGGTCGTTGAATATGAAATATAGGTCACACGCACTCCTCTTTAGGCAGAATCGATGTAGAACTTATTAAAATGCATCCAATGACCAAGTTTAGAAATTCGCATGCATATAAAATGTCAAACACTGATGTGGTCATGAACTTAATGCAAGGACGTAACCAAAACAAGCAAATAATAAAATATTGGTCACGATGAAATATAGGTCACGACGAGATGCAATTGTTGCAAAAAAGTATGATAGTAATAGAAATCCATATCATAAGAAATAAAAGAATTAACAGCAGATGAAACACCAGTGAAGCCATGAACTATATGCAGAAACCTAACATAAGCCAGTAAATAAAATGTTAAAAGTATGTCACCTTATCCTTCCTTTGTTACAATGATGTGGTACCAATAGGGATGCAAGAACTAACAATTTGATGAATCTGGCGAATACATAACTTGATTTTAAAAAAAAACTAAAGCAGTGAAGGGGTCAGAGTTACCTAATTTGTAATGAGGGTGTTGTTGTTGCTGTTATATTGTTTAACGACATTTTTCAGCACAATATAGGCTATACGTGGCGGTCATTATTAAAGGTGGTGGAGGAATCCGGGAAACCCCAGAAAGAACCACCAACCCACGAGAAGGTACCGGCAAGCTTTCTCACATACCAACATTGGCTGACCCCGAGACTCGAACCCACTTAGACAGAGCTGAGATGGCAGTGATCAGTAACGGTGAGCGCTTTAAACCACTCGGCCACTTAGGGCTCCCCGTAATGCGGGTGCATTTACTCATCAAGATAATTATGGTACTCCATCACTGTGTGGTAAGGTGTAGTTTCCGAGTAAAAATTAATTTACATTAGTACTTGATCTATATTTAATTTTGTTAACTAAATGTTCCATGTTATCTTAAAACAAAAATTAGATAACAATAGATCCATATGTACTCATTTGCTTTTGCTCATTCTCTTCAGTTGCAAGCATGGTCCCTAATTGACCACTGACTTATTAAATTTCTTCCATAACACATTATGACAAAGTAAGTATACCTGTACAAGCGAAACACCAGCATTTGCTTCGGAAAAAAATGTTTTATGATGCACTGAATGAAGTCTGTGGCCCTTCATCATCAGGGTCATCCTCCCCTCGGTGCGAATGAGAACACGCTGATCACAGACAAAGAGAAGATCTTCGAATGGTGTGCTGATCAGTTCCAATGCGTACTGAACCCACCAATATCCATCAATGATGAAGCCATCCGTCGTTTTCCCCAAGTGCCAGTCAGTAAATCACTGGATCACCCACCAACCATATTAGAGACCCAGGAAGAAATATTACTGTTCTCTATTGACAAATCTTCGGGCTCACACTTAGTATCAGAGACATTTTATTTTAAATTTAACAAATAATGTTTTTCCTTGAAATAACAATGGAAAAATGGGAGCAAAGAGCTTACGATTTCAAACATCAAATCCAAAAATAGTTCAAGTATAATCCACGAATTAAATTTCAAAAGTCCTAATAATGAAATGTTCTCAGAACTGGTCACAACAGAAAAAACAAAATTTGACATCAAATGTTTAAAGTCCAACTGACTAACTTCTCTTCAGGGAAAGGTTATACACTAATCTAAGACGCAGTTTCGTAAATTCCAGAAATACGAAATAGAGGGTCACGTGATCATGTTAACATCTTAAAGATTTTTATTATAATCATTATTATTATTATTATTATTATTATTATTATTATTATTATTATTATTATTATTATTATTGTTGTTGTTGTTGTTGATGATGTTGATGATATTGTAATTAACCCCGTAATAGGTTGACCGTTGGGTCGGGGAACCATCACAAGGTCACCACACAAACATTTCTGGTTATCAGATAATTTAATGATAATAAATATAACCTACAGAAAAAGAAAACACAGACACACATGCATTTGGTACACAGTCTAGGTGACATGGACTTTGTGATATTACAGCATATTGTTCCTGTTTCAGATTCAAATTACATATTCAATACTGAGGTACATTGTTGAAGACATTGGTCCTCGTTTTCACTTACCTTAGCATAAATGGAATGGTTATTTATACTGAAACTGCAAGCATAAATGTAATATTTTGCTAAAATAAGCAAGCAATTTATCCAAACCGTTCAGTTGTTTATATCCTAAAAATGTGTTGTTGTTTTTTTTTTACAAATGTACAATATTTAGGCAAAAGGTGCATAAGTTCAATAATACGGTTCCAAAACTGAGAAGTAATATTGCAGTCATAGACGAGATGCTCAATACTTTCATTTTCACTCTTACAGAAAGTTTTTTTGTAGTCGTCTATGATGTTAATTCTTTTCAGAAAATCATTAGTAGCGATTATTATATGGAATTATTATATGGATTAATTTAAAGTTAAAAATAAATCAACTTAGTACCCTTGGTACAACATTTTTCCCGGCTATAAATCTGCTCACTACTTATATTTTTATTAAATACTTCCATCCAAGTTTCGTGCATAGCAATATGTTGCCTTTAATTTTTTTAAGATGTTTCTATACAAACTTAAGTGAATTTTGTTTTTGCAAGTTCATTATTTTATCCTCATGCTTATCAAAATTATTATGTACTAAATTTTTACTATGGCTTCTTTACATGCTTTTGGAATTTTGGACATTAGGGAGAAGTATTTCAAGAAATCATCGCTTCTAATTTTTATTGTTTCAAAATGTATTAAAGTACCGTGTTTATCTACTAAATCAATCAGAATTGCAAAACCAGCTTATGTCCAGGATGTGTATTGATAGAACAAGATTTAAAATACTCATGGAAAGATACTAGTTTGGATATTGCATTTCTTCTTTCCAATTAGACACTGCCAAAATTACATCTCTTGAAAAATTGTTTTTAATGAGCTTACTACATTATTCTATGTTCCTTCTAACTAAATTCCAAATTTTCTTATTTATATAGATGTATTGACTACGTTCTGCCACGTTCCATTTTCCCTTCCCTGCAATCTTTTCATCCATCTTATTTTAATATACCTAATAAATGTAGATATGTGTATCATATTTAGTTCACCCTCGTTCTATGAGGATATTAGTATATCACGTTTTATTTTCTCTACTTTCCCAACAAATACAAATTTAAATAAGAGGCGATTTAGTTCTGCTTCAACGTTGTTTGATGGATTTGGAAGTGCTGAGAACATATGTATGAATATGGGAAGAACAAGAGTCTTTACAACAATTACCTTACCAACTAATGACATATGACTCCAGCTTGCCAGTCAAAGATCAGTTCCCGTAAATCCACATTTTGCTTTACAAGTATTGCTAACATCTCGAACACAATAATAAACAAAAAAGGTACAAAGGGATCGCCTTGACGACATCCTTTCTTAAGTTATAAAAAAGACATGTGCCCATTATTTAAACACAACGTTTATAGTCATTACAAAACAATAAAACCATTTACAAACGGAATCACCAAAGTTGAAATATTGTACAGCTTCTTCCACAACTGTCCAGTTAATTGAAGCAAAGGCTTTTTCAAAGTATACTAACAATACTAAATCATATCTGTTTTCATTCTCAAGTTGGTCCATGATATCACATAATAGCCTGGTATTTTCTCCAATGAATCTACCCTTCGTATATCCTTTATGAGTATCACTGATTATTGATGGAAAAACAATGTTAATTTTAGCAGCTATAACATCCAAATCAATCTTATAGTCAATATGTAAAAGTGATATAGGAATCAAGTTTTTAAAATAGCTTCTGTCTTTTTCTATCCTTGGAAGACTTGTGATGACTCCTTGAATTTGAAATTCTGAAAGATGTCTTACAGTTTATCTGTGATTTGTTGATCTGCACATAAGTCCTCCAAGAGACTTACAAAAGAATTTATCGAACTCTACAGTGAATCCATCTGAGCCAGGACTTTTTCATTTTCCATCCGTTTAGAGACATACTTAAATCATTAATTGTAAGCATGATTCTCTTTCCTCTTTAATAAGTTTAATATTGTGATAATAAATCCATTTTGAGTTTCTTGAGTAGCCCATTATACAAGCTGATCAATTCTACTTTTGTATAATTCCATATAAAACTGTTGTTTTTGTTAGCTTCTAAACATTTTATTCGGTTAAATATATTTTGTCCCATCATCTAAACTAAGTTCACCTATTGTCTTATTAACGAAGTTTCTTTTTTCAAGATTTACAAAGTACTTTGTGCTTTCTTCCCCAAATTCATACGATCTAGCTTTAGATCATAAAATAACACATTCTATCTATTTTTCCTTTCCTCTAATTCTGCTTTTTCCTCTCTAAATTTCCAAAGTTTCCCCATCAATGTTATTCGACAGTCCCCCTTGAATTTCTATTATTTCCTGCTCAATTTTCTTTACTTTTTCCCGTTTCTTTTTTGTTTACCTAATAGAGTAATATATAGTTTCAGATCTTATTTTCAATTTTAAAATTTCAAAGAACATTTGTTGATTACAGGAAAGAGAAACATGGAGAGAGTCATCTTTATTTCCCCCTACATATTCATTTACAGAGTCAGTTATACACTTTTTGACCAAATCAGTATATTCAATGTTCCTCAACAGTTGCGCGTTAAATTTCCAAAATCATTTTCCCCTTGGACACGTTGAAAAAACAGTCTCAAAGCTATAGCTGAATGATCAGTCTATTACCCTGGTAAGATACGTGCATCAGCTGTACTCACATGAATGTCATCCGACACAAGAAAACATTTTATTCTACTTTGTTTCAAGTGAGATTTTAGCTTCCAGTTATACATCTTTAAGTCTGATAGGAATTTCGCCAAGGATCAATTAATACCAGTTCATTTTACATGTCTTGAATTGCTGCAGTAGACTGTTGGTGTTTGTCATGTAAAATATTATACGTATCTAAATCTAAGTCTTAAACAGTATCCCCGTCTCCGCACATCATAATTGATGCGTTATCAAAAACTAAAATGTCCTCCTTTTACTTTCTAAATATGCTAGTTTTATCATCATTAAAACCATATAAACTCATGAGGGTTATTATGTTGCCAATAATTGTAATATCTATATAAAAAAAATCTACATTCACTGTCACATCTTTCGCTATAAATTACGAATTCAACTTATTTCTAAAAATTATTGCAATTCAAGCACCATTACTAGAGTAGTGTTCAAATATACATTTGCATCCCCATTCAGCTGCCCAATATATGTCATCGTTCTTTGTACTATGAGTTTCTTGCAAGCATATAATAGATACATTCTTTTGTTTTACCCAGTGGAAAATATCCCTTCGTTTAAAGACTTAACCTTGCAGACCTCTCACAATTATAGATAAAGTTTTTGTTATTATCCCTGCAAACAGCAGAAATGTGACATATACATGTTCTAGTACATAAATGTAAGAAGTAATTATCACCTTGAGTTTATGATATTCACACTCACACTTACACAGAATACAAATATACATATTAAAATCATCCATGGTGTTACAGAACATGCTGTAGAATTGGCTGCAATTAACACTGATACAGTGTACGATAGACCACATGTAAGAAAGTCGATTTGCAATAGCTCTTTAGCACTTCTGACAGACCTTACCGGAGCTTAGCCAGTTTTGTGAACCAATAGGCACAGATTAAGAAGAGTATAAATTACAAATTAATCAATTAAAGAAGGTGAAATAGGGAATTTTTAAAAAGTATGAATGAGAACATACATGGTAATAGTGGGTGATTGAATGAAAGAGCAATAATGGGAGACTGAACAAATGGAAGTGGATAAGAAGTGTTGAATAAAATGACAAAACGAGTGAGTAAATTGATTAGATAAAGAGATGACACAATGGGTGAGCGAATAAACAGGTCTATTAGCAGAGATTTACAAGGAAAGCAAAAAAAAATCCATCGGTTGTTTCATCTCATGTGTCAAAAAAGGAAGATCACACTGGAATTCAAGGATGCTACTATAATACACATGTAGAAGCGCAAAGGAAATCTTCCGGTTTATGACAACTACCGAGGAATCTATTTGCTCTCCATCGCAGTTGCTCTCCATCGCAGGCACGATACTCGCCAGGATTCTCCCCAACCGTCTCACATCACACATTGACCACGCACGCCTAATAGAAAGCCCGTGTGGATTCCAAAAAGGATCATGAAACCATCGACAAGACAAAAGCCAGGGGCATAATGCTGACCCTTTCTCTACCTATATCGACCTGCCTGGTCGAGGCCTTCGACAGAGTTAGCAGAGAGGACCTGTGGAAGATTATGGTCAAAATCGGATGCCAAGGAAATGTATCACCTTGGTACAGTAATTCCATAACCGTATGGAAGCTTGAGTCCGTAACAATGGTGCGACGACGGTATCCTTTCCTGTCTTAAACAGAGTGAAACAAGGCAGTGTACGGGCACCAACACTTTTCAGTCTCATTGTCTGAGCCATGTTCATCGATCTCTTTAGATATGGTTATGCTGGAATCAGCAAACTATGCTGGAATGACAAACTATTTAACATCAATATGCTGCACGCAAAAAAAGGTCACAAAAGACATCATCAGAGACTTTCTATTTGCTGATGACTGCGTCCTCAACGCTGGATCTAAAGCTGACATCCAACGCAGCGTTAACATGTTCTCGGATACTTGGACCGATTTCGGACGTACAATCAAGTAAAAGAAGACTGTAATGATGTATCAGCCAGACCCAGTAAACTATATGCTGCTCCAAACATCACAGTCAATGGCTACATACTGAGCGCAGTGAACAGTTCACCTATCTTGGCAGCACACTGTCCTAAAACGTTGTAATCCATGACAAAGCCAAGATTGCAAAGGCCAAAGCAACCACTGGGCAGAATACACGCCCAGGTCCTGAACAGACGAGGCATTAGTGTACAGACAAATTTGAAGGTGTACGTTATTATGCGCCTGCGAAACCTGGACAGTGTACCAATACCATGCAAGAAAGTTGATACACTTCCACACAGCATGCCTCGGAAGCCTTCTAAACAATAAGTGAAAAGACTGGATCTCCGATTCTGAGGTCCTTGCCCTTGCAAGCCTGCCCAGTATCTACATCATCTTGATAAAATTACAATTGTGATGGTCAGGTCATGTAGCTCGCATGCCAGACCACAGGTTTCCAAATATAAGAAACAACTCTTTAATGCCGAGTTTGAACAAAGTACACCCAACAAAGGAGGCCAGAGAAAATTATAAAATGACACACAATCGTCATTGAAGAACTTTGGCATTAGCTATGACACGTGAGAGCTGACGATACAGACGATCTTGCATCAATAAAGGGTCAAAAGCGCTCTCCGTTACGGATCACTGCCATCTCTTCTCAATCTGCATGGTGGGTTCGAGTCTCAGATTCAGCCAATGTGGGTATGTGAGAAAGCTTGCCAGTAGCTTCTCGTGGGTTGGGGTTTCTTTTGATGATATTTCCGGGTTCTTATTCCACTATTAATACTGGCCACCATGTATAGCCTATCCTGTGCTGAAAAAAGGTGTAAAACGCTACAACAGCAACCACCAACCATCACTAACGGTGCTGAATCTTGCGAGGCCAAAAGAACAGCCGCGGGAGAATAACAAAACATTTGTTCCCGCTAAAAGACTGGATGATTAATGTGGTCCTAAACGACTTAATGGATGAACTATATATATATATATATATATATATATATATATATATATATATATATATATATATATATATATATATATATATATATATATATATATATATATATGTATTTAGATACTCACATTCATCTGAGTCTTAATTACATTTGTAAGCTTTGACCTTTCTGTTCTTTATATATATATATATATATATATATATATATATATATATATATATATATATATATATATATATATATATAATCAGATCAAAATGAGAAAGGAAAAACGCCTTCATTTTTTGTTTTGGAAACAAGACATAATAAATTTGTCCCCTGAAATGATGTAGGACGCATTATAACATACCGTACAAAGCAACACCATTTTCAGGTTAAATTATTTATTCACTTTTGGGGGGAAAAAGAAAGAACAAGAAGGTACATATTTGACATTCAAAGGACTACAAATTAATCTTGTTTAGGTGAACAATGTTTGGTTTCACACCAATACCTGATCATGTATCTGAGTGATCAGAAACTGATTATGACTTAATCTGTCATAAACAAAAATTTGCTCATAATTCAGTTTAGTTAAATGTGATAAGAGATCAGTTGATGATGTAACTCGTTGACTCTGATTTCTTTTATCATTTCTTTTAACCACCGCCTAGATTTGTTTCTAGATTTTATCCTGGTATCTTCATTTTGTAAAGTTTCTTCTTTTTTTTTGGGGGGGGTGTATTGTTTAAGGTGAGGGGTTGCTTAACAATACGAATTTTTTATCAAGAGTCTCCTTGATTTACCGGTAAACTTTGTCCTTTATAAATACAATTGCAATAAGACACATGACTATGAGAATATATTATATATTTGGCTTAACAATTAACTTATATAATATTTAAAAGAGAAGATAGGACAAATGAAAATAGTTTTTCCCTATTTTATTGACAGATATTAAAGGGACAATGCTAATTGAAATATATGACATACAAAATTAGACAAATCCATAAAACCAGACAAATAATTCCATATTTTTAATTCAAGATAGCATTTTATTTGCACCTGACGATTTTGGTCTAAACACACAAGCGTGTGTATAAAGAACATGTACCATTTCCTGGAAGACATTAATAGCTCACATTAACTTCACCTCCCGTCTCTAGCCCAACAGAAACTGGGTAAGTGTTTAAACTTCTTTGCTTAAATAACTATCTGCCCAAAGCATAACAAGATCAATAATACATATTTATGTATCTAGGATATTGTGGTAAGTAATAACCATCTGCTTACATAATAACAACACCAACTATACATATTGATGTAGAAAGGAAGATTGTAGTCAGCAATTACCGCCTCGACACAATTAAACAACAAACAAAAAAGAAAGTTGAATATTTGCAGACGTATTCAAGCAAGATCTTTTACTTGTTTTAATGTCATTGAGCTGCATTAAACCGAAGATGACATAGCGTGGTTCTTGCTTTAATTTTCTACCAGTATGACCAAATACTTCAAAAAAATTATTCTTCTCTTCCATTTGTTTCCTATTCCTTTCCGATGACAAAACTATAATTTCCCGACAGACCTGCTAATCTGCGTTTTTATCTTTTGTAATAACCCCCATTGTTGTGCAAGAAATGCGAACCTTTTATGGTATCAACTGATCGGATAATTAAGATAAATTTGCATCAGGATCACTTTCTATCGGTTTTTAATGCCAGCAATTGTCTTTATCCAGCCTTAGTAAGATGTTCAAATTCACTTCCGCTTTTGGGTTTGAATACCATAGGATGCCAAATAGTGTATAGATATACTTAAATGGATGACATACTATCCTGATAGTGTCCTTCATGGCTCTGCATACAACCGTTTACCCACCAGAGACCAGATAGCAAGTCAACAGTAGTAAGCGAGTCCAAAGGCAATGATACCTCCAAGAAATTACTGCAATATATTAAGGTATTAAAAATTATAAATTTCATGAACACTGTACTCTTAGTAAAACAAATTATACTGTGCCCTTTGCAACAGTACGGAACACTAAGAGATACGAGAGAAAGACAATACCATATTGTATCTAATGGCTTTTAGAATTCATGCACAGTTTTAAAAAGTCGAGCAAACCGTTATACAATTATAATCAACAATATTAGAAAACGACAAGTGCAGTCTTTTTATAACTCAAAATAGTTTCGAGTAAAGTTGTCCAGTGCAGTCAAGTGCTATGATGGTGGGCCAGAACACCCAAAAATCGTATACAGTGGACAACACAAGTCACAATTAATGACTCTCGAGGTTAAGGGCATTCATGCTTCGAAGAAAAGTACTGCCATTTGCTAAAGTTACAAAAGTGATAAACTTTAATGGATTGTTTAGATAGTTTAACCAATATACATTCATACAAAACAAATAGATATACAATACAGAGAACTGTAAGATTAATGTGTATCAGGAATACTGTAACGATACTTAAATGTGAAATATGGAGAATTATTGTGGACATTGTTTTCATCTTTTAATTCCTATAATGGCCGAGTGGTCTAAAAAAGCTCACCGTTACGGATCAATGCCATCTCACCTCTGCGTGAGTTCGACTCTCGGGTTCGAACAATGTGGATATGTGAACAACCTTGCCAGTAGCTTCTAGTAGGTCGATTGTTCTTTTATGGGGTTTTCCCGGGTTCTTCCTCCACCATTTATACTGGCCGCCATGTATGGCCAATCTTGTGTTGAGAAATGGCGTTAAAACCTACAACAACAACAACAGCAACAACAACAACATAAGACTTCCCATCATGCTCTGTGACAATTGATCGTGTGTGCCAACAAACGTTGTACACGCCAACGCAAAAAGGAGTACCTTGTGAGCTAGAGCAAATAAATATAAACCGCCAAACATTTCAGACATGGCAATTAATTTTTGATAATGAAATTTGACCGCACGATGTTAGCGTCTCGCTGAATTTATTTCCCCTTATATCTTTTATAACAATAAGAAAAATGTTCTTGTGAAGCATAGCTGAATCAGACAACTCTGCGCCAAAGTCGCAACATAAGCGACTCTGCTATCTGGTGATTTATAACCCCATTTGGGATATTATCCCTACATGTATGTATGTATGTATGTATGTATGTATGTATGTATGTATGTATGTATGTATGTATGTATGTATGTATGTATGTGTGTGTGTGTGTGTGTGTGTGTCTGTGTGTGTGTGTGTGTGTGTGTTGTATTTATATATTGTATTGAATTGTATCATAGAAAACTAGATAGACAACCTGTCTTTCCATAGATTATATAAAGTTAAAGGCGAAGTACTCATTGCACCCTTATCAGGAGGTTAGAGTATGCAATCAAGATTAAGAAGGTCGCCCGAGTCGTACGAAATATTTATAAAAATGGTACTCGCTGCTGATTCACTAGGCGCTCAGCAATATGAGGCTACCTTTAGGACTGGTCGGCCTAGTGTCAGAATAATGTGACTAGGTGGGGCATGATGTTGCATATCTATTTGCATAATACCCCAGTGGCTAAGATCACGATAAACTGCCCCATTGCAAATATCGTAGCGATATGACTAAATATTGTTTAAGCTACGTTAAAAATCGAAATCACACACACACACACACACACACACACACACACACACACACACACACACACACACACACATACATACATACATACATACATACATACATACATACATACATACATACATACATACATACATACATACATACATACATACATACCCTTATAACGTGCACTTTAGCATATTTTCTAAATTAATTGATTTTACGACAATTAAACCTACCTGTTCTAATCACATATGTTTTGGGTACGAATTATGAATGAAATAAACAATGAGCACATGTATCCGAGTATACAATCAATAGTAACAAATTACATATAATCAAAGTCAGATAGATAACTAACTGTATTCCCTAGTCAAGTGTAGTTATGATGAATACGTGCCCCATGCAGGTAAATGCTCAACCCAATTGCTCCCAGATCTACATATGCTTTACATTACTCATATTCGTTTCTTACCGAGTGCCCTTGGAGATAACAAGCATGCATCAACATTTACAATCTCCATATTTCGAAGCATTGTTTTTGTTGTTATTTTGATTGGTATATTTAACTATATCATACACAAGAAACACAAAGGCAACCAACTAACCCTGCTAAGTATCCAATCCGCGACCCTTGGATTAAAGTCCGACGGTCCACCAACTGATGTACTACCAATTTGAGACTAAGTCGATTACTTTTTCGGTCCGAACGAGTAGATATTTGCATAAAGTTAATACAGTCTTTTCTGTGCTGCATTTTTACAGATATTTTTTTAAAAAAGTCTTTATCTAATAATTTTTTGTCGAACATCCCATACCAAATTTTTTTAAATAACATGTCCACCGTCCCTAAAATGGTATCGCATACAATTCGTTCTATGCAATTTGCAGAACTGACTAAAGTTGGAAATTATTTGACCGGTTATAACCTTTTTGATAAATGTATGACTTAAGACATCAACAATTGAACTGGATCACAAATTGTATTTGGAATAGATTGGGCACGCAGGCTTAAATAGTATCGACAAGTATTGGTAGAAATATGAAAATGCATAGATTCATTTAAATGTAGACAAGCGATCTATGTTTCTTGACGACGCGATAAGCAAGATGTTTCGTCCAATACGCATCAGATATTAACTGCAGGACTACACAGCAAAGGAAACTGGATCCAATACAACGTTTAGACTGGCTTGCTTTGTGTGCGCTATTAAATAGCAATACAATTAAATATTGCGTAGATTACAGTGGCATATATTAACGTCACTATGATTTGTCTCACAACACATTATCAGTGAAGGAATAATCGAAATTGACCATACTCATGTCTATGTCAGAGATCAACCTATTTATTATAGTGCACAGCCTCTGTCGAAATGTAAACAAACCCATAGAAAACGGCAGATAAGACACATCTCAGCGAGACACATATCAAACAAGGAGTGTAATATAAAAGTGTAACAACACTGACATGTTTTACAACTACAAATATATGAAAATTTTAAAAGAAAATTCGTCTATAATAAATAATAATGATTAGGAAAAACAGTGCCCATTTAAAGAGACCCATAAATTTTGATTCATTCCAGATACTAATATGCTATTACTATGCTATTACTATTATGCTATATCAAATGAAAATTGAAGGAAAAAAAGAACTTACAGTTTTACGAATCAAATCCAAAAGAAAAAAATCAAGAATTAAAATAATAAAGTCTTAGTAATTAAATGTACTGAATGAAACTGAGTTCGAATTCCGATGAAATATAAAATGGAAGATGATGATGCATATTGTAACCTGCGAAGTGCTGCAGTGTCAATAGTCTCTTGTTAAATCACAGAAAATATTATTCCAGTTTTTTTAATTCTGTATAAATTTCGATCAATGTCTATGTCCAAGAGTTAAGTTAGAGCACTTTATTTTTTTCGAGGGAAGATAATAACCTGAAATCCAATAATTTAAAGGAAAATATCTCGATAAAAACTGGTCATAACAACACAACGTAACGTGTCAAATGTTTAAAGCCCACTGACCACTACCATTCAAAATATTAGGTATAAGGCTAGCTTAAGATGCAGAAGAAATTGCCGGACGTAAGTCACATGGTCATCTTTCTAGAACAAAAAAGAAGTTTTGTACATGTACAACATCACGTATACCCATATGACTTTAAATAAAATCAGTGGTTCTTAATCTGGAAAAGAACTTTTTTAAAACAAAAAAACAACGTTGTTTATCAGAATTACCACTGTTTCTGAATCAAGGTCAGAACTTACGTCAGCATTATATACAAATGTCTCTACTAATAGGTGTTTACGTCAAAACTTTAATAAAATCAGCCAGATCTGAACTCTGTTCTAGACAATGTCAAAAAGAGTAATTAAATTTACATACAATAGCACGTAATAGAATTTAAAAAAAATTATTAAAAAAATACAAACAATAAATAAATTAAGTATGCGTAACACTTCCCCATAAAGAAAAATACGGATTTATATAATAATTTTTTGATACCATGGGTTAATTATACATGTGGTTTATATGTTAAAAATTAACACAAGAGGAAATCTAGTGAATGATACAAAGTGTACATGAAATAATACATTTCTATACACGGAAAAGTGCATCTGCTATTAAATTATCTTTTCCCTTGATGTGCCTGCAGTCAATATTATATTCCGGTCACAACGAACTCCAACTTACCAGTATTTGATTTTCATTTTTTCATCTTGCCGATAAAAATGGTTCCAACCCCAACATCACTTGCATCAGCAAACAGTTTAAATGATTGACTGAAAGTTGGAGCTGTAAGAACTGGTACGCTTTTAAGTATGGCTTTTAACTTATCAAAAGCCTCCTGATATTTTTCAGTCCAATAAAATTTGTTTTTTTCTTGCTAGATAAATTTGTCAGGGATTCAGCAATAATGAAAAATTTGGAACAAAATCTCCGATAGTATCCAGCCATATCTACAATTAGCATCAGCTGCTTTTTACAAATATGGCACAGGGAATTCAGATATAGCCTTGACCTTAGCATCAACAGGTTTAAATTGTCCATGTTCCACGATATGTCCGAGAAATTTTACACTAGCACAGAAGAACTCATTTTGGGATAAATTAATTGTCAAATTTGCATCAGTGAGTCTGTCCTCAAAACACTTCGCATTCTGGAGTCACGAATGCTGAAAGCTTCTTTGCTTTTTCCGTCAGTGGAATTTGCCAAAATCCTTTCTGAAGGTCAAATTTGGTGACGTGTTTGGCATTTCCAATTTTATCAATACGGTTATCGATTATTGGTAATGGGCATGAATCTGTTTTTGCCACACTGTTCATCTTATTATAATTAGTGCACATATGGAAAGTTTTAGCTGGTTTCGGAACAAGTATACATGGTAAACTCCAGTCACTTTAACAGAACTCTTTCAAATCATTCTCCAGCAAATACTGCATTTCTTTAAACGAGTATTCCTGTTTGAGATTTTATCTTGTACGGGTGTTGTTTCACAGGTGTGGAATTTACAATTTCAGCGTCATGAAAAATCTTGTTTGTTTTTGTAGGAACATCTGGATGTTGGTGCTCATATTCAAGTACTAACTGTTTGAGTGCATTCCTTTCTTGATGTAGTAAATGGAAAGGTTTATGGTCCAGATTAGTCATAATTCCTGTATTCCAACGAGTTGTCACTCCAAAATCAACAGATTCAGATTGCACTCCTTCGATTAAATCATCACTGAGTTGACGGGTACACCAAAATGAATTACACGATTAACATACTGGTACTCCTTTAATTTATTTACATCAAAGGAGTTATATTATTATAATTTAACACATTCATTTTCATCTTAACTTTTTAAGGGCTGTAATGCCTAATCTGAACAATAATGTGAATAATGAACTCAAGATACAGAACTCTATTACCGGACACAAACGTTTTCTATATTGAAGTTCTGTCAAACCATAATTTCACTGTTTACTTGAATTGCTAGATGCCAAATTTAATCTTAACCTGCTGAAAAGCTCCAGCCCTAATCTCCGACCCTTGACCCAGTTGGATATATTTGGGAATGCCAAATTGAGCACAAACCTATATCACAACTTTTACTATTGCCTTTGGAAACCTTGTTGATGCACCAATTATGGTCTACAAGTATTTGTTATCTGATTTGGTCATAGCAAAGTGATAAAAGAAATATATCATTATTCTACTAAATTGTTCATTAAATGTAGGAATATGTTGCAGATGTATCTTCTGATTAGGTTTTCTACCATTTGACAAGTATGACAAGATCTACAGTATTTACAAACATAACTTCTAATTTTCGGCCAAAATATGTGAGTCAAGATCTTGTGATATGTCTTATTAATCCCCAAATGACCAGCCAAAGGAGTTTCATAAGCCAGACTAAGAATTTCCTGTCTGTACGATTTTGGAACTACACATTGATAGTATACTGACATTTCGTCACCAGCAGGTACGTTGTGAGGTCTTCATTTACTCATAAGAATCCCATTTTTTGATGAAATAATAGTTACTTCAGTGGCTTCAGTTTCACTAATGACTCATTGAAACAAACAGATCTCGGGATCCTTTTAATGTCTGACAAGTGATTGTTGCTTATCACCTGATTACAGATTATAATAAAGCGATAGAGTAGTTAAAAGAGGATCACTCTGATAAATACCTTTTGATTGATCCATAAAAGGAGTGAAAGTAACCTGGCGAAAAGGTGCATGTGTCAGCTAAAGGAATCATTTCGTGATCGACATCATTCTCATGCGCTTTCTTTGCTATATCTCTAGTAACTGCACAACCTAAGCATAAATCAGAAAAATCTTTTTTAATTGGTTCGACGTTCTGATACAAGCAAGGCTTGTCTGTTACAGGTGTGTTAACCACAATATTGTCTCCAGTTAGGTCTTTGCATTGAAATAAATGAATGCCCTCAACGGATAAAGCAAACACTAATCCGACTATCACGGGTCCTGAGACTCAATCTAATGACACATGTACACGATGGAGAGATACATTCACAAAGCCGCACTCTTCTCCTTCAATAGAAACACTCTCATTAGATGAAGAATTCTTATAAAAGGCAAAGTACTTGATAATAAATGAATGAGAAGCTCCTGTGTCCTTTACAATATTAACAAGGATATGATTAGCTGAATCACCCAAGAGTGAATCAGAACCCTTCGACATTAAAGCTTCATTATTTTCCATAATTAAATCAGACTAGGGTTTATTAGACACAACAGCTGTATGGCTTGCAATACATGACCATGACCGCGACCACTTAAACATTAGAAAATTTGGAATAGGTCTGTCTTGATGACGATGTTTATTTTTTTCAATTTGTAGCAATCACAAATAACGTGGCTTTATTATTTCAATAGGTACACGTAGGAAGAGATAATAAAAATAATAATAATAATATTAATAATAATGACTTTATTTAAAGAGGGTAACACAATTAGCTAAGAACTAATCTACCTTGAGGCCCTCATACAAGGAATTTATTGAATTCAGCAGCATCTCAGAAGCAACTGGATATATTGGGTTTGGAAGATGGAAATAGAGTGGGCATTTCTAATCTCAACTGGAATACTATTCCAGAGCAAAGTTCCAGAGTATTGGAAACTTTTCTTGTATAATACCTTATTTGGTTTGGGAATTTTATACTGTTTTGTAGATATTGATCGCAGGTGGGGTGTATTACCAGGTAGCCTATACTGGAATAGGGATTGTAAATATTCAGGAGCACTATTATTGGATATCCTGTACATTAATTTGGCTTTTCTTAAACAGATTCGGTCTTTAATAGGTAATATTTGAACTTACCAGCTAAATTTTCCTTCCTTTCTTTCTGGTTTGATATTAGCCTAAATGCTCTTTTTGAAGATTTTTCAGCTTTGCTATGTTTTTATCAATTGAATTACCCCATACTGTATTACAGTAGTCTAAATAGGGTTGTATGTAACTGTTATAAAATAGTTTTCTGTACCTTTCAGGGACAAAATGCCTTATCCTACTGAGAAGTCATAAACTTGAATTGACCTTTTAACTGATATGTTTGATATGATCAGTCCATGATAGATTATTATCTACCAAAACACCAAGTTGTGACGATTTTACCCCAACCCCTTGTATTAGTACATGTATGTATAACTTGTGAGTCTGATTGGCCTTGTACATGTATAAAGTGTACGTCTGCCTGACCAAGCTTTGATGTTTCAAATTGTTCTGAGTTATCTAAGTTAGCTAATCCCCTTATCTAAGATGGTCTTTGTTTAGCTCTCGAGGGGAAATTCTACTAGGAGAATGTGTACATAGCCAATGGGTGACGTAACCACCTCAAAGGGCAGGAGACCGCCAAATAAGTAGACTGTAACCATTGATAGACACAAAGACAGACATTCGGATGATTGACAGTCGAACGACTGACCAGAGTCGATCACCGTCCAATCGAAATGCGATGTGGGTGGGATTGGATTCGAAAATTTTTGATAATACCTGATGTTTAGTAGGAATTAGTCAGTTCGCTACAATAAGAAATTGTGTTAAGAGAGGTAGAACTCCGTACGGCCAGACGAAAATTGGCGGCAGACTCAGATTTTGGAAATCAAGGAAATCTTAAGATAGCTTCAAAGGAAGCTTTCGGGTGACGTTAAGAGAATTCCGGGGGAATTTCGGATGACGTGGAGAGAATTCCGAGTGGATTTGAGAGATACCGAGTGAATTTCGGGTGACCTCAAGGGATACCGTAGAAGAGGAAACGGAAGTAGAGATAGAAGAGGAAACGGAAGTAGAGGAATCGGAAGGAGAGAAAGACGAAAGGAGACATATTTAGATGAGCAACATTCAAGAAGGGAAAATATTCCTCACACTGAAATCAAATGATGATCTAGGGATCATTGGGTCAAGAGTGACATTGATTGCTTAATATCTTTAAAATTTTCATTTATTAAATTATTATTGTTTAAATTTCATCTTTGTATTTCTTTTAATTTAACTGTCGGCATTGCTGACTGGGGGCTCGTAGCCATATATAATATACTGTCCAGAAGTAAACATTCTGAATGCGGACCAGGGGAACGTCCTCATAATTCTTTAAAGTCTATAGGAAGAACCCCACCCCTACTACCCGAGCCCTTCACTGTGTAGCCTGTCGTGACAGACCATTTGCAAATTTTTATCCTTCCATGTCAGACATAGTTCATTGCTATCAAGATTTTTCCTTTTTTTTCCTTGTTGAGATAAGTAATATTTTAGTTTTACCAGTAGTTACTACCATGCCATTGCATGTGTACCAGTTTTCCAGCTTGTTTAATGCATTCTGTAAAGAAATTTCGAGTTCATGCTTTGTGTTTTGGATATCTGATAATGTTGTGTCATCTGCATAGAGATCTGTAGATGATATCGAGTCTCTTAGTAAAAGTGGTAGGTCGTTAATAAATAATATAAATAGTAATGGACCTAGAATTGAGCCTTGTGGCACTCCATATCTAATTGTTTCAGGTTCGGACAGAACGTTATTTATATAAACATGTTGTGTTCTCTCTCTTAAGTATGAAGTAAGCCATCTAACTGTTTTTTCATCGCATTGGTAGATTTTTAGTTTCTTCAAAAGGATTTCATGATCCACCATGTCAAACGCTTTCCTGAAATCTACAAATACAGATCCTATTATTTTACCTTGGTCAAGTGCTTGAAGCCATTTATCAGTTAGGGAGATCAAGGCAGTCTCACATGAATGTTTCTGTCTAAAGCCTGATTGATTAGGGTGTAACAGCAAGTGTTTGGTTAAATATGACATGAATGAGTCATGGACGTGTTTTTCAATCAATTTTGACAAGTTTGGTAGTATTGAGATTGGTCGGTAGTTATCAGCATCATTCTTAGATCCAGATTTGTAAATAGGAGTTACTTTTGCAGTTTTCCATATTTTGGGGACAGATGAGGTTGCAATACTTAAATTGATTATGAATGTTATGCTATCTAAAATAGCAGAGGCAGAAGATTTAATGAGTCTTGGACCAAACTGATCAAGTCCTGCGATCAAGATAAGGATTTAGATTTGAATGTCGATTCAAAACGTCTGCCTGATTAACATAGATCAACAAAATAAAACTTCATGTTTCATTTTAGAGTATTCCTTGAAATCTTTCAGTTGAGCTGATACAATGCATTGTAAATGCACAAATTGTACCCTAAAACTTGATCTGTACCGGCTAGGTAATGCCTTTATTTCAGTTAAGCCAATACAATTGTAAATGATCAACAAATTACACCCTACAACGTAATCTGTACTGACTGGGTACTGTCATTATACGATGTGTCTTGAGATCGGAGATCTTTGTCTGCAAATAGTTCCGAAAATTAACTGAAATAAAGGTATAACCGAGCCAGTATAGATCAAGTTTTAGGCAGTAATTTTTTGTGCATTTACAATGAATTGTATTAACTTAACTGAAAGATTCAAGGAAAGCAATCAAACAGAAACTTTTATTTCGCTGATGTACATTTGTAATAAATTATCCACT
Organism: Unio delphinus; assembly: GCA_029339505.1. Classification (NCBI taxonomy): domain Eukaryota; kingdom Metazoa; phylum Mollusca; class Bivalvia; order Unionida; family Unionidae; genus Unio; species Unio delphinus. The sequence continues at coordinate 17,797,746 of JAQISU010000014.1, forward strand.
ATCAGCATTCTGTCTTGAGAAAGAAAGTAAGTACAAATAAAGAAATTATATCACAAAAGAAATCCTGGATTAGAATTCCCTTCCTCCAGCAGTCACGTGTATGGTAATGGGAAAATTCTTTTCGTTCCAACATAACACAACATGCATATATTTCATGATAGTGCGTCATAAGTTTTAATTACTGAGTAATACAGTCATTTCTTGCTCACAATGGTTTTTCTTTTGATGACTTAAGTATATCTTTTACAATAGCTTATCCTCTTCCAATAAACTTTGTTTCGTATATTATGCTCAATAATTGGACGATATTCAACAGGTCACTCGAGCTTATTTTCTAGAAATCCCCGAGTTTACATGTTCCTTTCATCGAAGTATTTCTTCTGGTATCATAGTATCGTCTCAATGCGTAAACATACAATTCCCAGATTTTTGAATATCTATGACATGGACTACTTACCTATCTACCTGCGTTATACACTACTGTCTTTAATTTTTCATTGAGGTAACAAAAAGACAATAAGACACATTGTGATCAGCCATGCCATTTAATTATCTTGGCTTAATTAAACGTTTCAAAACGCTTTTTGTTTATATTTAAGTGAGCATGGATTTCCCTAATCATGTTTTATTTATTTTCGACGGATTCTATATTGAAATTATCATATATATGTCAATGCAAAACTTGTCAGTGTGTGTTACACTTTTAAATTTCACACCTTTTTGTTCACTGCCTCGATCATTAGATTTTATATGTCGTTTTCTATTTGTGAGATCGTCCAGCCAACATTTATCAGTTTTATAAATAAGCCCGTTGTTCGGGTTTAACTGCTTGTCTCCAGAGAATGTCGGCTAAAATAAATATGATGATCTCTGATATCGACAAGGTTATCTTTAACTTCGATTCATTATTCAATAACAATGTGTTGTGAGATGATAGATCGTACTGACGTAGATACATGTCATTGCGCAGAACTGTTAATCTATCTGTAGATAACGCAATATTTAATTTTACTGCTATTTAATAGCGCGCATAAAGTAAGCCAATGTAAACATTTTTTTATCCTGTTTTAATTGCTGTATAGTCCGGCCGAATATCTGATACGTATTGGACCAAACAACATGCTTATCGTGTCGTCACGAAATCTATCTCTCTTGTCTACATTTAAATGAATCTATGCATTTTTATATTTCTACAATATCTGTCGATAATATTTAACCCATTCTATTCCAAATATAATTTGTGATCGAGTTCAATTGTTGATGTATTAAGTCATGCATTTATCAACTTGGTTCTAATCGGTCAAATAATTTACCGAAACTCTATAAGTCAATACTGCAGTTCCCATAGTACGGATAGTATGTATGTATGTATGTATGTATGTATGTATGTATGTATGTATGTATGTATGTATGTATGTATGTATGTATGTATGTATGTATGTATGTATTATTATTATTATTATAGTAGCGGTGGACGTGTTTTTTTAAAAGAATTCTGATATGGCATGTTTGATGAAAACATTATTAGATAAAAGTTTTTTTAAAAATCTGTAAAATTTGCACAGCAAAGATTTGTATAGACATTATGCAAATATCTACTCGTTCGGACCAAAAAAGTAATCGACTTAGTCTGCAATTGGGAGCTACAGTAGAACCTCAGTTAGTAGAGCGTCAGACTCTAATTCAAGGATCGCGGTTTGACTCAGACTCTAATCCAAGGATCGCGGTTTGACTCAGACTCTAATCCAAGGATCGCGGTTTGACTCAAGACTCTAATCCAAGGATCGCGGTTTGGATACCCTCCAAGGCTAGTTGGTTGCCTTTCTGTTTCTTCAGTATGACGTACTTTTTCGAAACCTGAGCATTTCACCCCAAATAAATAATCAGACATCATAATATGTTTCATCGGACTATTTATTCACTTTTTATATATCTTTCGTCGGCAGTAAAGAAAGGGACCTAGTATATCCTTTGAGAGAAGAAGCTAATAATGTGTGGCATTCATACGAAACTTTTGAGTTTACAGTTCTTTTTCAAAAGAAACAGCAAGTTCTTTAAATCCCTGACTGAAAAAAGTATGTATGTATGTATGTATGTATGTATGTATGTATGTATGTATGTATGTATGTATGTATGTATGTATGTGTGTGTGTGTGTGTGTGTGTGTGTGTGTGTGTGTGCGTGCGTGCGTGCGTGCGTGCGTGGGTGGATGGATGGATGGATGGATGTATTTTATGTATGTATGTATGTATGTATGTATGTATGTATGTATGTATGTATGTATGTATGTATGTATGTGTGTGTGTGTGTGTGTGTGTGTGTGCGTGCGTGCGTGCGTGCGTGCGTGCGTGCATGGATGGATGGATGTATTTTATGTATGTATGTATGTATGTATGTATGTATGTATGTATGTATGTATGTATGTATGTATGTATGTATGTATGTATGTACGTGGCGCAAATTGAAATACTCCAAGAGTTGACACATGAGATGGAACACTACACATGGCACATTCTGAGGCTATGTGAAGTCAGATGGAGAGCCCTAGAATAACACCAAACTGAAGATGGGCATATATTCTACAATAGTGAAGAGTTGGACAATACCATAAATGGAGTAGACTTCCTTGTAAACAAAGCCATCAATGGATATGTGCTTGAATGTCGCCCAATATCTAGCAGAATCATCTCCATTCGTCTGAAAACATCTCCCTTTAAAATCACATGTATATACTCCAACTGCTGATCCTGATGATGAAAAAATAGAGGAATTTTACAACAAATTTCAAGGCATTATGAACATGGTAAATAAATCCTCATCATTCAAGGAGACTGGAATGCCAAAGTTGGCAAAGATGCTCTAATAGACTGGGATGATCATTGTGGACCTTCTTTCAATGAGCTTACCAATGAAAGAGGGAGACGGCTGCTCGAGTTCGTAAGCTACAACAACTTGGTATTAGCCAACACCTTGGGCCAACATAAAGATTCACGGCACACACCAAATGGAACCCATCATAACCAGATCGACTACATACTGGTTCAAAACCATTACCGATATGGCATCAATAGACCAAAAACAAGAACATTCCCAGGTTATGATGTTGGGAGTGATCATGACCTCGTGATTATGAACTTCCGAGTGAGGCTGAAGAAAAATAACAAGCCAAAGAAAATCAGGCTCAAATTCAACCTTGAACAACTGAAGGACCCCAACATTTTCAACTCATTCCAACCCAAAATTGGAGGAAATTTTGCTTCACTCCTTGTGATGGATGATGATGATAAAGTGATGACAGACACTTTCAACAGTCATGAAAACAGCTGCCAAGAACAGCATTGGCCTCCATCGCCCAAAGATAAAAACCTGCGTAACAGAAGAGATTCTGAATCTGCGTGATGCCCAAAGAGACCTCAAAAACAACAGACACACAACAGATGCAATGGAGTACCGAAACATAAACATGAATAGCATGAAAACAAACTTGAAGAAAACAAACGAAGATTGGATTGGACAAAAGTGTCCAGAGATTGCAGTCTGATGAAGAATAACAGCAGCAAAAAGCATTCCAAATTGTAAAAGACCTCACCAGACAGAAGCAACTAAAAATGGAAAATGCCTCACAGACGCAAGTGACATTGCAGAAAGAGTATTGTGAAGATCCCTCAACCATCCATCCACAGAAGACCCAGAGGTTCTTGAAGTTCCACACTCCAAAAATGATAATGATTTCCCCATTCTCAAGAAAAGGTAGTCAGCAATATATTTTAACAACCCCGTGACAAGTGGGGCTAAATTAACTAATATATAATAAATAAATCCATCAATCATCATCTTATCACCACCCGCCTCATAACAGTCTTATCTTTATAAAATCAATGTGGATAAAAATAGACATTCAACACACTCAGCAGGGATGTGAAGATTTCATTCACTTCGTCAATACAGTTTTCTGTAGTCGATGCTAACTAGGTTCAAAGGGTAAATATGTGTATTTTTATGTGATATAAATTAAAACAAAAACATTTATATACCACTCGCTGCATTAGTTTTTAAGTAAAAGGAAACGAGGCGATCAGGTTTCCGCTACTAGTAGAGTGGGTTCAGCTATCTTCCCAAACCCACCAGATTTCTATTGAAAATTAAACATTTACAATTATTTACCGAACAGTGCGGAAAGCGTATATCCCTAGATCCCAAGATTAATTGAAAAGAATGTATATATACCTATATAACGTTATAATTTTTTCAAGCTTGAATCAAACCCATTCTCACATATATATATATATATATATATATATATATATATATATATATATATATATATATATATATATATATATCGTGATGTGATTCTAACAAGTGTCGAAGTTTAAAATGACTTCCAAGTGATGTAGGGATAATATTCAAAATTTGATAGTAAATCACCAGATAGCAGAGTCGCTTATTTGTCCACTAAGGCGCAGCGTTATCCGATTCAGCAATGCATCACAAGGAGATTTTTGTCTTTGTTGTAAAGGAAGTAAAAGGTAATAACTTCAGATAGACGCTAACGTTGTGCGGTCAGATTTCATTACCAAAGATTAATTTCCATGTCTGAAATGTAAGGCAGTTTTTTATTATTTGTTGTAGCTCACAAGATATTCTTTTGTTGATGTTTCGTTGATAACTTTTACAGGCACGCACAATCAAGCGTCGCTTGATGGGAAGTCATATTTAACATTAGAATGTTCCGATAGCCTCCGTCATAAAACTTCAGTGCACTGAACAAATTTAATCGCACCTACTTTTGAATGATATGAAGACTGAATTTAACGTTTTCTGATAACGTTGATTAAGGTTGTATGACGGTAAAATGGTGAAACCAGAGATGTCTTATTTTGCTTATTATTATTATTAGTAGTAGTAGTAGTAGTAGTAGTAGTAGTAGTAGTAGTAGTAGTAGTAGTAGTAGTAGTAGTAGTAGTTAATTATTGCATGGGTTTACTTCACGACTGCGTTTTATCCTCTTTACTTTTTTTCCTATTTTGAATGATCTGAAACCATTCATTGATGACGGAAACATGAAAGATTCGGTAGAAACTTTAGAACTATTTCTACTGTTGTTTGAGGACGATTTCACTGCCTTGACTGACACTGCCCACCAGATGCAAAATATCTCAATAGACTGTATGCATATAGCTTATGGTAGAAACCAAATGTGGAATTGCGGAATAAAATTGTATTCCACCGATATGGCTATCTCAGAAATTATGAAACGTGGCACTATGGTTCTACAGTCGAAAAGGTTGAGTAATATAAGAAGTATCTAGTATGATTATATTCCTCCAAATATCTATGTTATATATGCCAGAAAACTCTATGTCTTTGCAAGCACTAAAGGCAATGCATTATTTGAAGCAAAATCTTTCACAATTTGGAAAAATACTTGTATTTTGTATCTATGCGTCTCATTGGCTAGAAGATAGCAACCATTCCTAATTATTTTACTAATCCAACGATAATGAAGAGGTTTATTTGGCATTTTGTAAATATACTTGTGATATAATTAAGTCTGCTTAGGATTAATTAATATGCAGAAAATATAAAATATTACCGCACTTTGAAATGTTGTCTCCGAATTCCAAAAAGTACTAGCTAATCTTATTCATGTTTTCGATCAGTTTTGATATTATCAAATACCCACCACCTTCTTGTGATCGTCTTTGGGTTGTTTCACCGTAATGGTCTCGTTAGGTTTGCTTATCGCAATCACATCCTGGTCAGTCGCGAGAAATTTTCTCTCAGCGGATTTAAGTGTTTCGCAGACATTAGACATTGGGTAGTTCAACTGTCAGAGAAACATAATCGAGCATCGTATGAACTCTCTCCAGCGTCAGTAGATTACGGTCTATTGTATTAATCTTCTAATTGCTTTTAACAAACTGCATAGACCCAGATCTTCTAAAACATCATACGACGACCTATCTGGGTCTGTGCAGTTTGCTGTTTGACTCGACGTATAAGCAAGTAAAGACATTGAATTTCTTGAATTTTATTACACTGTTAAGTAGCTGCGATTCTTCTGATTTAATTGCTTTTCTGTACGTTGGCTGTCAGCAAAATGAAAAACACAAATTAGGTATAATGGCTATATTATATGCCTATTACGATCATCGGTCAGCAAGGCGTCATTGTCTTAGGAAACCAGTATTGGCATTTCCATAAATAGATTTACAAAGCAATTTTTACCCCAAAGTCACATCTAAAAAATTAAACATTTTTGATTGTAACAAACCTATAGTATGTGCTATTTGTATGCATTTGTCTGTTTCATAGCCTTTTTTTAATATACTGAATACTTGTTGATTTTGGGAAGTCAATGTGTCGAAGATATTTTTCAATACAAAGTAATTAACTAAATTTAAGGAGCAGACCTCATATAGTACATTACACACGAGATTCTATCACAACATGGACTACTTTCCTAAAATGAACCCTACCTAACTTTTTCAATAGGAAAATCTCTGGATATTGTTATATAGAAGTGTTTAGTAATTTGAGATAGGAATAATGCTTTGTATTACGGGTTTAGGTCATGATTTGCATTTCAATGACATGAAGTACTAATATTCGACTTAAATGGCTTGATAACAAGTCATACAACTGTGAACCAATAAAACCCATACAAGTGTGAAATCATCAGACTGTGGTGATGTGTGGTCTTTAGGTAATTGGAGAGAATATTATGTTGTATTGACACATTTAAGAACCCTTAGTTGACAACGGCTGCTGTCTGGAAGTCCTTGGAAATAGGGGGAAAATAGACTTCAATGCATGACTAGGGTAGACTTTGTTTGATTCCGCTTTAGTGAGACTCTTTGCATGTAACAATATTTGCGACCACTTCACTGACCTTAGATAGTAGTAGTAGTAGTAGTAGTTGTCATTGTTGTAGTAGTAGTAGTAATAATAGTAGTAGTAATAATAATAATAGTAGTAGTAATAGTTGTAGTAGTAGTAATAGTTGTAGTAGTAGTTGTTGTTGTAGTAGTAGTAATAATAATAGTAGTAGTAGTAGTTGCAGTAGTAGTAGTAATAATAATAGTAGTAGTAGTTGTAGTAGTAGTAGTAGCAGCAGTAGTAGTAGAAATTCATATATACTTCTGTTTTAACCAATATTAAATATATCTTTTCATTCTGTGAGAATGTATGGGTTGCTTGTTATGGTTCAACCTTTTATTATTATTATTTTTGTTTTGCTTTTGATGTACAATGACTCTTTCATCTATGAACCTTACAAAGTAATTCTTATCAATCAGATACCTTTTATGATATTTGTTGTATATTTATAATGACCCAAATCTCTCTACTACACTTGACTCTAATCAATATGTCTACAACACGTACGACGGAACAATTTTCTGTAGAAATATGATATTTTGTTCTTATTTAAATTAACCAGATGCAAGCTAAATTAGTTTATCGCCATAATTTTGTTCTTTCAGTAGTAATCTTAGAGTGGTGTGAAAAAGGAAGAAAACATTATACAGAATGGGTTTTTTGAAGATACTGAAGATACGAAATTATATAATGTCAATAAAAGTTTCATAAATAGAGAGCGTGGTTTAAAGAACATAATTGTTTTGAATAACACTTGAAAAGCTGTCGCCGACACAAGCCGACCGGACTTTCCTCCACTCTTCTCCCGACCTGAGATCTTGAAGGTTCAAGATATGAAACTAGACAGCAGACAATTGCTGATGTATTCATCTAAATGTATGTATTTGAAGTCATAAAATGTCTGAAATGATGAACTTGTACCATTTGATGTTGAAGTATGATTACTGGGCTATCTCAGTTTACAATGTTTTCTTGAGCTGAAACATTTATCTTATCTTCATCATAATAGGTTTTGTGGGCATCGCTCTGATAGTTTAAGAGATGTTGGGCTAAGAATCTCATTAATTATTATGTCCTTCTGACGGTCTGATAGCCATTGTCCATCCAACAATAAATAGGTCATCAAGGTAGATCAGATATGGATGCCTTTTTTTTACAGTCGTGGTAACAATGGTCTTAATTATATCTTCGATTAGTTCACAAGTGTGTGACCGAAAGAAAGAATTTGTCACTTCAAATAAAGGTGAAAACTGTGAGGCATGATTGAAACCACTAGTGACCGCATGCAACAAAAACAATTCATTGGACGATCTTCTTAAGAAATTCGAACCGCGTAGTGTAATTTGCAATCAAATCCAGTAGACTTGCAAGCAAGATACTATACATTGATATAAAGATATTAAGCACAAAAAACTATGTGAAATAAAATATTACCAACAATCTAGCAAGTCTATTTTTTGAAATTTCGTCTTAGTTGGTTTTATACTTGTACTGCAGCAAAATGAAAAACCCCAAATTAGGGGAGATAACATTATCAGGTATTTTCAAACTGAAAATACACTTCATCTGACCTGTTGTCTGGTCAAGACAAAAAATTCTTTTCTCACTGATCCACTTTTAGAAAACAGAACGAACCTCTATTATTAAAAGCGTGGTTCTATTCCACCTTCGTATTGCAAGTAACATCACTGTCTCATAAAGAAGATCTTATTTCATGCAATACATGCTGTGAGGCGCAAAGTGAACTTCCAATAAAGCTTTTAACTTCCTAGAAATCGCATTTTTCTTCAAGCTGTCATGTCTAATATCGACATTAACTTTTTATGTTAAAAATTAAACATAATGCAAAAGATAAATATCACAGAGCTATCCAAAATAGCATTGCTTCCACAAGAAATCTTTCTTTCACACGCAAGTGGTCTCATACCGAGTTAATAAAACGTGTGCATAGGTGTGGGATAATAATGTTTTTCTTCATATTTTCAAGGACGTCAAAGCAACAGATGTTATGAATATTAAAGTGTTTAAACGCGGAAATAGTTTAGTGCTACCTCACCTAATGACCACATATTAAACACTTGCATTTTTTTCTGGTTTCACATTTGAATGATTCGTCTGTTAGTTTTTCCGAGCCGACTATTATTTTTTCTGGCATGCATTACAAAACACTACACAAACAGCTGATGCAAAGATTTATTACCATCTCAAATTACTAAACAGGTATAATATACTCTATCCAGAGACATCCTTATATTAAGAAATATGGGAGCGTCCATTTTCGAAACGAATCCATGCTGTCACACAGGCTAGTGAATAATGCACGTTATGACGTCTGCTCCTAGAAATTTACTAATTTCTCGAGCTGAAAAAATAACTTCGCAACATCAACTCCCCATAATTAACAAATAATCACTAAAATATATCAAGGCTATTGATGGTGAGGTAAATAAAAATAACACAGGGACTCGGTTTATTACATTTTATTTGTGTGTTAGCGACGTTATTTCCTTTTTCTCTTGTTCCAACTACGAACATAATTATTATTTTCTTTACAAGTACGACACTTTTCGTCTAAACTATATATAGCTTAAAAAGAAAACCGAAAATAGCAAGGTAGTTTTTCGTTATTGCTGATACGTATTGTTTGATGTAAATAATGTGAATGAGAATGTATTTGGTGGTGATCAAGATGACTTAGGGTTTGTCATTCATCTGCAGCTTGTTGAATGTCATCCATGACTTCACGTGGCTATGCACTCCTCTACACCGTAGATGATTGTGCCAACTTCAGTTGGGCAGCTAGATTTCTATATTTAGTGTCTGTCATCAACGTACAGTATGCTAGACACCGAATGTTGATCTATGAGACTTAAGCATTGTTGATTATATAGAATGAAGAGAACGGAGCCGAGAACAGAGCCTTATGGAACACCAAAGCATAGATCAACTGTGTTGGGATGCTTTATATTTACGGACACAATTTGTGTCATGTTTTCTAAGTAGGACTTTCCCATAGTAAGGCTATATAGTGAATACTAAATACATGCTGGATATGACAATTCAAGGAGGGTGAGCACTGCAATATTTCCAATATCTAAAGCAGAGAGTTCATTAACTACTCTCATAACGGCAGTTTCAGTTCTGCGGCGATGGTTATATGTAGACTTACCTTGCTAAAATGACTATTTGAATTCGGATGAGATGTAAGTTACAAAGAGCAGCTTGTGCGGTGATGTCTTATTGAATGGGAGGCTAGAACGGGGCGGTAGTTCTTTCAATCATTGGGATCAAGTATCGGTTCTTCAATAGAGGCATGACAATGCCAGTATTGAAAACTGATGGAAATTCCCCAGATGAGAAGTAGTGATAACATCGCTTAGTGAAGGTAATATTGATCTAGAATCTAAGCACTCAGCAACAGTGATGTCGGAATCGGATCAAGTTCACATGAAATTGGGCGCTCTTCATCACAAAAAGAAAGAAAGAGGGAAGAAGGAAGTAGGAAGAAAGTGGGAAAGAGAAAAGGGAAAAGAAGAGAAAAAGAAGAAGGAAGAAATGAAATAACACCAAACACACCCCACTCCAACTCTAATCTTCTTTTTTTTTTTTTAATTTTTTTTTTTTGTTAATTTATTTTTTTAATTTTTTTAATTTTTTTTTATTATTTTTTTTATTTTTTTTTCTTTTGAATTTATTTTATATATATATATATATATATATATATATATATATATATATATATATATATATATATATATATATATATATATATATATATATATATATATATATATATATATATATATATATATATATATATATATATATATATATATTTTTTTTTTTTTTAAATATTTTTATTTTTTAATTTGTTTTGATTTTTTTTTAAATTTTATTTTATTTTATTTTATTTTATTTTATTTTATTTTTCTCCCCAGGGTTCTAATTTGGTAGGAGAACCCTTTTCGAACAATCTCTTTCTCGAAATCTAACTTGATCAATTTTGACCACCGCTCAAAATTAACAAGCTAAAATACCTAACAGTGACTACACTTATTTATGTCGCTAAGACATTTTAGCAATTAAATTTGTTAAGGACCTACAACATGTACACTATGTACTAGAAATATTTATTGATAGGAAAGATGAAAAATTCTATGACTATATGGATTTGATATAATTGCACAGGTGGCTTACACAATATTGGTATTTGTTCTGCCTTCCTGCTCTGCCGTGACCCGACATTTTACTCTAAGGCGAGACTGCCATTTAACGCGGGTGCCGGGGAGACTGCGACAACACAGCCTAGTGTAGTCAAAGTTACCTTTGGTCCCGACCAATCAAATAGCCCGACCCTCGGGCATTAACTGGTCGCGAAAGCACATAGTTGCGCATGCGACCTTAATTCATATTAAAAAAAAATCACAATTGACTTTGTATGTTTAAAATTTATTGACAGATCCAAATGCTGTTAAAAGTTGCCGTGTGTATTCTGTCTCACAACTGTACTTTAACAACCTTTTCGATTATAGAAATGCATATTTCTAGCATTACAGTCTAGCAAATAACAATAAGTAAAAGGTAATTCAAATATGTGTTAACAATATTGTGTGGGGGGGGGGTCTTCTTCACCGAACGATTGAGCTGCTTGTATGGAATGTATTTATTTGTTTATTACCTCATTTCGATAAGGAATAGTACCGTGATATTTTTGGCCAGTGTTTTTGTTTTTAGCTCTACAACGTAGTTTAAGTTGTTGGCAAAACAAATCAATAATTGAACATCAGAGCACACGTCTCACTGCATAACTACTCCAACATATTAAATGTTTGTGGTGTTGTTTTTTTTATAGATGATCTCTCTGTATATTTTCTCATTCAGAGTATAGGTATTCCGCATAAAGAAGAGCGACCGCCATAACCCTCTTCTTTCGAAGCCTCGTGTTGTTTGATAATGCTATCTTTATATTTCTGGCATATATATTGACTGAAATAGTTTTGAGTTCTTGTGTTTCTCAACACCTATACAAATTATAAAATCCCTATCATTCCACGAGTATGTAAATTTTACTTTTATTATCTTGCTCTTCAAAATTTGTAAACTTGTATATGCCATCCTTTGTTTGTATAATGATATGTCTTGCTAATAAAACACATCATCATGCCCCCTCTCTTCTAGTCTTCTAGTCCCTAGACTACTGTATTTCTTTATAATTTTACTCTCTAAACCCAAGCGCGTTTTAAAAATAAAACTCCACTATCAAGACGCATTTGTATCCATCGTGCGGATCCGCTTTTATAATTTGTATCCATTCTTGTGTGTTGATACGCTTGCATATCAATAAATGTTTGCATGCCACTGAGTAACATAGATCTTTCCTAATCGAAACTGTTTTCTCAATTGACGGTGTAAATGCGGACAGATTGAAAATTTTAAAATATTCTATAAATTTGCATATTTTATATTATTTTTGTCAAGCTTATTTTCCCCACAGTTGATTGATGCTTGTGCAAGCAAAGGTACTTTCACAACCGAATTAAAAGTATGTTAATTAATGTTCTTTGTCAGTTGTTTAAAAATACATCAATGTAGTACGGTGCCTTTGGAGATTGTCTCTTGATATATATATATATATATATATATATATATATATATATATATATATATATATATAGATGTATATATATATATATATATATATATAGATAGATATATATATATATATATATATATATATATATATATATATATATATATATATATATATATATATATATATATATATATATGGTGCTATTTTTTCAACACTTTGCAATATTTGTAATCCTTTGAAACGTATCTATGTTTCAGAACCATCATTAACTTGCCCAAAAAATTTCAATTTTATTTGTATTGTAATTTTCAGTACCTCATTTGCAGCATGGTAACAACCCAATTATTGCCGAAGTAAAGACTTAAGTAACACATTGGGCTTCCGTAGTTTTAAGTAACACGTTAGGCTTCCGTAGTTTTAAATCACATGTTGGGCTTCGTAGTACGTAAAGAGTTACAGTAACACTATTTTGGAATATGATATGCTATTGTTATTTGCTTTAGTTGATATCTTTATTGCAGTAGTAAGGTTTCAGTAGCATTGTAAGGCAGTGTTTGTTTAATTTGTATCAAATAGTTTAGTAAGCGTTTCAGCTGTGTTGACGAGTCTGGTAGAAAAATATTGATTGTTGGCATTTTAATTAATCAGCTCTTTAATTTTGTCTTCTGTACTTTATATTGAACTAGTGTTTTAGAAATGTCATCCACATATGATAAGGTGTACATATGTTCTCGTTTAAAAGGGGCTATGACAGTGCGTTTTATGCAGTAGTTCTGAACGCAAAGGAACAGTAGATATTTAATAAAGTGTTACCTAATTACCTGTCTGTCTGCCTACCTGCGTGCCTGCCTGCCTGCCTGCATTCATACATACATACATACATACATACATACATACATACATACATACATACATACATACATACATACATACATACATACATACATACATACATACATACATACATACATACATACATACATATGTTCCTGCCCATCGCATCCATGTTAGCTGCATGACATGAAAATGTCATGGTAAGATTTGATCGTCATAGCAATATCAAAAGTAAATAAAGCTTATAAGACACCAAATAAAATCAGTTATTAGCCTTGGAAAATTATTTATTTCTTTTATGGTGGAAATGTCACACTGTTTTGCTGTCTTAATTGATGTGTGCAAAAGTAGACATATACTTCAGACTGTTGAAGTGGCCCATTGCCAAAATAATGCTGGATACACTTAATGGATTTGCTAGTAACCAGAATGCAGATTTTCATTAAATTGTCGCTCTTAAATGACATCCTGGCGTGTGTGCCTGGCAGAAGAGAAAATAAGTTAACAGAAGGAAATTGAAAGATTACAAAACATTTTAATTAGCTGTGAGGAGAATGATGCGCTACAAACTGAGGCGAGGAAATGGGTTTCAATACATTACATATGGCATCCAAGCGTGAAATGAATTTCGATCCACTCATCTTTATAGACAAGCGTAAGTTCAGCATATAATAATGGACTTATAACTACTGCAGAGTAAAAGTCGGTTAACATGCATATTGTTGGTTGCAGCCAAAAAATGCAAGCCTCACGCAGAATAATTTTAAATCAATTATTTTTAAATTTGTATATAATAGTCTAATTTCACTGCTACATTTTCAAAGAGAAAATATTAGCCTCGGGGAAGTTTTAGAGATTGGCGTTACTCGTCGTTATGAAAGTAAATGTAAGTTTCTAAGATAATTACTTCAGCATTAGATCTCGTTATGCCTGCCGGTGATACCAAAGAAGATTCGAAGATAGTTATCTGTATACTAATAATGTGAAGATGGTACGTTCTACAGCTGTAGTGGTAATGCGATCATATCTAAAACTTTAGTCGTGAAGTGATGATATATGTAGCTGTTGTATTGAAATGGTCATATATACCGCTGTATTTGTTGAGTGGAGAGGGTGTAAAGATATTTTGCTGGAATTTCATTTTTGAAACAAAAAGTTACTATCACGTAACTGTATAAACCTGCTTTTTTATATATTAAATACATATACTTGAGTTTCGTTTTTGTGTACAACGATACCCGACGGTGATTAATGTATATTGTGTTGTATTTCGAAATACTGAGTTCGGTCCATACTGTGCTCGACGTGTGAAGTGCTTTGGATGGGAAGAACCGAGTGCTTTTCAGTGCACAGACGCTATCTACCTCACCATACCTTACATTACGAATATTCTTGTCAGTAACCTGTCTCCTATAAGGACTTGCACATCTTCAGCTGTAGAGTTATGCAAGTTTATTAAGATTATATATATATATATATATATATATATATATATATATATATATATATATATATATATATATATATATATATATATATATATATATATATATATATATATATATATATATATAAGATATAACTATTGTACTACCACGTCACCACGTCAATTTTTGTATGTTTGCTATGTAGCTTTGGTTTACGCAGTATAATGCATATATTTCTATTCTAGTTTGCGACTTAGCAAGGGATTTATATTAGTACTATAAATCTATATTTTTAAGAAATGTTTAGTACAGTAGGATTTTTATCGAGCAGTGTTAGGTTTGCTTCTGAAATTGTTGTATTGTAATTTTATTGTGCCGGTAATGTAATCTGTATAACGTGCCGTGTATAACCTTATTAAATGTTAATGCCCGTGTAATTATTAGTATACGGTATCGGATATGGTTTCAGCTGTAGAGCTATGTAAAAAAATGTGGAGTGTCCAGAGTGATAAGAGTGACCCGATTTATCGAAGTGATGGAGGTCGACGTGGTGCAACCTCTAAAGTCAACCACAGTAGTTAACCGTAGCAGATATGAAGCTGAAATAAAGTGTGCTGATGACGGAGTGTATCTCCTTACACATAATATTATAGCCGTTGGTTAATTGTAGGGTTCGTAAAACCCATTGTATTTTTCGGGACTGTAAAGATAAAATATATCTGTCCCTAATAACATCTTAATGCTGAGCGTCAAGCGAGGCAGCTGCTAGTACCATATTTGCAAGTCTTTGGTATGATTCGGCCGGGGTTCAAACCCACGACCTTCCGCTTCCGCTCTGGGTCACCGGAATGGTTCTGTGCTGCTGTAATTAGATCATTATTATATCAATAATGGTAGCTGAAACTTACATAACTTGATTAGCTCGATAAAGTTTAGAAGTAATTAAGAAATCTTTAACAGTCTGTGATTCTGTCACAGAATAATACCGTCAGGAATCTCATCCTGATTATATAGAAGCTTTTCAACAATTATTTAAGCTTGTTACTGATACAATTAAACCTCTTCTTCCTCAGCCTGAAAAAAATCTGAAGAAAAAAAATGAAGAAATATCGATACTTTTACAAGATCTTCCTGGTGGAATGCCTCATCCAGCAAAACACGTTGCGAAAGAGAAAATAAACTGATGAGACATACTTGAGGAATTACGTTTACGTTTACTGTACTGAAGATTCTTTTAAACGAATATATAAAACTGATCAGGTTAATTTACAGCTCTTGTTGTTACACGCTATGAAATGAGCAAAATATTTCACACTTGAATGATGTGTTTTATAAAATTAAAACTCAAACAGGTCAAATCGAAACAAAAAGTGCATCGTATATAGGCTATGTTGATGCGATCAACGATGTGTGATGATCAATATGAAGAACAAAAACAGCAAACAGAGGAGGAATTGAAACAACGAAAGAAAGAACAAATCAGCAGAAAACACAAATTCTGTCGTCTGTTAGAAAATAAATTAATTGATAAGTTTAGGCCTGGAACGTAGGCAAAAATTAAAAATAGGAATGATGGTGGATTAGCTAAATACACTTCCAACGATTTTAACTATTCGTCTGATATTGTACCAGATTACTAGTATCGTTTTATTGTAAGATATTCTTTAGAATTCATCAGAATAAGGGTGGCATTGGTACGATCATGGTAATCATCAAGATTGTGTTAAGTTCTCTGCAAAAGTAGATAACCTAAAAGCAAACCAGTAAGAAATTCATCAATCGACAGTTCCACTTTTTAAATCACCTACTAAACCAACATCTTCAGACATTCCGCTACCTCAACAACAACCGATAGAACTAGTTAATCTCAAGGATAATTTTACGTCTACGGGTTTAAATCATTTTAGGAATTTGAGATACGACGAAGTAATAGATATTGCCGAACATGGATACAGTCAAATGTCAAATATGTAAAACTTAGGTTTATTGATTATGGGAAAAGTAAAGATGATTCAAGTGCAAATTTACTAATGAACCAAATAAAGATCATGATTGGAATTTTCGTGATTTTGAAAGACCTTAACAACAGTAGGAACTACTTAATTTCAAGGATAAACGATGGGAGGAAGTGGAAGGACTCCAAAAAGAAGTAGAAATTCACGATGCTCCTGGGTTCCTCGCGATTGGAAGTGGTATTTCTGCTTAAATAAGTGGTCTTGTGTCTTGCTCTAACACCGTTCTGGCGTTGAACGATTAGAAATTATGATTGGCAGAAAACGTATTGGAAATAATTCTCCAAGAATTGTTTATTAAGCAGCTAATATTTGGTCAATGATTATTTCCAGGTGACATCATGGATATTAGTGTTTATCTCGTCAATGAAATTGCTGATGACCATCACAGTGATTAAATAAATAAATAACAAATAAGATATAATAACAGACACTGCTCAACGTGGACCGATCCTGGTCAGAGTGATGAATTCGAGATTGCCAGTATACAAAACTATATACGATGGACTCGCTTATTGTTAGAATAACAGCACCAAAAGCAATATCAATTGCAAAACAGTTAGGAATGAAAGCTATTGATTATGTTTGTGATAAAACTCCCTGTGTTATTGGTGACGTTGCCAGTAAAGCATTTTCAGCAATCAAAGATAGACTAGCATTGTTAACACCACAAAACCTCATGCAAAGCCACCACAAAAATTACCAACCACTGAAGTAACGCCTGCAAATTTTAGTAATCATAACAAGCTGAGTTGGTTGTGAAGCAGAGCAAAATATAAATACAAGTCTGAAAGCAGAAATTGGTCTTCGTGTTAGACGATAACAATTATAATAAAATGTTTAAATGTATGTCTGATCCAACATTTGACATGGATGCGTCAGTACCCAAAGATGAATCAGTACGTGATTATCAGAATTATTCTTATGATGCCGGACAACCAAATTAGCGTGTACGTATCGAATTTCAAGTTCAGATTACGAATAGATATTTCTTACCCGTTGAGACGTTTCTTGAAGTAGAAGGGAAATTTTTAAAAATGGATGATACAGCATATAACGCCGATGTTGTGATTTGTTTTGCTAATAATGGAACCATGGCGTTGTGTGATAGCACTACATATTTATTGATGAGCGAAATATTGAAATAATTCAGAAAGACGTTGATGTTGCTAATAATTTGCATAGCAAGTCATTAATATGATTATTCAAGCCGGTCCGTCCATTAGGTTTTCTAAAGATACTTCCAATAATCCTGATGATAGAAAAGTAACTATCGACGAATGATGATTTCAACTTAGGATTCTTTACAAGCCGATTAGTGTTAAAAGCCATAATAGAAGATTTCTGTGTGAATTCCACTATCTCACATCTTCGGATTTTGTAGAAACTTTAAAAAGTTTAGTTTTGGAGCCAAACATATAGTAGTGCTTGTAAGAAAAGCTAATGACGATCATGCTATCTGGCGAACTGTAGGCGATGCTGGTAAAAAAAATAATATTAAAACGTTTACCATGTATGCCAGTAATGACTGCAAAGACAAAAATTACTCGCTTTTATGGATCATGGCGGTGATTAAATTTTATCATGGTTAACATACCAGAGAGTGTTCTAAGTAATATTGTGGGTTTATTTACACAGTATAGTTTTTCACAACAAGGCGTTTCTGCTCCACGACATATTTGCATTGCTTTTCAAAATACTAATCGACTACATTCTCAAATGCATATTCATATGCATGTTCATATGATGTTAGATTTATTTAAGTGTATGTAGTTTCGGTACGGATATATGACCAACAAGAACCGTCCGAGGATATTTTTTTTAATTTTGATCGTTTGATGACCTTTATTGAACGCGATTAAAATATGGACAGTTTTTTTTATACAAATACCAAAGTTAGATTTCACAAATATGTATCCGATTTATTTTCATTAGAACTTTTTAATTTAACACAACAAACTGTCGTTGATATCCACTTCCTAACTCGTATAATCATGACATTGATTACAGAATAATTGCTTTTATACTTATTAAAAACAATGTTACTTGAATTATATATATATATATATATATATATATATATATATATATATATATATATATATATATATATGTGTGTGTGTGTGTGTGTGTGTGTGTGTGTCTTAATTATAATATGGAGGAGTTTAAGAGATTTTCTAAGAACAAACCTACTAATTCCATATTTGACTTAGGTACGTTAGGTACACCTGACTTACCGAGGCGAGTTGTGAATGATTAAAAGTATTCGTGGCGCAGATAAAGAATTTCCCGATAATGGTGCATCTTATGTGCTGTTAACATTCAGAATTATATGCAACAATGATGTTATGGATACTACAATAAAAGACCAACGAGCAGCAACGATTATTCATTATCTCGACGATGAAAGATATGTGATCAAAATGAAATGTATTGTATTAGCAAAAACAGACAACAATACTTGGAGTATCCGTGACATACATGACCCTGTCCTTCATAATGAAAAAAAATGCTATATTGAGTAAACATTGCAAAGAGAATGTCATAGTAAGCAAGCTACAGCTTAGCGCCTTCCAGTCTGAACTCGCATTCTAAAGGGGATTCTCGGAGTTTTTATACCAAATATGACCTCGATAGCTTCCCATAGCTTAGGGCCTTGCTATGTCTAATTCGGAACTGTATGTCAAGTTGCGTGTCAACCTTGCATCTTACTGGTACAACAAAACTTACAAGTCGCCATAAATAACGAAATGAACTTTAAAACATAATGATAGTTGCTTTATGTTTTTTAATATTACATATGATATGGCATAAATTCGGACAATACCTAAGAACCGGGTGATCGTGCCCTTGCTGATTATTCTGTTTCACCAGCAAGTCGATAAATTCTTCCCCATACCACTTTTTAATTCCCAATGCAAATGAACTCGTACCTAATCTCCAGTGTCATCAGCACGAGACATGTTTACCCGACCTTTCTACACACTTAATCACTGAGGCCACTAACTAAGAAAAGGGAAGTTGACCTTCGTACTCTAACCATTTACCATCTTAGTGGGTAGTCCTCATATTAATATAGTCAATGATTCCTAATGACTGTGTTTGTATAAACAGGATAGATCAGTATCTGATCGTCAGATTATGCTGACACTGTAGGCAAATTTGTACATTTTGTATTGATTCTATAAATAGCTGTAATCAGGGGAAATAAATTGTAATAGAGTTAACAGCACACCACATATTCGTCTTAGTTTTCACATTTTGCTAATGAGTTTGAAAGTATTCGCAGGTCGGAGACTCTGTTTAATTTTTAGATACACGTGATCCAATTTATTAAACAAAATTTACAAACGTCTCAGTCTCATTACATAGTGACATATCTTGTATCAGTATTTGCAAATCTAACATCTGTGTTGTCGAATATCCTTGACCAGTTTACGAGAAGTCGTGATATCACATTCTAAACTGAAAATCACACTTAATCGAAGTAAATATTCAATTTATTATTAACATTTAGTAACTAAATTTTTTACCATCGACTCCATAAAATTAAAATTTTTTTTTTTCTACCTGAATCCAATTCATAAATCCATAAAACCCTACGGTACATTGGTCCTCCATTTATGGGTACTTGTAACATATAGCGCTTCAATATCGTTGCAAATGTTAAATATGTCGTCCTTTTATTACCTGTTAAAATAGGCTTACCGCGGATTTCTCCACAATTCGATATATCATGGTATGTTAAACTTATCGTGTCAGATTGTTGCAAAACTTGTCCAATGTACTCTCCCGTGTCCTTCTCAAAATTCAGCTGACGAGATATAATCAGAAAAGTTCGTTTGTAATATATCAAATTATATTTTCAAATGAAAGCTCTATCAATAATACTGTGGAAGAATTGGTACGAACGTAATGGCATTGATTATTCGACAAGACTTGACTGGTTAGTATTCCGCAAACAAGATAAGTTAAAGATTGTATACACATTTATCATGTGTTTTACGTTTCAGTAATGATTGGTACCGAGATCGATATTAGATTTCAGTTTAAGATGTCATGTTGCAAACAGCTGCTGTTTAATTCAGGATAACAGCTGCTGTTTAATTCAAGATAACAGCTTAAATCGCCTATGGACCGAATAGGTAGGCAGGCATTAGACAAGCTTAGTTACTTTAAAAAGTAAGTAGAGTTAGGAATTGACGAAAACCTTGGCGAAAATGTGTATAATAAGGTAACTGAAACTGTAAAATGTATGTCTCTAACTCGATAGGTAACACAATCACGGTATATTTCACTGGATAAATGTCAAATTGATATAAAGTATAATCGTAGTCCGTTTCATTGATGTGTCCATTTCCAGTTCATCTCTCTCTCTCTCTCTCTCTCTCTCTCTCTCTCTCTCTCTCTCTCTCTCTCTCTCTCTCTCTCTCTCTCTCTCTCTCTCATGATTAACCAAGTATACACTTTATTCTT
Organism: Unio delphinus; assembly: GCA_029339505.1. Classification (NCBI taxonomy): domain Eukaryota; kingdom Metazoa; phylum Mollusca; class Bivalvia; order Unionida; family Unionidae; genus Unio; species Unio delphinus. Next base: position 17,818,970 of record JAQISU010000014.1, read on the forward strand.
ACATACGCTTGTGGTAAGGATGTATGTAACGACAAATCCAAATGATCACACGTTTACTATACACCTGTAGAAAAAACGGATGTAACGAGTAAAACAATGACCACATTTTTACTTTCATACACAAGCAATAAGAATGACGATAATGAATCAAACCGACTTGACGTTCAAATTCGTACACATGTAATAAGGAGTCTGTACTTTCTAATCAACAGCCAACCAGATAAAAACTAAAAAATGTTGCTTCGAAATGTTTTGCCTCATCTGAGTGTTTCGACATTGATCGAAAACAGATTTCGATTCAAAGTTGCGACAAATCATGGATATAAATAAATATGATATATTCGTGTTAATGTACATAAACTACTTAAATGGGAAATGTTCTACGTAAATAATGCATTATAATTATGGCTTTTTCATTTAGATTGATAAACAAAACGTACATGACAAGGAAATTATAACATATATGCTACCAAACAAAATTAATGACAGGAGAGTTGAAAACAAAATGTCTTTAAAAGTCCCTTAATTATGAAAATACGAAAAAGCATAAATGTCATCTGAACAATTAAAGACAATGATTAGAAATCGTATATTGGCCCAGCATCTCATCCCATGCATTTACTGTTATGTATGTTGTATTATGATGTATGGCGTATAGCCTAGGAAAACATTCCACCCATTTTCGCAAAGGTTAAACAGGACAAAATTATAGATAAAATGTAGCAATATCTGAACCGAAATTGATTGTTTATGCAGGAAGACCGATTCAAACTATATTGTTTAGACGTTCATGTCATTGTGACAAATTGTAACAGTGCAACTAGATTCTGTATATATTTTTCTCTCATTTCGAAAAAGATAATTCGTTAGATCAATGGAGAGACAAAGATGAGAGGGGAGGAGAGAAATGAGAACTATTGAACTTGACCGAGAAGGTTTTATAACTGACACAAGATGTTTAAAATAATAATATGACTGACAATACTAACTCTCAGTCTTTCAATGTGAAAGTAAGATATATGGATGCTTCTTGATTACCGACATGCTGTAATTTAAACATAAATCTTTAGTTTTCTTTATTGACTAATCATTTCTAAATGTCCGCTGCCTTTGTATGCCTCTGATAATCATAAGTAATGTTTCACTCATCTATATTAAAGTAAGTATCTAAAATATATTAAGATTGATTTCATTTATTATTAAATCACAACTATACATATTAATGGAATGAAAATAGTTGCTGTTGCAAGAAAAGGGCAATGCACATTGTTGTCTGGAATAAGGATAAATGCGGTTACAAGCAAAAGGCAATTTACATCGCTGTGCTGTATAAACCCAGTAAGAGTCAGTAAGCTATAAGACTATACATTGGCCGATTTCCAATGCAGTGACTAAGAGCTTGGTTCTAACTTTCTGTCGAATGACGTAAAACAAAATGATTCTGATGTAATGAGGAGTAGAACATCTCCTAGCTGGATGTACTGAGAGATGGCCATATTTGGTTTTGCCGTGCCCCAGATACATATATATAAGCGCGCAAATCGCCCAGGTCAATTCCTTGCATCCAGTAGCTAGAAAAGACTTGGCTTTTTCATTACATGTAAGAACTGTATATGTCGTAAACTTCTTTTAGAAATAGGCATTTTTAATGTTTGAGATTTTAATGGTAAAGTTCATATGTTTGCAACATTGCTTACTTAATTCTTCTATTTTATTTCACTATGTAATGGAAAGTTTAATTGTTTCAAAGAATTCATATTTAATTATATTTATGGTAAGTTTTATTGTAAACGACTAATTCGCTACCAACTTCATGTTTAGATTTAATGTTGAAATAAATTATTATTTAAGTAAGAAAAAATAATATCTAGCAACATATTCCAAAAAAATATTCTATTTTAAAATGAGTAAAATACATTTCTTTAAATTGATTGTTGCATTAATTGCAGTTATTACATTTTATACTCTTGGCTATCATGAAATTGATCGAGAATTAACTATTCGTAATATATTCTAAAATGCAGAAATTATACAAATGAATGAAGTTGTAAAGCTTAAAAGGATAGTGTAATTTTATATGTATTTCATGTATTTTTAATATAAAGTTTATAGATGTATTTCTAGAACGTAATAATATATGTGTGTTGATTATTTAAATAAAATTCCTCGCATCCAGAAGCTAGAACAGACTTGTCTCTTTCATTACAGATATCGCTGTGTCTCATCATCGTGGCGACACTTCTTTTAAGAGAGCCTGAACACACACTCTCTCTCTCTAAAGTTTATAGATGTATTTCTAGAACGTAATAATATATGTGTGTTGATTATTTAAATAAAATTCCTCGCATCCAGAAGCTAGAACAGACTTGTCTCTTTCATTACAGATATCGCTGTGTCTCATCATCGTGGCGACACTTCTTTTAAGAGAGCCTGAACACACACTCTCTCTCTCTCTCTCTCTCTCTCTCTCTCTCTCTCTCTCTCTCTCTCTCTCTCTCTCTCTCTCTCTCTCCATGGACATTGACGTTCCTTAACTTACGAGTAATTCGATCTCATAGCAAGAAACCTTTTCATAACAAGTGGATGGAGAACATTACAGATCTCGTACCTTTCCCCAAGACATTCTTATCATAGTAGTGACACCTTCTTTGAGGAATTAATTCATCCTTTCTTCTCTCTATCATTCCGGATTCCAAAATTAATATATCTAATACATCAAAAACAGTTCTTCATAAAAAGTCTTCATAAAAAAATACATAGTGAATGTTGTCAGATGGAATCTATTGCGATATACAGCCTCAAGATACGGTGTATATAAGAAGAAAATTAAGCGTTCAGTACCATTCCGATTTCTAGAGCCACTCACACTTTTTATGTAAGTCTGCATACGTACTTTATGTCGTACTTAGATATTTATCAAGTGGAAATCATCTAATTGGATGATATAATGTGTTCATTATTTGGACTCTAATTTGGAGAGGAAAATCATATATTTGGACTGTTCAGTGATGTTAGAAAGTGCTCATTATTTGGACTCTAATATTATTCTAGAACTGTTCTAAATTATTCGAAAGAATTGTGGATAACGCCATCCTAATGACGTAACGTTTCTTCATTTATTGCTTTAATAACTAAATTGTTTGTTAAGTTTTATAGAACTAGTTGGTTTTGTTTATTTAATGTTACTTAAGTTTGTGACCATAGAGTTTTAACACTTGAAAACAAAATCCTTAATAGAATAGTGTACGATAATAGCATTATGATCAAAGACAATTTAATCAGCACGAAAGGCAGCGTATATGAGTTCAGCACTGTTTTCTTTGTTCGTTCTAGTAAATATAAAGAATACAAAAAATATAATACATAACTTACAATCATAATTGTCTTGGAAAATAATAAAGGTATAAAATTTGCAACAAAAGTTTTACAATAAACGCATACTCATGCCGCATATTATTATTTGTTTACTGAAAGCAAATACTAATACAGTAATCATTTCAACATTGAGCGATTCTCTAAATATCAGAATTTGTTTTTTTTAAATACATACAGTGCCTCATCCAAACAATAATTAGTATTTCGACTGGGAAGAGGTTTCCGTCAAATAGATTTGGAATTTAACTGGCATTTGCTCGACGGGTTCTTAATGCATCCCTTTCTACTGTCATCTTTTTCCCCTTTTGTATACGTTTTGTCATCCGGCTGCCTGCCTTCGTTTTTTTTTTATATAGGTAAACACTGTCTGATAAACGACGAGTGTCTTTTCAGGTGTTGGTGACGTTCTAGCAGCTTACTTTACAAATGAATTTCATGTAAATACCATGAGATCAGAGATATGCAAATGAATTGCCCATTGAAATAAGACACAAAGACACATTGATCCCTTTCAAGAGTGCTCTTAAATCTCATCTTTTTTTTACTGCTATAACAAACTTAAAGATCTGATATAGTTTCCTACCTTAAATATTTTCATCATTTTTTATGTTTTCTAATTTCATGGATATATGTTTTTGTATTCATATCATTACAGAGGTTGCAAAGCGCTTAGAGCTTCTAAAGATTAGACGCTATACAAAGTCTTCAGTAGTATAGTATTATATACCAGTAGCAAAGTCATTGTCTTAAATTACAAGCAGCTTACTTATTTAAATGTTGAATACGGAAATGATTATCATTTTGTTTTAACTATGTACATCTTAACTTTAATTGATAGTTGTGTAATTATTTATTTACGATGGATTGGATATAGGTATAGTCCCAGCACAACATTCATATAACTGCTGTGAAATATTTCAGTACTCCAGTCTTCAGTTACTATATCACGGTCCAGAATGGCACTACCAAATTCCCCTCTAACAAATACAACAACAACAACGAAATACACCCAAGTACCCATCTAGGTTATCAAATAAAAATCACATTTCAAATGTGTGTCTGTTTGGGTCTGACGTAGAAACACTAGTTATATATATTATGTAGTTATTACATTTCATCCAGTTTGCTATAATAACGGTAATACTTTATCGTTTAACTGACACAAAACTGAAGTAACCGCCATTAAAAAGCAGCAATAGGTTGGATCAATAAATTAGAGGAAGTCAATCAAATGAGCAAACACATTCATATAGTTATATTTCTTGAATCTCACGAGTCACGGACACTCAATCTTCCTATTTGATTTGAAAATTTTATTGAAGTTTTAGTCCATAAATTCTTACATGGGTTTGGTAATGGCTAATTGTGATCTTATTTTACATAATCACGATCGAATATTACATGGAATAACAGTGCTTAATATTTGTTTACTTTAGTTCAGCCACTACTCTTACATTGTTTAAATCTTATTGCTCCAATAAATGATAAACTTACTTGATAAGGACTTTTTAAAACAAAAATCAGTCTTTTATGTCAACAACGATGTCATTATTTCACGGGCGGGTGTTCTACGTAACTATGTTATCTGTCCATCAGCTGAATTCATTATTAATTTGCATAGGGAGAATTACAAAAATAATGTGAACTTTGAGTGAATGACATGTGTAATGTTAAGTTGTTTGCATTTGCAATATGCACAATGGAGAGATTGTTTGCATTCTTCTATTTTGCTTTCATGTGCTGCGGTTGATATTTTAATGGATACTGTATTTTTAGAAACTGTACATGATTTAAGAACACAGCGAACTAAACTGCTAAAAAAACAGACTTCATCAATCTAAATTACACTATCTTTAGAAATTAATTAAATAGGAAGAAGCAGTCGTGACAAACTAGGCTGAAAATGCGATAACTGAATTACAAAATATATAAAATGTAAAAACGTCATCATATCTTATTTTGCAATTTACCTCTAAAATCAATCAAACTAAAGTCAGACCAAACTATGTATTCTATAACCCAAATTACACCCACCAAACATACATCAAGCTGTATACTCTATAACCCAAATTACACCCACCAAACATACATCAAGCTGTATACTCTATAACCCAAATTACACCCACCAAACATACATCAAGCTGTATACTCTATAACCCAAATTACACCCACCAAACATACATCAAGCTGTATACTCTATAACCCAAATTACACCCACCAAACATACATCAAGCTGTATACTCTATAACCCAAATTTCACCCACCAAACATACATCAAGCTGTATACTCTATAACCCAAATTACACCCACCAAACATACATCAAGCTGTATACTCTATAACCCAAATTACACCCACCAAACATACATCAAGCTGTATACTCTATAACCCAAATTACACCCACCAAACATACATCAAGCTGTGTACTCCATAACCCAAATTACACCCACCAAACATACATCAAGCTGTATACTCTATAACCCAAATTACACCCACCAAACATACATCAAGCTGTATACTCTATAACCCAAATTACACCCACCAAACATACATCAAGCTGTATACTCTATAACCCGAATTTCACCCATCAATAATACACCAAAATGAAGGGAACTAAAAGTTCTTTTAGTAGTACCTAAGACATGCAAAGTATTTTTTTAATAACAAGTAAGGTACAGTCTTGGTCTTTAAATATCTAACCCTATGCAAAATATGAAAGTGCAGATTGACACCATAAATAGTGTGTGTTGTGTAATATGACATTTCATGGAAGCTGACCTCGCGTGATAATTTTGATTTGCTTTACGACACTTTTCTAAATGTGATTTAACCCCACTCCCCCTAAAATTATGATTTCACCCTACCACATCACCAAATTTCAACCTTACACCGTCTGCAGATATATGAGGTCACTAACCCCCAGTCCTCACACAAAGGTCTACTTACCCATTCACTTTGTAACACAAATAAAAAGCTTCCTTCCTTTGAGTTGTCAATAAAATGCATGCATTAAGCCAATCAGTCACCAAATAGTAGATCACTGATTCTAAGTGATTATGTTGGATTTGAGGTGAAATTTGGGGAATAAAATACAGAAAATGTCAAATATAAACAGTAAGTATAGCTAGTGAGATGAAGTTAATAACAGGAAGAAACTGTGTATCTAAAGGGAGTCGTGGATTATGATAAAAAAAATATTAAAGGAGACTAAAGCAGCAATGAGACAAAATGAGAAGTGAAAATGTTATGACCTAAGCCTGGACAAATATATGGGGTCAGAGCCCCCATAGGTCCAAGGACAGTCCAAAGGCCAGTGTGTTATACCATCCGTTACAGGTACCCACATTTCAGGTGAAGTGGTGTTCATTTCAGTCTAACACTAAAGGATATATATATATATATATATATATATATATATATATATATATATATATATATATATATATATTTCTTATACGTTAAACATTAACAGTAATGGGTTTAAGTTAGGCAGCAAAATACTTAAACCAAACATACTTTACATACTTTATCAGCTTTTAAACTTGTAAACTGTACTGTGAGAAATGAATACATTGTTTCTACTTACATTTGCATCACAATTCAACGCTTGGGTATGAGACTTGACCAGGCTCGTCTAGCATCCATGTGGTTTTGTTCTTTAACGCACTCTCAACATCACTGACAGGAACTAAAACAATATCATTTAACACAGTATCTCGTTTATCTGACGTTCTTGGTATATCAGCTCCAATATTTTGTCTGCGTGTATCTGATGGGCGATAACACAATGGTACGGGAATATTTGAAAATGTAACAAAAAAAATTGTTGTTGAAGTGTATCACGAACTAACTTTCTACTTGCAACTATCAAATCGTTTGGTCTCCACAAACTTCAAAAATTGTTTATATTTATTTCTGAAATTACTTCACGCTGAACTGTATGTAGTTGTAATCTGATTAGTTTCTTAAGCTCTCTTAATTCTGAATGAAGCGCTCTATGATCATTAGTTATTTCGTCATAATAATCTATAAAGCCTTGAAGCCATTCGTGTGGAGACAATCCAACAAATGATGGTGGTTGACCATAATCGCCGCACATTACCACAGCAGTATTTTTTGCCAACAAAATATCAAGACATATTTGTAATATATCTTTAGATACTGTGCATATTTCATCCCAAATCATGATCCTTGGGATATACTTTTCACCCATTAGTTCAGGAGTCCATTTATCTCCTTTCCATCGAAAAAAAATTATAAGTGCATGATTTAACTCCTCGTTCATTCATTTCTCTTGTGAGTCTGTATGTAGGGGTTAAAACGATCATATCAACGGTGTTTGACGAAGTAAACTGCTCGCGCGAGTTGTTTTACCAGAACCTCCTGGTACCAGCGGCGTCGCTAGGGTTGGTGTCACCCAGTGCGGTAAACTCATGGTGTCACCCCTCCAGATTTCCACCATGGATTTCTTCTTCTTAAAATAAGTCTTTAAAAAAGTATACAGTATAAAAGTGGCACCCTGTGCTTGCTAGTAATGTATTTAACTATGATCGGTTATCCACTTATGAAATCCGACTAGACCGAGCAGTGTGTGCTCTGTAAAATTTGCAATATTTCATGTTGGTGTCACCCCTTTGAGATGGTGTCACCCGGTGCGGTCCGCACCCCACGCGCCTCCCTAGCGACGCCACTGCCTGGTACTTTGAGATAAACTGTCTTATATCTAGTCACAAGATTAAAATGACAGCAGACGATAGCTTTAATGTTGGATTATTTTTATTATAAATATCAGTTTTCAGCGACGATTCAGATTAATTGTGACTTTTCTAGTTTTATTCTCCATTCGCCCCATGATACATTAAGCAGTACTTATGTAAAATTGAGTCAGCAATTCTGAATTTTTCTTTAGATATAGAATGATTTCCGTAGCGACTCTAATCGCGGTTTTAGGAAATCTTGTTTACCATCGATAATAAATTTTATCGAAGCATACGCGAGCATTGATAATCAGCAATTATAAAATCTAGTTCAGCAACGTCCATAATTAATCATGTATAGTATCAATTATGATTATATCCTCTTCCTTGCGATAATTTACCGATTATTCTTCTGCCAAGATCTTTTGCATTTTTATTTTCTTCATTAGTAAAATACGATTTTTTATCATAAGAATATTCCATTTGTTGTGGTAACCAGACTTTTTTCTGCGGATGATATTATATAATTGCTTATTTCATGAAACATTTTTTTTGCATTGAACATATATCGCAACAATACAATCGGTACCCATTTCTTTTCCGAAAAGTGTCTACAAATCGGATGAAGACATTTATGCAAGCTCGAATAACTCGATACAGGCGAATCCAGTTAAGGTCCGTTTATTACAACTCTAGTAATCTCATGTATTGAATGTCCAAATATATTAAAATATTCAGAACGTTCACACATTCCAAGAAAACTTTCAGGATAACACGCTGTCATATCTACTGAGGTAACATCTTTACGACTCTTACAAAATCTCTCCAGTTATCAATTTTTTTTTACTTTGGGAGCATTTAGCTTCTTTCCTAACTCAGCAACACTTTCCGGTATCTTTACCTATTTCTGATAAAGACTTTTGTCTTACATCCATTAAACTGTTTCCACGTATTGCATTTGTGAAATGGTCTGTTACTCCTTCGGCTATGCAATTTAGTTTCGAAAATTTCAATGGTTTTAGATCATCAACCCTGAGATTATCATTCAAAGGATATATCCCACAAAAAAAAAAAACATTTTATCAAAACCAGTCAGCATTTCTGGCCTGGAATATCTACTCAATTTAGCAATTTTTTTTTTCCTTATGGAGGACAGGGTCATGTTTATCACAGATGATACGAGTATTATGGTCTGTTTATGCTAATATGATATATTTCATTCTGAAAATAAATCTTTGATCGTTGAGATAATTAATAATCGTTGCTGTTCATTGGTCATTCATTGTAGCATTGATAACATCATTGTCACATATTTTAGATGTTTACCACATTTGAGATGTACCATCGTTGCGAAATTCTTTCTTGGCACCACAAATACTTTCTATCAGATTATTCTTAGGATCAACCAAAACTATCCTCGGTAAATCAGGTGTTCTTCTATCAAAATCAAATCTAGATTTAGAAGGCTTAATTTTTTTAAAATAATTCTCAACCTCCGCCATATCATAATTAAGGCAAATATATATTTAAATTTAAACATTATACATGTATATATAATTATTTAGAAAAACAATAATAGCAATGAAATCAAAAGTCTATTTTTATTTCATCTTTCATAGATCTAGGGCACAGTTGTTTCAATAACTACTCACTTTACATATTATCATGTTACAGATATTTCTATAACTAGTCACTTCACAGAATATCACATTATAAAGATATTTATCATATTCATTATATTTCAATAACTAGTTATTCCACATATTATCATGTTACAGATATTTCTATTGCATTCATTATATTTCAATAACTAGTCACTTCGCAGAATATCACATTATAAAGATATTTATCATATTCATTATATTTCAATAACCAGTTATTCCACATATTATCACGTTACAGATATTTCTATTACATTCATTATATATCAATAACTAATCACTTCACAGAATAACATATTATAGATATTTCAATTGCATTCATTATAATTCAATAACTAGTCACTTCACAGATTATCATGTTTTACATACATTTCTATTACAATCATATTTCTAGTACTAGTCACTCCATAGACTATCATGTTACACAGACATTTCTATTACCATCATTATATTTCAATAACTAGTCTCTCAACAGAATATCGCATAAAGATATTTATATTACATTCATTATATTTCAATAACTAGTCACTTCACAGAATATCATATTATACAGATATTTCTATTGCATTTATTATATTTAAATAACTAGTCTCTGAACAGAATATCACATAAAGATGTTTCTATTACATTCATTATATTTCAATAACTAGTTACTCCACAGATTACTTCACAGAATATCATGTTATACAGATATTTCTATTGCATTCATTATATTTCAATAACTAGTCTCTCAAGAGAATATCACATAAAGATTTTCTATTACATTCATTATACTTCAACAACTAGTCACTTCACAGAATATCATGTTATACAGATATTTCTATTGCATTTATTATATTTCAATAATTAGTCTCTCAACAGAATATCACATAATGATGTTTCTATTACATTCATTATATTTCAATAACTAGTCACTTCACAGAATATCACATTATAAATATATTTATCACATTCATTATATATCAATAAATAGTTATTCCACAGGCTATCATGTTATAGATATTTCTATTACATTCATCATATTTCAATAACTAGCAACTTCACAGAATATCATGTTATACAGATTGTTTTTTTTTTTAACTGCATTTCAATAACTGGTCTCTCAACAGAATATCAAAGATATTTCTATTACATTAATTTTCTTTCACTAACTAGTCACTAAATAGATTATCATGTAATACAGACATTTCTATTACAATAATCATATTTCAATAACTAGTCACTCCACAAATTATCATGTTATTATGATATTTCTATTACATTCATGGTGCAAAAAGTTGTTTCAATTAGTAACGATAAGTAATCGTATAAAGTATAACTTATAGAAAATGGGGATTGGGCATCTAGCATGGACAATGTTTTTCAATTGTGGAAAGGTAAAGCCAAAATACCTGTGATAGGTGATGTATTACTATTACTTTTAAAAAAAAAATTTTTTGGAAAACCTTTTTTTTACTACCAATTTTATCTAATTTCAATAGTGTGCTGGTTTCATATAAGACAAGTGATTGACACAAGAACCCCCAGACTGAGGGTATGAAAATATTGCAAATTTTGTTTTAAATGCATGGTGATAACCAGTTTCATCATTTCTAATTCCTATATTTAAGTTTTTTGTCTGGCAAGATGAATACAAGCAGTTTTTATAGATTTCTGACGGTTCATATTTAAAGAAAGGATACAAAATAGACCTAATAGGTTGCTTATTTTGCAACTTTAGGCTCTGATGTCGCACAACCGAAGATTATTATTCCAATAGCAGTAACATAAATTTACTTACTCTTGTCCTAAACGTTAATCTGATCTATTTCATTTAAGCACAGGTACTCTGCACAAGCCAATGCCATTAATCTAGCAATATTTTCAATAACTGATTATCAGCATTGCATTAATACATGTCGGTCTTCTACATTCTCATGCAAGTCAACCAGAATGACTGGTGGCTTAACCTTTCAATAGAATTGGCTTAGTTTACTCGGCACTTAGGTCTCGCTGCCTATGCATCGCGCATATGTGTCCCAGACAAGCAATCCACCACAAGAAGCTGATCAGTGATAAAAGCAATGACTATACCATTATCACTCATATGTTCCAATTGAGAGATCACATTCAATCAAATTGGATTAATCAGCATCATGCAGCAGCCAGATATTTGCTTCAGTTCATGCTAATGATCTTCTATCTGAAGGGAGACAAGCCAGAATGGGTTCCATATCAAATTTAAAGTTCTTCCATGCCTCGGGACAAAACCCACCACTGTCACTAGACCTAGTCATCCACTGATCTTGGCCACCTGGAAAAGCTCCTGAAAATTAATATCAAATACTGATAATTATGCAGTGTCAACTGAGCCAGGTCATAACTGAAACTATACACAATGCATACATGTTTATATGCATACATTTCATATCAGAAATTTGGCATACATGTGTATTAGTGAGGTCATGAATAATGGAATGCTTGGACAACATGATACTTCTATTTTACCGAGAATATAAACTTATAACAATTAAAGAAATATCACCCCACAACACTATGATTCTATATTAAGGGAATTTCATGTTATATTTCTGAAATTTTGTAAAGGGGAATTTATACTTAACAAAATTTCAGAAATACAACATGAACTTTCAAAACAGCATAGGATAATTAACAGAACGAAAAGCTTTAAGATGGCTCTTCCTAGGCAGTTCACTAAAAACAAAATATGTTATACATTTTCTCTCATAAATAGAAAAATACAAGCGAAACTTTAAACACTAGATTAATGTATTCAAAGTAGAACAAAATAACAAGATATACACCAAAACCAGTTATAATTACATTTTCAGGACCAAAATAAATAATATATTTATTGTGATAAATTAAGATTTCTAGGTAATTGAGGCTTGCATAATGAACCAACGATCAGTCTTCAATTCAGTGATTTATCCAAAGTATAGAAGATAATCCTTCAATGGGTTTACGAAATGCAAACAAATTAAATAACTTTAACAAAAACCTTAAAAAATTTTCTTTAACTGTCAGCTAGACTTGAAGGCTTGACGGAAAGCTCAATCATAGAATAAATTTTCTAACTACATAATGATTCATCACTAAATATGAACAAAATGACTGCCATGACTCACTGACCCACTAATGAAGGTTCAACAAAAATATGCAATGGTCGACTTTCAATATTGATTAAGTTTACTGCATTAGACTTATCACAGTTTTTCTAAACAAAGACTTTTTGATGTTGCAACACTTTTATTAGACAACACACACATAGCTGCCAACCCCTGAGTACAAAAATACTGTTCCATATGGGTGCCCATTCAAAAGGTGCAAGAGTGCAACACACTCAAGCACAAGCTATTTATAGGAGCCCTTTCCACACCTTGTTTCTTTTTCAATCATTGATTCCAAGGTACCAACTTTCATTGATTATCTCAGTTCTGAGATTTTCTTATTGAAATGTTTTTGTTCAAGCATAAGAGTTATCCTTTGTGATTTTAATGTCTGAAAAATGTGTGCAAATTAAATCCCCAACAACACTAGTAACTGAAAAAGCAAGGTTTATTTCTAAAATAAATTTAAAAAACAAATTTTGATCGATGTACATTAAGGATCTCTCTCTCATTTATTTACGTCGTAAGTTCAGGCTGAGCTGTGTGTGATGAAGCAAGAAGCTAATGTATATTAGCTTTTTCGTGCTCTTGCATTTCATGGGCGCTTCCATGCCCAATAGCGAAATCATGTTACACAATTTGCAAAACGTCAGTTTTTCTCCTTTCCTATATGGTTTCAACAAATCTATACAAGACGGCACAAATATCCTTCAAGTTGTCTCCTATTTGTTCTGGAGAAAATTCTGAATATTCTGCCTTCCAATTTATCATGGTTAGAAGCTCAATATTACGAAGACTAGATACAGCAACAGCGGTATTTACTGCAAAATCCAATATGGCGGATAACGACGGGCCTGGTAGCCTCAATTTCGAATGAACCAATCGTATAGTAGAACTGTATTCGTATATACATGTGATATATTCTGTCAAAATATAACAGAGTGCGCATTTTAAACTGACAATTCCAAAGAAATTTTATTATTTTTTAAATTAAAAAGTGTATTTTTTGCCCAAAAAAAAACGTAACCCGTATTCAGGTCCAAAAAACGGGACAAATATGGAAAAAAACGGGACAGTTGGCAGCTATGCACACAGTAAGCCATAATTAATGCAGGTTGTGCAAGTTATCATCCCTTATGAATTCTTCAAAAAACATTTTATCAAGTAATGATTAACTTTCATGCAATTAAAAATAGACTACCCCAAAATGAATGTCAACTGAACATGAAATTTATAAAAATTTACATTCTGAAAGTATCTTTGCTTTGAAACCTGAAGACATTTTACAACGTGCATGTACCTTTATTAAACTGTGTTGCAAGACTTCTTCTGGGTTTGCCAGCTATTGTTCCATTTCTATTCTGAAAAGTAACCAAATATTAATGCTTTACACATAAATCTATATTTAATGACCAATTACTGTTTAAAAACTCTTAGGAACTAAAACTGTACTACCAAATTCATTGTGTGGCTGGAAAGTCATAAGTTACAATATAAATATGCCAATTCTGATATAATTTAGCAATAGCTTGAAAATAAATAGGTTCTAAAAAGTATTCACATTTCTGTTTTTATTTATCATTCTGTGCATTTGTGATCTATATTTCTACAATATTCATTCATCAATTTGGATGTGCACCTCTGTATGTTATTTCATCTGCATTCCATTAGCATTTTATTTTTGTGACACTGGTATATATACAAATCTGAGTCAGAATAAATTGTATAATACCACCTTATAATCGCATTTCATTCCCCAAGAGCTAAAAGGGTCCATGGACATATTGACTCATTTTAATCGGATCCAAGACCCAAACAATTCAATCAAGAGGATCCATACAAATCTGTGACCCAAATGAATAGGATATATGATCTAATTTAATAGGATCCATGATCCAAATGTTCTAATTGAATAGGATCCCTGGCCCAACTGAATAGGATATGACCCAATTTAATAGGATCTATGATGAAACAGGCCCAATTTAATTGGATTTGTTGACCAAATTCACATTTAAAAGCTGAATAGTATCCTAAGGGACCATTGTAATAATGTCTACTAAAATTACTATCTTACCAATATTTGGTATTTTTTCTTCTCCTGTTTGGGATTAGGATAGTATCCGAGATTGGGGTCATTTTGTCCCTTTTGACAGCCATCTTTTCTTGGAGACGCAGACCTGGTGTGCTCATCAGGACCTATCATTACCTGTTCCTTGTACTGCAAAAATTCCTTAAACTCCGTCTGACTTTGGAGTGTAAAATACTGCTGTTGTTTGAGTCGCAACCTTAATCCCATCTGTTCCTGACCCTCTTGGATGTCAGCTTTATAGTTATTGGCACTTTTAGGTCCCTGGGCCACTTGTGGATTATTCTTGTTATATATCCATTTTCTTAAAGATCTAGAATGGAAAAAAGTTCAAACTGAGATGAAAATATTGTGGAGATGCACTTTGATAAGCATAAGGAACATCCGAGTACCTAAACTAAAATGTTTACCAATCTTGAAGCTTCAAGAATACATCAAATATGGTTTATAAACTGACCTCTGAAAACATCAAATGTGTGAATGATAGATAAAAATACTGTATTGCATATAGTAAATAAACAAATACAAAATGAATATGTCTACCATGATTCAGAAAAATGGCTTGATAACTTGAACAGTTTGGGGCTGATGTTTCAGAAATAAAAGTGTAAATCATAAATGGACTGATGAATAAACACAAGAAAACAATAAAATACTGAAATTGGAAAACTGCAATAGCAAACTGTTAATTTGCACAACTAGTTTAGTGTGTTAAATTTCATGAAGAACCTTAAAGTTGCAGTCTCTTATGTGAAGCATGCTGGGCATACTTGAAGTGTCTAAATTCCCATATTAAAAGAACCAGTGGTTGCAACTGCTAAATTACTTATCCAAATTAGCAAATGGAATTTTTCCAAGTCTCAACATGTCTTAATTCTGAGGTCACATGGACTACTCATTTGGCTACATTCTGCAATAAACATAATGATGAAAGGTAAAGTTGTTCATTTGATTTACTGTTATAATGATCCCATGTACATCTCTGGGTATTTCTACCTCTGAATTCAGTCACTGCAAATATCATCACATTTTCACACCACACTGCTAGTCAAAATCTTTGAACTTGCCATCCAGCTACTGCATACTGTTCTTTTGATGTACTATATAAACAATAACATGCACATCAGGGGGTCTTTCATCAACTAATTCTATCATAGTAAATATCTGTGCGTTTAAAATGATCAATTGATGATCCACACATTTTACACTCAGCAGGTGGCTGAAGCAGGACTGGCAAGCTTTTGAATTTGCTGCCCAGCAATTGTGAGCATTTTCAGAACTCCCATATGATTTTTATGCATTCTAAATAAACATACACATGATTAAGCATATCTGAGACCTCTGACACTCGATATTTAACTACAGATGCAATTATATAATGACTAACAGCTTGTAGCAAATACGTAGAACTTGTAATAGTAAAGTTCATTAATTTATATTTTGTATTCCATAAGAAACAAAAAGGTGAAAACTTTACTTTATTTTTTGTTTTTAAACATCAGTGCATTTTAACTGTCTGTATTACTGAAATGCTGATCTAAAAGAAAAATTGACAACTTTTATTTTTATTGTTGTTGTAGGGTTTAACGCCATTGTTCAGCACACGATAGGCATAACATGGCAGCCAGTATTATTGGTGGAGGAAGAACCTGGGAAAACCCGCGGAAAGAACCACCAACCCACAAGAACCTACTGGCAAGTTTTCTGGCATAACTACATTAGCCGAATCTAAGACTTGAACCCACGCAAACAGGTGAGATGGCAGTAATCCGTAACGGAAAGCGCTTTAGACCACTCAGGGCCTCCTTTTATTTTTAATCAACTTAATTGATTAGTAAGCTGCAAAAATATATTAAATTAAATTTCCAACTTGAAAATAAATATTGATGATGCAAACCTCAAAGCCAACTTTCTATATGTACTTGAATCTAGTTTATTTGAGTAAACTAAAATGAAAATAGACGATGTAATTAACTTTACAAAGGTAATCAGCAGGAAATTTGGCAATAAACTGCACTTTTGTGCCAAAAACCCTACAATTAGTATAAAAAAAGCTAGAAAATAAATAACTACTTGTAAGAAGTTTTACTGACTTGACAAATGGAATGACCATGAAGAAGCAATTTGGGTTCATGTTCAGCTGCATCTTGCTAGTGAGATCTTTCTTGTGGGCTGGCAAAGCATCAATAGGAAACCACTTCAGGCTCTGAAACATACATGTAGGTATGATTTCTCTAGTCAGGGTTCATACAGACCAAGAAAACTGAAATTCAATGACCATTCTCCAGTTTTCAATGACTACTCATGGTAACAAGTGTTTTGATTCAGTTACAAATTTAAATACAAGAAACAACTACAAAACAATACAGAAATAAATGTAATGAAATATAAAAGGAAAATGATATTTATTAAAAGAAAGTCATAATAACCTGACCCAGATATTAACCATTGCACTTTACCTTCTATACTTTATTTTCCAGCTGTAACTCCATTGCTTTAGCCTTAAATTTGCTTTCGGAAATTTATTTAATGGTGGGAATACATTAAGTTTTGATGGAAGCTTATCACTTAGTATGAAAAGTCATATTTGCTCCGTGCTATGCTTTGACAACACAGAAAAATGATGTGCTCTTGTTATAATCAAACCAAAGAAATTATGAACCACTGTAAATCAACTATGAAGAGGACATGAAATTGTACACAAATCATCAGCAAATTTCATTTAAGCAGCATCCATGGTCTGTCTGTTTACTTAAATTATTACTTCTTTACTAAAAACACTGCTTATTAAATGATGGTTCACACTATTTCCTGTTATGCATGTTCAATACTATTAGGGATGAGAGAAATTCTACTGTATATGTATTTTCATCAATTTATTTTAGCAAGCATACAATTTTAATTATTAGTTTGCTGAGTTAATTGATGTCTTTTGCTGATGATTCATGGCATTAACGTGTTTTTGTAAACAGTCATGCCTAAGGCTGGTTTACCATTAAAATAGGATACAGGCAAAGCGAACCAGTTTCCATGTGTATCTTTAAGTACGGACACCTTTGCAAAAATGTGTGATTTATGGGGAAAATTTGGGCTGTCCTTTGTTCAAAACGCATTAGATAATACCTTGATCTCATTTCTTGTGTGTGGCTGAAACTTTGTGCTGAGTGGGACACCATTAATAACATACAGCCGAGTAAGCTGGTCATTCCACTGACTTTCCAGGTACTCTTCTGGCTTAAGAAGCTCCTTAACATCAAAACCAGTCTCTTCCAAAACCTAAAGGAAAAAGATGACTGGTATTTTAAAACTGTTTTCGTTCCAACCTCAAATCAGTTATTTAATTTTCCATTTTATATAAGATACATAAAGACCCAAACTTTCATTGATTCATCCTGTCTACAATAAATTGTATAAACTTTCATGACTGGTCTGCTTATCTTGTAAAATAGTTCATCCTTTTAAAGATCATTGGCATACTTTATTTGCTAAAACTGGTGCAGGTAAAAAAAATACCAGTTATTTATTCTTAAGATAATCTATGAATAATTTCCAAAGAAGTATATAGCTAATAGGGCCTAACCGGAAATAGCCTCGAACATTCGCTTCAGACGAATATCAGATTTTTCGGTACTATTCAAAAGTATTTGCCTCAGCAAATAATACGCGCACAAATGGTTACAAGTAAAATAACTCAATAAATATCAAACTTTTTTTTAAAAAAAGTTTTTTAAATACAAAATAATTTTAGTTAATAATAAAAATTTTCATCTAATAGGCGATATATACAGTATACGGTACCCGAAAAGTTTAAGCTTCACATACGATAATGAAACAATTGGTACTCTCCGGAGTCACACCTACTACTCAGTTCGTGTTCGGATCCGGCAAATAGTACATCCAAATACTCAGATTCTGTACTCTGCAAAAATTATCTACTCGGTTAGGCACTAATGGCTTAATGATATTTATTTGTCGATGATTTGTTACCTAGGCGTGCCAGACTTTTGACAAAAAGGTATGTGTGGATCTGAATCCTGCCAATAGATCAATCCTGATCTACTACAATGGAGCATCCTTGGACAGTGCACTTTATTCTAAATGCCTAGGCACCAAATAAGTTACATGTGTTGCTGTACCATAAAATGCAAAATACAGCCAATTGAAGCCCTGTTACATGACCAATTGTTGTTTCTTTTGTTGTTTCTTTCAAACTCAACATAGGTTTGGTTGATAAGGTAAGAACACCAGATGTATTCGTATACACCCTGAAAGCAGTCTAAAGTGAAGGCAAGTGCTTGCTCTTAATCTGTTTCAAAGCAACTCATTACACATCCCAAAAATTTGGTCCATAATATAATATAGAACTAATGTCATTGTACAGATACCAGTTTTCAACTTTCAGACACAATTACCTAGATTTATGACCATTTGGTCGCCAAACCGATTTAGTTTCTTCCCCAACCAAATATGTCAGCTATCCATAAAGTTTTGTAACTCAAAATAATGGAAGATTTAGTCACTATGAAGATAACATTTCTTTTTTTCAATCACATTGGCTTTGATCTTTTATCCTAAAATTGACAGAATACACCTTATCCAAGTATAAGATAACCTAAATGTTTGGTCCAGGTATGTGATACAGATCTAATGTTAGTAAATAGAAGCAATTTCAATGGCCCTGACCTTTCATTTTTTTTTATCACAAAATTGATAGTCTTCTTTCTTAACTCAAATGTATGCTTTCCACAAACTTTGGTAAATGCAGATGATAAAGAATTTGAGTTCTTACGTGGAAAGCATTTTTGTTTCAGTTACAGTGATTTTGATCTTTGATTTTTTTTTAATCCCAAAGTTGAAAGGGTTTTTCCTAACCAGAGGGCAAGTCTTCCTGGTAGCTGTTGAGTAGTTATATGAAAACAATTTTTTTTTTATCAGTGACCTTAATCTTTTAGCTCAAAATCAATGGCATTCTTACTTGCCTCAAAAACATACCTTCCACAAAAACTGAGTAACTATAGATGGAATGTAGAACTGGCATTGCAACCAACAAACAGATTGATGTCATAACATGGCAGGCAAATAAGTGACATCTAGGTGGATGCTAAATTGAGGTATAATTTCTAAATTAAAGTGGTTTACACGGTCTTGAAAAAGCAGCTCTTGAAGACTGACTGCTTGATACATGTGATCTCTAAGACAAGAGCTTTAGGTGCTATGACAGAAAAGCTTTAATGATGAGTCTGCATATTCAAATAATTAGTTTTAGCAAAACAGTGTGTGAGAAGTTTATGGTAGTAATTCTCTATTAGATGTGTACCCTTTATCCCCTCCATCATTTCAATGTGTATAGATTTTTGTACAATGAAGTAGTCGAGGTAGCAGATGGCTGTCTGGTTTGTAATCTTGCTTGTATGAAAATCTTCCACCCAGTGTATATTTTAATAGGATTTATAATAGATGTTTCAGCAGGTAAACACAGAAAATGCACTGCATTTTAACAATGCTATTAATCCATTTACATGCGAATTTTACTGGCAAAATTAAAAATGTACCTCTCTCACTGCACAATCTTCTGGACTTTCCTCCGCATTAATTTTTCCCTTTGGAAACCCCCAGCTGGCCTTCGTATAAAACCCTTGTACAAGAAGACACTGAAATATTTTTTGTAAAATGTGAGAAAATTAAAAGCAACATTACATAGACCATGACCATGTTAAGCAGTTACCATGGGAACCGGCCCAAGAGACTTATATACACAAGTGAACACTGAATGCAGGTTCATGCAGCAAACTTGGTATTTGAACAAATAAAAATAATAATGAGGACTTTGTATGACGCCTAATCTTTAGAAGCTCTAAGTGCTTTACAACATATATAATGATAGGACTACAAAACAAACACCATGAAATTAGAAAAAAAAAAAAAAATGCTAAAGATAGGCCCAAGAGACTTGTATTAACAAGTGACAAAGGCAGGTTGAAGTGGTTCATGCACAAAACTTTGTATTTGAACAAATAATAATAATAATAATAATGATGATGACGCCTTTGTATAACGCCTAATCTTCAGAAGCTCTAAGCAATTTATAACATTTATAGTGATATGAATACAAAAAACAAATATAACAAATACCATGAAATATGAAAACACTAAAACATGTATAAGGTAGGAAACATTATTAGGTCTTAAAGTATATTCTTGCAGTCGTAAAAGGCAAGTTTTAAGCGCTCTTGAAAGAGATCACTTTGTCTTTGTGTCTAATTTCAAATGGGCAATTCATTAAATGTTGCTCGGCAATGGCATGCAAAAGTATGTTGTCCATGTGACTTCGTTTTTATAGTGGGAATAATGTGTATGCGATTGTCAGAAGAGGAGCGCAAGTTTATTGCTGGTGTGTACACATGGGTGAGGCCAGATAGGTATGTTGGACCAAAGTCCGTCAGTGATACAGCACAGATAACAATTTTTAATTTGATTCTGGATTCTAGATCGAATGGATTGCCAGTGTAGTGTAAAAAAAAGTAATTTTCAAATTTGGAAAATTTTCCTATTTATACCTCTACACTTCTACACAAAGGGATAAAGCAATTTATTCTAATTCAGACTATCACATACATATATACGGTAATAAGAGGCAACTGGCTATAAGACAGCCGAGAGTCCAACTTCCTAACAGTCACCATAATATTCACATCAAGATCCAATGTTGACAACAGAATTTCCTAGAGAAATAAGTCTGTTTTGATGTTTTACTTTTGTACTGTTACAATGATGCTAAGTCGTGATCTTCTCTATTACATGTGCTTTCCTGTGCCTATTATTATCACACAATTAATGATTGGCCTAGATTGGACATCCATTGACATCACAGTCCTTAGTCATCAAAAATATGTTATCCACAAACACAGAACTAGATGACGTTTGACCATAAATATATGGCTCCTGCACTGCAAGGGTTAAATTGGCACAATGATCCGATCATGTATTTATTATCAAATGTGCATAGTTTATCATTTTCATCTGAAACATGAATGAATATTTAATAAAGCTCTGTATGTACATACAATTTAACAGACTTGCAGACTTTAACCTATCACAATAATAGTCTCTCTAGTTTCTTTACTGTCCTACTCTAATGAAAGGACAACCTCACACAAATATCTGAGTATATAAACTGTTATAATATGTACAAAATACATGAAGTTTAAATGCACATACAAATGCATAAATCAATTAAATTGCTTATAGACTGTACTTACATGTTTCATGTCTGGGTCCAACATTATGGCACCATATGTTGGTACACTCATTTTGTATGACTTGAAGTCCCCCATGATCTTTTCCACCTCTTGGGCATGCCCACTCAAAGACGGACAGTGTTTGAAGAGTACAGAAGTTAAGAAAATTATCAAAATCTCTGTCATGTAATACTGCTGTAATTAAGTGATATGATTATTACAGTACTATCTGGAAACGTCTAGATTTTTCTCTCCAGAATTACATCTGCATCAATCTCTTACAAATATAATTTAGATTATATCGTTCAACAATAATAATTCAGAAGGTAATCAGCCAATTATACACAATGTCACTTACAAACATGCTCTTCATTCAATGTTCTTAGCTTGCATTGTCTTTTATTAAGTCTTTTTGATAAAATCAAAATTGGTGGAGAAAATAAGTGACTTTTTGTTAAAATAAAAAATTCGGATATTGTAACTTGAAAAAAACAAGGTATGTACTGGCAGCCTCTCTTTAGACATATAGCAATTAAATGGCTGACTTCACATTGCGATCCCAATTTTGGTCTCATTTGTGAGAAATTGCAACAGCACATTGGTAAGTATTGTTTTTCTTGCTTTTCCAAACATTTATGAATATTTCTATGCATTTCTTTATTTTAATTTTAATGGATTTAATAAGATAATCGTCAATAAAATGTGGGTGTATACTGCAACAGTAAGTTTACAACTGCTATGTGTTAACCTATCTTGCATTTCGAGGTTGCGAGAATGATTTAATTTTAATCAATAACTACCTATATTGATTTGATGAATTCATAAAATGAGTGAATAATTAATCATTTCTGTTCATAAATATTTTGTGTACTGCTCGTTTCTTTGCTCATTTCCTCACATTTAATGGATGTTTATAAACCAGAAATTGGTTTCTCTCTTATGATGTATCTCTTCTGTCTGTATCAAAATATTTATTGGTCAAAGTTTCCTTGTTTTTTTTAGTTTGTATCTATGGGAAATTAATTATCATACAACAATAGTAATTAATCTCTGCATATGTGTCTGTTTCTCTGCTACATAAAGTTTTTAAAAAAACACATTTCCATCCTCCCAATCAATGTCATTTGGTGTTATATACAAACATATGAAAACATTTTCTGATAAAACAAAATAAAACAAAATGTGCTCACAAAGTTAAAACAAAATTCTACGACCTGAAGATCTCAATATATAATATACAAAAATAAATAATGTACAATTTTTATTAATATTTTATCAATATTTAAGTTTCAAACTTGAAGAAAGAATTTCAGTTTCCCAAATATTGCACTGGTCTTATAAATTATTAAATGTGCTGTTTTGCACTTTTACAGAGAATGAGGACTTCCACCATATGTCCAGGTGGTTGATTAAAAAGGGCAAAAGGATAAAAAATAGCCCTTAAGCATCACGAGCAAGATGTCATCAGCTACAAGTTTTTGATCCCAGCTCCATCAGCTTAAAAGAAAATTTCCTGTCACTTCCAATCAAATTCAAGAACTTTTTGAAAAGATTTGCTCAGCCTCGTGTCAAGATGATATTAGGCATACAAATTTTGCAGGAGATACATCATGCGCTGAGAGCTGAATGCTGGAACAAATTTAGAATCTATTTCCGAATCGGATGCTTTGTTATTTCTTAACCGCAGTGTAACACATGACTTGGAAAGACGTAATTTCGGACCTTTTCTTCAGCGGCTGAACTTGAAGCGGCCTCAGATTGAGATTTTGAAATGTAAAGCTGACGGAATTTTCCAAACAGATATGACACTTTGGTATTGAATTTGCTATATAACGTCTTTATCATTTCAATAAAATACTATTATTGCTTGTGCACAGTGCAGATTTTACTTTTTTGTGAGGTTGTATGTTGACATCATTTGAGTTCTGCTCAGGGGGCGGGTAGATATTAATACACTTTAAATTTTAAAAAATGACAAATAAATGGCCAAGATATTGAATTTTTAATATTTGCGGCTGTATTTGCTATTGACCAATTAGGTGAAGATTGTTTTATTTGGAGGTCTGCTACATCATTATTTCAGAGAATTGAGTTCCCAAAAAAATTGAGCAAAGTCTCTGTATTGAATGTAAGAGATCTGGAAAGTTACAGACTTATTCTGCAGTTAGTTTCATTAATATCAACTACTTAATTTGGCCATTTATGCAATTTGACAATTTTGAAGAAAATCATGGCATTTTATGAAGATTTTTTACCCATAACTTTTGAACCAGACGAGGTAGACATTTTTCTTTCAGTTTGATAAAGATCTATTTATTGGTTATAAAATCCATACAACATTTCTAAATTGAAATTTTGGCTGCCAGTACATAAAAAATGTCTATAGAGTAAGTTATTGTAGTAGGTTTTAATGCCATTTTTTAGCACACGATAGGCTATACATGGCGGCCTGTATTAATGGTAAATAAAGCACCCGAGAAAACCCCCGGAAAGAACCACCGACCCACGAGAAGCTACTGGCAAGCTTTCTCACATTGCCACATTGGCTGAATCTGAGACTTGAACTTACGCAGACAGGTGAGATGGCAGTGATCCGTAATGAAGAGTGCTTTAGACCACTAAAGGCCCGTCTATAGAGTAAGAGACATCTTAACAATTAACCCCATTTACTGTAAGAAATTTGTCTAAATACATTGCACAATGCAAAAAAGGATATTTTGTCCTGAGAAATCTTTGATCCCACATGTTTTTAGTTCTGGACTCTCGGCACAGTAGAAATCTAGGTAAAACCAATGGGCTAGCTCTATTTGGAAGAAGATGCGAATCAAATCTAATCTTTCTTCTTCTGGGATGTTGATGACAAAACGACTGAAATGGAAATTAATTGGTGCAGAGGCAAGAAATATATGCAACTTTGACTAGACATGAAATAACATTTCCACCTTTGAAAATACAAACACTAGTTTATTCATGATTTTTGCAGGTCTTGTAATCCAAAATGGACGACATACTGCCAACACTAAGTAGGATCTCAGGGTAGAAAATGTCAAGATCTGAATAAATTAGAACAAATCTTGTGGCCATGCTATATGTATTTTTAGATATGTGAAAAATGCATAACGAGGATGCTTTATTGTGGAAATGTTATACTTCTCTGCTATAAAAGTGAGGAGGCTACATCATGGTATGATTCTATGGTGTAGTTCTAGTTAACCTATGTACACTAAATTATACCATGTGACTCCCAAGGTCGGTAAATGGAGGCGTTTGGGGCTAAATTGGGGATTTGGGTTATTTTCTTTACTTTATCGACTTGCCAAATGCTTATTTTCGCTCAAATTTTGTCACTCAATTAATCTTTTTTTCTAAATAGGAACCAAAACTTTTTGTGTGATAACAAGTTATTAATACTGTGGTAGATATAGGACTGTCAGGGGGCATAACCATTTCTAGCTACCCATTTTCGGTGGCCGCTTTGGTTCCAGAAGTGGTCTGCTTTTACAGCATATTTTCAGATAAATCTGGAAATTTTTTATGTAAAGCATTGTTACCCAACTGAATAAATATCCGGATACAAGTTTATGGTACTAAATGACTTGAGGAAGGAAACTTGGTATTTTTGCAAAGCGTTGACAATTTTCAAAGTTTTAATTCCATACATTAAGGGGAGCTAATAATCATAAACACAGTGGGTCTTAAGCTGCCAACAATTTTGAATATATCCATGTATATTTCATATTTCTGAGTAACATCTATTTAGCATACAAAGTCTCAATTCAGGAGTCCTATCTGGACATTTCAGCTATATCTGCACTGAATGATGTGTGGGCAAAGTTATCCCTCAAATATTTAGTGCATTAACTATATTTTTGTTCGGTAGTATGCAAAACTTTTTTTAATTTCTAGAGGTTATTTCATATAACCTCTAGAAATTAATATATATATATATATACACACACACACACACATACGTTTTTGTGACAAAGAATATTGGACAAACCATTTTAATTAGTATGGTCAGATATTGTATTTGTGGTGGAGATGGTGAACGTAGGACATAGGATTATGCTGAATGAAAGCGATAACCGATCAAAGAAGTGTCATCTTTAGTGTATTAAAAAGAAACGAGTGTTTAATGGAACATGACTTTGTGTTGAATGTTAAAATGATGTATTCCTAAAATGCTTTTAAAAATATGAAATTATATATTAACAATTAGATTTATAACTTGAACAATAATCAAAGTATTGACCTAAAACCATGAAATTTGAAAATCATTACATGTTTCTACTTGGTTGTATATCCAGTTGTTTATGCATAAGAATAACAAAGATGGTTGAAATTTAAATATTTTACTTGGAGAAAACACGAAGAAAAGTCAAGCATTCGATCTTGTGTGGTTGACATGTATGGGGGATAGGGAATCAAAATGGCAGATATGGAGGTACATATTTTGTGACGTCACGTGAAAACAACCTATACTAATTGTGATGCGATTCCAAATGTTGGTCATAGGAAAAGGCCCACTGAGTTATCTCTCTATTTACTACTATTTTTCATTTCAAAAGTTTAGTATTTATTAAGTATGGCTATATTCTGTACAAACATGAAACAGTTCTAATGAAGGTCCAACAGTTGTGTTAGATTTCGTGAAAATAAATATGGGGTCGGGAAAAGGGTACACACATTCCGATACATGAGACTTGGTATAGCTTTCATTGTTTGTCCTAATAAAAACTGAAGCTATAAATGTTTTCAGGCACTATAAAGAGTTATACTTTGTTCATTTTGATGAAATAAATTGGGACCATGTTGTTCTGAAAATTGACCACAAAAAAATGTATTTTGAGAATTGAATAATCTCCACTCATTTCAGGTCCTTAAATCACGCCCAGTGGAGGCTTATTTTTTATCATTCTTGGATGCATCTCCATTAAAAGAATAGCTTGATTTACTTTCTAAAACTGGTATTTCATTTTTTATGACATATCTTAACATAGATGACAATTTGTACGCGGCGAGAATTGGTAATTAACCAGTAGTACAAGGCCGTTATTTGGGTATTAAGAAAGCACTAAAACAAAATAAACATTTGCTATCTCTTACATTGTATGACTGAAATCATTATTATAAACTATTACCTGCAAAGGTCATCAAGCACATAATCAGGAATTTCAAAATGTGGCAAAAAAGCGACAGTGTTTAGATTTTGGTTTTGTGTGTCCATTTTTCTTCTGTTGTTTAGCTTTCCTGTTCGCGCTCAATTGTAACGGAAGTAGTAGTTTTCAGCGCAAACAAACCAACGGACAGCACGATCACATATCCGGAAGTATGCGAACATCCGGCAAAAAGTTTACGGTATTTCAGCAGTCGAATTTGAGTTGCAAATTATCTAATCTTTATAATGATAAATTAGCTGCTTACCGTCCCAAAAGATATTATGTCGTCCTATGAATTTTAGTATAATAATAGCGATCTGAGATTGTCTTACTCATCGAGGTCTAAGCCATCCAATTCTAATGTTATTGCCAGAATATCACGCATACAGCCTACCAGTGAATGTTACTACATCTATCCTCTAATAGAAAAGCCATGTTCGACAGAACTCTGTGACCTAAGACCAGTAAACAACAAAACAGCTATTACCAAGAGGAGCAGAGAGGGTGAACAGAACTTTTGCTTTTAAAAAAATAATAAAGCTTCCTACGATAAATCAAAAATGAAAGATAAAAAACGCCAAAACGTAAGCCTCGAACTTATTAGTTACTTTTATCTAATTTTTGTTAACGTGTATTTTGTGTGTGTGGGGGGGGGGGGTTCCCCCTTCAAATTGTGTAATTGTGTATGTTCGTTTTGTTTCTCCATCGAACGTTTCATTAAGACAGCGCCTCTCTCATGCTGTAATTAAATCTAATTCTTAAAAAAAAAAAAATATTAAGATATCTACGATCGTATCAAATTATCGTTATAAATCCGTGAGCGGTAGCTTGCGCACGTGAAAAGATGTTTTTAAACTTAATTTTTTCCATATCCCATGAACACCAAGTCTGATTTATATTTCGTAGAGTATGTGTATCACCTATATCAAATACAGCTAAAATATTAGTTATCTCTGATCATATTCGGAATTTTTGTAATCTCTCAGTTATATAATTTATATCAATATTTGTTATGTCTGCCTCGAATAAATATTCTTGCAGGATTTAATTGTTTCTCCAGCATTACATCATCACAAGCAACTAAATTATTAATAAACCCATCAAGTTAATCAATTCTCGGCGCTTCATGAATATCGGTTATAAAATTAATAACATCATCACCTACTTTATTTACAAATGTTGCGTTCTCAATAAAATATTAAAGAATATCGTAGCATCTCTGATAATCTACAGATGGTGCCACAAAATACGATTTATCCAATTTGAGCCATCTCATTATTAAATTAAGAAATACTTGTGTGTTTCCACTTCCAGGCGGGCCTATTATCATAGCGGTAGCGCTGGAAGAATTTTGACCGGTTCATGTTTCTTTGTTACTTTAATATCAATTAAATCCATAATATAAAACTCCAACCACTTATTTATCCACACTTTAATAAAGGAAAAATAGCAAATGATGGAAAACGAATAATATGTAACAAATCTTTTTTCTCGTTTTTACCTAAAATTCAACCTAAAGATAGTAGTGATACTGATACATTAATGTCAACATTTCCAGGAACTCCATGGGCAAAAAAGCCGGGAGAAAAAAAAGACAATTTATATAATTGCTGTGGTCCTGGAACCTGACTAGATATACAACTTGACGAACGAGATCAACCAAAAACCTGGAGCGTATACAGTCAATGCTTCTGATAAAGCATGATGCAGCATATAAAAATAAAGATTTCAAACAATGACATATTGCAGATGTGAAGTTGATACACTCGTTAAATTCCATTTAAAAAAAATAAAAAAATATCAGAGAATCATTAGCTAATTGGCTAGTAAAATCTGCGATGAAAGATAAATTAGTATTGGGAGCTGGTAATTAATCAGCCGATTATTATCATAATGGAATCAATGTATAGAAAATATTGGAGAGGTAGTGCAGCGATTAGTAAACTAACGATGCTGCAAATGTTAATTATATCCATATCTCCTGAACACAAAGTTCCGTTGCTGCAAATTTGTTATCAAGACATGCAATATGGCAAAATTATTTACCGCCACAGAAAGAAACTCGGTACGCACATTTTTACCTTAATGTCTCTAATGAAGTTTATCAGACAGATATTTATTTTTATCACAAGATACTTTTAAAATTGGTAGACGTTAATCACGTAGGTACAAATACGCGTTAACTGTCGTTGACATTGCAAAAAAAAACTGAAAGAAGCAAAGACGTTATTAACTAGAAGTAAGTTGTATCTGCTTTTTAACAAATTTATCAACAAGAACCCTTGCGATAATCACAACTATTATAGGTTGGTCTTGGAAAAGAACTTCTTGGTTCAATATAATCTCTGATGAAAAAATCATGACATCGAAATCAGACGAGGATATACCGCAATTCATCATGATCAGGCAATCGTTGAACGATTTCATCGAACGCTTTCTGATCGGTTATTTGGATATCAATACGCAAAGGAAATAATTTAAAAAGATATGACATCTCGTGAATGGGTTGGAAAACTTCCAAGTGTGATAGATGCATTAAATAAACAGGTTACTCATGAAATTTCTATGAAACCTAGCAATGTGATCACAAGCAAAAATATACCAATACCACAAAATGTTTTTTTTTTCTTCAAAATAGCAAGTATAGCGTATTCCTACCGTAAGATGTTATATGAACCTGGTGAACTTGAAGGCGGTAGAAAATGTAGAGCGACTAATCCTATTTGGAGTGGAAATACACATAAATGTCAAGTATGGTAAGATCTATGGGTAGACATGCAATATACATATTATATTCAACTGCTAATCAAAGAGAATTTGAACGTGAACAATTACAAACCTGATGATATACAATTAACACCATCTTCACTTAACTAGTGCCTTGACTTCGATTACACTCAAGAAATGTCAACATCACAATTTCGCGCATGTGACCAAGACTACTATTAATTCTTTCTACCATAAATTGTCTTGGATCATTATTATTATTATTATTATTATTATTATTATTATTATTATTATTATTATTGCAACAATATTACTGTGTTATGTAACTTGCGCAATGGCTATTCTGTCGTTTTGATGTCAAGATACATTTATCGTCAAGATCAAAGTCACACTGCTTATAACTGGATATGTTTTCGTACTATATATTCGCTAAAAACACTGTTATTGGTGCCGGCAGTTTCTGTAATCCTCCGCAACTGAGATATTCTTGTAACTCGATACACTGCGAGATAAACGATAATCGGTCACTAACAAGTGATCATGGGATTCTCCCCCCAAAAAAAGTCCTTTTTAGGGCTAATTGTCTTTCATTGCCTTAATAGGGTCTTCCACTTGGTTACGAACACCCTCCTTGACAAGCTCTATCCAAAAAGCCTAACTTGATCATTTTCGGATCCACCGCTCATAATTAACAATCTAATCCTCTCTGACAGTGGCTACCTTTCAAATGACGTTTAGTCATATCAGCAAAAGAAATTGTCAGGGACATATAATATGTACACTTTTGTACTAGAAGATTGGCATAGATAGGAACGTAATTTAATTCTTCAACTCTACAATTTGATGAATTGCATCGGTGGCTTACACAATTTTGGCATAGGGAAATCCACTAGAAAAACTGGATTGAATTTGGAATAAGCGTACGTGCTTTCGATTGGTTGATAGGTGAGTACGTGATGGGTCTATTCCCACTCACCCAGGTCTAACATTCATATCATTAGCCTCTTTTTAGGGGTATGATATGACGATCAAATTAAATAGCGCACTCTGTGTACATAAACACCAGGAAGATGTGGCACCATTCCATCTTCCTGAATAAATTAAATCACTGCCATGTAAATAAATGGCAGTGCAAAATAGTGAACATATGACCCTAGTGGCCGGTTTCACTTTAAATCCAACTATTCATTCATAAACGAAATTTGATTATTCGATACGATCAACAATCCAAACACCTCTATGAGTAGTTAATAGTTAATCATTTTAGCTGAATCCATTGTTATTGCGTATCCTGTAGATCTGTACCTTAACGCACTCTCAACAACACTGACAAGAACTAAAATATCATTTAACAAGATTTCGTTCGTCTGTATATCCTGGTATATCAACTTCAATATTTTGTTTGTCGCTTGTATCTTCTTGGCAATAACATAATTGTTCGGTTATGTTTGACATTTTTTCTTTTTGTGACAAAAACAGTTATTGAAGTGGAGCACGAACTATTTTTCTACTCGCAACTTTCAAATCATCTTTTCTCCACCAATTCCAAAAATCGATTATATTTGTTTCTGAAATTACTTCACGCATTATTTCACACAGAACTTTATTCGGTGGTAGTCTGATTAGCTTAAGCTTTCTTAATTCTGAATCAAGCGCTATATGATCATCAGTTATCTTTTCGTAATAATCTATAAAACCTTTCAGCCATTCGTGTGGAGACAATCCAAGAATGGTGGTTGTTGACGATAAACGGCGAGATAATAAATAAACGTTGTTCGTTCATTGTAGAATTGATAGCATCATCGTCGCGTAAAATTTGAAAGTTTGCCACACATGACATGCATCATGGCCGCGAAATTATTTCTTGGCGCCACGCATACTTTTAATCCGATTATTCGACTGATCAACTAAAACTTGCTTAGGTAAGTCAAGTGTTCTTCTCTCAATATCAGATCTAGAAGGCTTGATTATATATAATTTCTCAAACTCCTCCATATTGTAATTAAGGCAAATTTATATTTTAACTGAAATACATGTTTTGGTATACATATAATGATTCAGGCAAGGAATATATTTAAGTGGACAATAATAGGTTCTAGAACCGCTTGTAACAAAGCCAGTGGTAACGAAATGTATGGATATCATTTATAAAGCGTATGTCTTGGAAGTCTGAGACCAAATCCATGTTTGAAATGTCGGGTTAGAGGAGAAACACCTTGTGTGTACATTGTGATGTAGACAAACAAATTGTTCTAAGCCTATTTTTATTTTGACATAGCCGCTATATCAAAATAAAAAAAAAAGGTTTAGAACGATTTGTTGGTCGAAATGTGATGGCACAAAATACAGAGCTGAAAAGATCTTATGATTAAAAAAAAATCACGCCGCCAGTAACAAGATTATAAAAATCGCCGAAGACTATCTAATAAGTTTTCAAAATAATGATTTTGACAAATAATGACTGAGACAAATTAGTTATTATTTAATGGTGCAAGGAGAGTTTATGAAGCCTCCTATCATCTAGAATTACGAAGCATCTCGTGATGATATAGTCAGACATTGTCGACTAAAATCCCAGTCGGTTCTAATAATAATACTGTTTTTGTCCGATTTTCAGTTGGGGATTGAAACATTATCTTTTTCATAGGTTTGCAAACGAGTGTCATTACTGATTTGAGAAAGTTCTTGTGATTGGTCATATTGATTCCGAAATCCGAAAACTAACTCGTTAACCAATTTACAAGCTATTTTAAAAAGTCAGACTACTGGACGTGGTGATACTGGGAGATGCAAATTAACTGTAAAAAAGAACCGTTAAATCTACAAACGTAGCGACGGACGAAGAAAAAATATTTTAATCAATGGCTACAGCTGGCAAGCATTTTGATATTTTGCCGCGGTTTGTTCAATACGCCGCAGGCACATTTTATTAATAGGCATTTTCAAAGAAATATAAAGCAAAGATTTTTTTCTTTCTTTAACTAAACTAACATTGTTACATATTTTTGCTTGCCTCTGTTTACTCATCTGAATATACACTTATTGACTAGCTAAGATCAAACATTCGAGATCATTTTTATACTCAAACATTTCTAGAAAACCTATCTTTCTGGAACATTCTAGAAAATCACGCGATTTCATTATTCTGGAGAAACCTGTCGGGAAAAACAAATCATTATAAAACATTCTGAACATTTCTGGAAAAAAACCCAATAAAATCACGTGATTTAGTTATTCTGGAGAAACCCAACATTCTAGAAAACCAGGTGATTTCTGGAAAACTTTTTCTGGTAAAACCCCTAAATCACGTGTATTAGGTATTCTGGAAAAAATCATTATTTTAGAACAATCTGGAAAATCACGCGATTTAGTTATTTTTAAAATTCGTCTGAAAAACGTCATTTCCGAATGATTTTGATTATAAAATAGACCAAAATTATCTAACTTTGCCAGCAATAAAGTGTAAATTCACGAGTGAACAAAGGTATGCAAAATGTTATTTTGTTGTGTCTGAACCATATTTTATATTTGTTCTGTCTGCGCTGTATTTTATGTTCAGTGTCTGCACTACAATTTATAAATGCTGTCTTTTTGTGTTTGAAAAATTGTTTTAAAATATAAAATATTATAGATACAAATAAACTACAAAAATATTATTTAAACTATTTCTGCAATGAAAAAAATTAAAACATGTCAGTATCAAAATTCACCTTGATACTGAAAACATTATTTGCGATTTTAAATCAATACAGCATACAAACTTGAAGGTGGATATACACTACCTTTAGAGTATAGACTAATTAAGACTATCCAACAGGTTAGGTAACAATCCTTGGCAAGAGTTAAAGATACAGACATTCAAAATGTCTTCTCTTTTTCAATAACAACTGGCCAAATTAGATCAAAATTATCTAACAAATACGGATAAGAAAGGACTATAAATACACAAGACAATTAAAAAGATATCAGATCGTGAAAATGAAAGCAATGATAAATTCATTAGTGAAAGTGAAAGTAGTGAGTGATTCTTCAGACCTGAATCAGACAAAAAACATTAATGAAAAATATAGTATTGCTAAATTTATTTTTCTATCTTGAATTGTAAAGTGTTTTACTTAATCAATTTTGAAGAAAAAAATACATTTTTAAGGTTTGAACCTTCAAAATAATTAAATCCGACAGATTTGTATTGTAATTTTAGTACTATTTACCCAAGAAAGTAATGAAAAATTAGAAGAAAAAATAAAATTATCTTACAAACATTTATTTGTTGTTATCCTATTAAAGTAAACAGAACGCGCATTCAACGTTTGACCCAAAAAATATCAACAGGGTAAAGTAATAAATTAACTAACCCAATTAGAGAAACTCTTCGTTAGTTTGAGGTATTTCATCGGAAACGTTTTTAAATGTAAATGACGTTCTAGCAAAAGAAAAGGTCTGTTCACCCTCTCTGCTGCTTCACGTTACTATGGCACACTTGCAGTCAGTGGCTGCAATTCGAAACCTTTAATGTTCCAGCTCTGTCTATGCTTGGAGTCTCCAGTCGTTTCCAATTCTGCCACAAAATGTTGACGAATTTAGCCCTGCTAACGATACTATTATTAATGATCATTGAATAATCTTCTACTTGTAATGAGACTTCTTTGGACCGCCACAATTAGTTTTGTAAAGATACGTAATCGTAAATGCAGCCGTGACGAAATATTGTTACAAGCTTTACCAGTTACACCATTTACAATTTATATGGCTCCAACAATTTTTGATTGGTGTCTATAAATAGTTAACATAGTCGTGCTTCCGCCACACCATTCGCAAGATGCTCCATCAGCACGAAATTCTTTTTTTAGCACTCTGAATAATATTCTTGAGATTATTATTATCAACCAGAACTCTTCTCCAAAAGTCAGGAGTTATTCTGTCAAGATTAGATCTTTATTCTACAAATGAAGCTTTCCAAAGGCTTGATTTTGGATAACTCCTCCATTATATATTTTAAACAAATATTTAAATAAAATGACACAATGACTCAAAACGAAACACTGTAGGTGTTTGATGATAGGGTCGTCAACCTCTTGTAACAGACCCTGTGTAAATGAATTTACAAATTATGCGGCGAGGGAGTCTTGATTCGAAACAGTGTTAACGATGTGGTATTGGAGTTAGGGGGAAAACACAATCGTGTGTACAGTGTGGAGGTAAAGATACAGAGAGCTGAAGCGATATTATGACTTTTTGAAAAAAATGACAGTGAAAACATTAAAAGAACCCCTAAAGATTATTTGTCTACATTCACATGTAAAAATTTAGACAAATAATATTATTATAAACGAGCAAAGAATTTGTAAATCATCCCACCATTCAGAATTATGAAGCATTTCGTGATGTTGTAATCAGAAGCTGTCGGTTGAAAGTGATATTCTTTGCTGTTGGTAATACAGGTTATCTCAGATTTGCTGCTGAGAAAAAAAGTAACTTTTTCACCTTTTCTTTCGAGACTTATTTTGGAGTAATTAATGTGATCGATCATATTAACTTGATAATTCTCTGGGAAATTTACAAGCTGTTACACAGAGTGAACATTCTGCATGTGGCAATACATACAAATATAATACAGTTTAAAGGAGACCTATTACATCAGTAAATACAGAGACTTGCGAAGAATTAATATTTCATTCAATGACCGCAGGCAGCAAATATTTTGATATAATATAACCTTCGGTATGATGTGCAGCAAAAAATATATAAAAATCCACTCTCTCTAAAACATATAAACAGAAAATAAATGTTTAATATTGTTGAAGGAAGATATCTACCTATATTTGTTTGATTAACTTCTTATTTACATTCTAAATCTGGTTTATCGTTAGTGTAATAAATGTCATTTATAATTTTATTCATGGAGAAATGGTCTGGGTTTTTTTACGTTTTTTTTTACAGAAATATTATCTTTTATCTGCATCCTTCAGGTTTCTTGCTACATTTAGATTTTGTCGGTGATAACAATGAAGTAAACGAAAATATACGAATCATAAACTATTATTTTGATTTCCATTTTAACTTATATAGCATATAGTCCATTTTAGTTATTGAGGCTCTTCCTCACGATTGAAATTCAACAAAACGTGCATTCCCACCATGTGGTGGGTAACAATATATATATATGTGTGTGTGTGTGTGTGTGTGTGTGTAATGCTGTCTTGTATGTATATATATATATATGTCAAGAATATAATAAAATATGACCTCTGGTGTCATTTAGCCTTAGTTAAAACTTAGTAAAAACCCTGATAAGATGTCATACAGTAACTTAGTGGTTCACATGGTGTTGTGCCATCTGGAATTTAACTCTCTATTTGTATATACTGCATATATAATGATGTAAATACACTTCAAATTGAGATTTAAGTTTGTTAAAACTAAATGATGTGCTGTCCTTAAATTATGTGTATATAACTTTAAATATTGAATTACTGTATATATAATGCAGTAAATACGCTTTAATAGCGCTGATAACCGAGCGTTCAAATATTTTTTTTACAAATTAACTACACATTTTACCAGTCCTCCTTAAACCGTGACATCGGGAACACGGGTATTTATTGGTTCAATTTAAATATATATTTATTATATAATGAATTCTGAAGATATTAATAATATTATTTATGCAATTACAAATTTTAAAAAAAAGGAATACAATTATCTGATAAACTAAATCCTGAAAAATTCTTTCTGATTTTGAATACTTGCAAGAGCTCAAATTCGCGGATATATATAAACATTACCATTAAATTATAAATGTATGAAACAGATTCAAGAAGCTTCTCTTTGCTTCAATAGCTGATGACATTGAAATAAAGCAAACAGTACCTTTTTTTAACGCTGTTGAAAAAGTTAGATTATAACTATCAGGTGAATTCGTAACAAGAAAGACTATAAAAACACATGAAAAACAACTAAAACGGAATATGTGAAGTGAAAGTTGTAACCTTTCTTAAGCATGGAAAGTGAAAGTATGAGTTAAGTTCGACTGAGGGTAATAAAGAAAGGCAGAGATCAAAGATCTGATGGTGGTGAGAGTTGTGCATTGTTACGTCAGTCTTTAGAATGTATACAAGTTTTTCAGTCTCCTTGAGATTCTGAAGCGATAAAAGACGCGAGAGAAAAGTCTAATCGAGCAGAGGGTTGTGGTTTATACACATTTATCATGTTGTTTTTACATTTCAGTAATGATTGGTATCGAGATTTCAATTTAAAATGTCATGTTGCCAACAGCTGCTGTTAAATTCAGTAAAATAGCTTAAATTGCCTATGGACCCAGTTGATACGAATGGCGAACTTGTAACATGTGCTTCAATATCGTTCCAAATGTCAAATAGGTCATCCTTTTATTACCTGTTAAAATAGACTTACCACAGATTTCTCCAAAATTTGATATATCATGGTATGTTAGACTGATTGTGTCAGATTGTTGCAAAACTTGTCCAATGTACTTTTCCATTATCATTCTCAAATCAGCAGAAGAGATATTATCAAAATGGTTAGTTCCTAGTGTCAAATTATCTTTTTATAAGAAAGCTCTGTCTCGCTAATATTGCTGAAGATTTGGTACAAGAGTAATGGCATTGATTATTTGACAAGACTTAAGTGGTTAGTATTCTGCCAACAAGATAAGTTAAAGATTTTATACACATTTATCATGTTTTTAAGTTACAGTAATAACATGGTGCGGTGTGAGAGTACTGTCTAACACCCAGGTTTCGTACTAACTGTGTGAATTTAATGTTGGTGTTGCTGATATTTATTGGTTGAGGATGTGAATGAGAAAGTCTTTGTGCTGTGATCAGAATGGCCTCAGTTTTATCATCATTCATCTGCAGCTTGTTACATGCCTCTACTCTTTGGATGGTAGCATCAACTTCAGTTGGGTGGCTAGACTTGTATATTTGGGTGTCATCGGCATACAATTGGTGAGACACTGGATGATATCTGTGGCACTAGAGAGCGGCTGAGTGTATAGAATGAAGGGAACATGTAAAAGAGTTGACCCCTTTGGAACACCACAACATAGATCAACTAGATCAATATATTCCATTTGCAGATACAATTTGCGTCCTGTTGACCAAGTAGGACTTGAACCACAGTAAGGCTGTATTGTGAATGACAAATACATGCTGGAAACGGTGAATTAATAAATCATGGTCTATTGTGCCAAATGCTGCAGACAAATCGAGGGTGAGGACTGGAATCTTTCTGATATCCAATGCAGAGAGAATGTCATTAAATACTTTCAGAATAGTTTCAGTACTGTGGTAAGGGCGATATGCAGACTGTACATTGCTAAACAGACTTTAAATTCAAATGAGATACAAGTTGTGTTAGAACAACTTTTTCTAAGATTTTTTTATATGAACGGGAAATTAGAAACTGGGCGGTAGTTCTTCAAATCGTTATGGTCGAGCGTTGGTTTCTTCAGCAGAGGCTTTACGATTGCAGTTGTGAATAATTATAGGAATTTCCTTGATGAGGGAGATATTAATATTATCAGTTAGTGAAGGCAGTTTTGAAAAATGATTGGAATTTTCCGGATGAGAGAGAAATTTCCATGGTATTCTAAACCAATGTTCATTCTGACACTTTATATCTATATAAAGTACCTGTATTGTGTGGATTACCAATCCTTGAATAAAACTTTAGTTATTAATTCCTAATGCCTTGTTCAATGCTATTTCTTATAAACGATGTAGGCATCCATAAATGTGCTCATCTTAAAAATCTTGAAGAGATTCATCTTAAAAGAGATTGTTGACTCCATATGTTAAAGTGATTATTTCAGAAGCATTCATCCCAATTTGTTTTCACTTTCATAGTATCTCCTTTACATGTATATAAAATGCCAAAAATAGGCAACAGTATTTAGGTGACACCCTACTGGTTTGTAAATTGCATTTACTTACCTTTTTTTTATATAAATTTCCTGTTTTATTCGCTAGTAAAACTATTTTAAAAAGACCTTGTTTATTTTAGATACTGCTGAAAGAACTTCACTTTATTACGCTGTTTGATTGATGAGTGTTATTATTGGTTAGAGAGTATTTAGCATGGCCTTCCTTCTTTTGTTTACCCATAAAGAACTGAAAGCTTTGCTTGGTCATTTTCACTTCCTTGATTTCAGAGGATTTTTTAAATTTGAAAACCTGATAACATTTGCTTTACATTTTGTATTATTGGTCACAGATTCATTGTACCTTCAGTAGCAGGAACTGTGGTGTTTGGCATAATTTGTTTTTATCTATGTTAATAACTGCAAAAGATAATATAATTTAGAGTAATTCAGGCTTAATTTTGAGCAAATGGTAACAGTCATTTTGGTTAGCTGTGAGCTTAGATCATGTATAAATTCCACAAGTACAGTTTCCAAATAAATTTCAGCCAGAGTACTCGAAAGAAACATAGAGGTAGGCTAAAATTCTCTCCACTGTGCATGTTGCAAATGTAAACAACTTCACCTTACACATGGCATTCTCACAGACGTTAACATCTGAGGAGCACCACCATAGACGAAAATTTAATAATTCTTCATGTTCAGTTTGCTCGATCATAATTTTGCTCTAGGGTCATGGGATACAGTGATGTTCTAAACTGATCCATTTAAATCTTTGTGATATTATTTTCTTGTTGTGACAATTGATTTGTTTACCATCTTTAATGTTTATAAGATACAAAAACTTGTAAACAATAAACAAAAAACCTCAAAAAGGAGATATACCAAAGTCATTAAGTTTAAGTATGACAAAGTCGAAAAACACCAAGGTTGCTTAATGTCTGTTTCACCAAACCTTGTCCTTTCATTCTTGCAAAAAGAAGGGCAACCAATAAAGTGGAGACTTTGATAAATGATTACCAACGAGGAGCTTAAAGTTGACAGCTTCTACCTGTAGTGAAAAGATTATTCACTGCATAAGAGAGAGAAAAGATATTTTCAATAACTGCATGATTATCAGCATTGCATTAATACATGTTGGTCTTCTAGTTTTTCATGCCAGTCAACCAGAATGACTGGTGGCTTAACCTTTCAATAGAATTGGCTTAGTTTACTCGGCACTTAGGTCTCGCTGCCTATGCATCGCGCATATGTGTCCCGGACAAGCAATCCACCACAAGAAGCTGATCAGTGATAAAAGCAATGACTATACCATTATCACTTCATATGCTCCAATTGAGAGATCACATTCAATCAAATTGGATTAATCAGCATCATGCAGCAGCCAGATATTTGCTTCAGTTCATGCTAATGATCTTCTATCTGAAGGGAGACAAGCCAGAATGGGTTCCATATCAAATTTAAAGTTCTTCCATGCCTCAGGACAAAACCCACCACTGTCACTAGACCTAATCATCCACTGATCTTGGCCACCTGGAAAAGCTCCTGAAAATTAATATCAAATACTGATAATTATGTAGTGTCAACTGAGCCAGGTCATAACTGAAACTATACACAATGCATACATGTTTATATGCATACATTTTATATCAGAAATTTGGCATACATGTGTATTAGTGAGGTCATGAATAATGGAATGCTTGGTCAACATGATGCTTCTATTTTATGGAGAATATAAACTTATCACAATTACATAAATATCACCCCACAACATCATGATTCTATATTAAGGGAATTTCATGTTATATTTCTGAAATTTTGTTAAGGGGAATTTATACTTAACAAACTTTCAGAAATATAACATGAACTTTCAAAACAGCATAGGATAATTAACAGAACGAAAAGCTTTAAGATGGCTCTTCCTAGGCAGTTCACTAAAAACAAAATATGTTGTACATTTTCTCTCAAAAAAAAGAGAAATACAAGCAAAACTTTAAACACTAGATTAATGTATTCAAAGTAGAACAAAATAACAAGATATACACCAAAACCAGTTATAATTACATTTTCAGAACCAAAATAAATAATACTTTTATTGTGCTAAATTAAGATCTCCAGGTAATTGAGGCCTGTACATTGAACCAACAATCAGTCTTCATGAAAAGTGTGTGACCCCAAGGTTAACAGGTTGAGCACTAATGTTGCAGAATGAATTGTCTTCAATTCAGTGATTTATCCAAAGTATAGAAGATAATCCTTCAATGGATTTATGAAATGTAAACAAATTAAATAACTTTAACAAAAACTTTAACACATTTTCTTTAATTGTCAGCTAGACCTGAAGGCCTGAGGGAAAGCTCAATCATAGAATAAATTTTCTGATTCATCACCAAGTATAAACAAAATCTACAGAGATGGGGGAATTATGAGTAAATTAAATTGTTTACTTAAAACCTTTGTGTAAATTTTCATACAATGTGATCTCAATGTCATGGTCATAGAGGTAAGCTAATGTGTCACATGATGAAACATCTTAGTTACATAACATTTCATGCCAAGTATCAACCAAACCCATTAAGGGGTTAAGAAAATCAATGCAAATTAAACAAAATTTAACAAAAAATTTCTATGACTATGACCTTGAATCAGATATCAAAAGCATAAACACCTCTGTTATATAATGAATTATAGTACTAATTTCACTAGAGGAGTTAGTAGAAGTGGAATAAATTTAACCAAAACTTCAACACAAATTTTCTATGATGTAATCATGATTTCAATGTTCAAGGGGCAAGCCAGCAGGCTGCTAAAAGAAATTTCTTAGTTTTACAATGATTCATACCAAATCCTGTTAATGAATTTAGGGAATATAAGTATAAAAAAAACCTGTAACTAAGACCTTAAAGCTGTTGATAACAATTACACGACTGTAAAGGATGGGAATTGACTGCCACAACAATTACACGACTGTAAAGGTGGGGAATTGACTGCCATGTCTCACTTACTCACTAATGAGAGTTCAACCAAAAAAATGAAATGGTCTGCTTTCAATATTGTTTAAGTTCACTGCATTAGACTATATCAGTTTTTCTAAACAAAGAGTTTCTGATGTTGCAAAACTTTTATTAGACAACATATCAGTTAAGACATAAATAATGCAGATTATTTAAGTTATCATCCCTTATGAATTCTTCAAAAATCATTTTATCAAGTACTGATTCTCTTTCATGCAATTAAAAGCAGAATGCCCAAAAAGGAATGTCAAATGAACAAGAAATTCACATTCCGAAAATATGTTTGCTTTGAAACCTGAAGACTTTATAAAACCTATGTGTACCTTTATCAAACTGTGTTGCAAGACTTCTTCTGGGTTTGCCAGTTATTGTTCCATTCCTATTCTGAAAAGTAACCACATTTACACATAAATCTATATTTAATGACTGATTGCTGTTTCAAACTCAAAACTTAGGTAACTACATACTATAACATGTAACTATATAACTAGGGATTATTGATATTATTATTCCAATACATTATTACTATAAAGAACCAAAAGAAATCCAATTTTCTTAGGAACTAAAACTGTACTACCAAATTCATTGTGTGGCTGAAAAATTCACTAGAATCATAAACTACAGTATAAATATGCCAATTCCTTCTTCTCAGAAATGATGCTTTACTTCATCATAGAGTACAAAGATCAAACCCTAATTGTTTTATCATCATAGATCACTGATGAAAAACACACTGAATATCTAATCAAAATTTAAATATAATAAAGAAGACACCTTCTAATGGGGCCACTCAGAGAAGATAAAAAAGTATCTGTTATAAATAAAGGAGACATAAGAGTGAATAGTGATGCAAGTTAACTAAGTGGGAGAGTGACCAGTGATCTTTGGAAGTCATACGTGACCATTGTTATTAGATAAAAAGACATAACTGTGACCAGTTAGCAGTTTAAAAAAAGACCTGTTAAAACAAGTGAGCCATAAATTGGATCCATGATGACTCAATTTAATTAGTACCATGAATAAATTTAATAGGATCCATGATCCAAATGTTCTAATTGAATAGGATCCCTGGCCCAACTGAATAGGATATATGATCCAATTTAATAGGATCTATGATGAAACAGGCCCAATTTAGTTAAATTTGTTGACCAAATTCACATTTAAAAGGTGAATAGTATCCTAAGGGACCATTGTAATAATGTCTACTAAAATTACTATCTTACCAATATTTGGTATTTTTTCTTCTCCTGTTTGGGATTAGGTGAGTATCCGAGATTGGAGTCATTTTGTCCTTTTTGATAACCATCTTTTCTTGGAGACACAGACCTGGTGTGCTCATCATGACCTCTCAATACTTGTTCCTTGTACTGCAAAAATTCATGAAACTCTGTCTGATTTTGAAGTGTAAAATACTGCTGTTGTTTGAGTCGTGACCTTAATCCCATCTGCTCCTGGCCCTCTTGGATCTTAGCTTTATATGTACTGCTATTGGCACTTTTAGGTCTCTGGGCCTCTTGTGGATTATTCTTGTTATATATCCATTTTTTTAAAGATCTTGAATGGAAAAAAGTTCAAACTGAGATGAAGATATGATGGAGATACAAAAGGACAAAATCATTAAATATTCTTAAAAGGAATAAGTCTGATAAGCATAGAGAACATCTGGGTTACTTGGCTAAAATGTTTACCAAGCTTAGAGAAGACATCAAATATGGTTTCTAAATTGATCTCTGAAAACATCCAATGTGTGAATGCTAGATAAAAATATTGAAGAATTGCATTTAGTGAAATAAACAAATACAAAATCTAATATGTTTACCATGATTCAGAAAAATGTCCTGATACCTTGAACAGTTTGTGGCTGATGATTCAGAAATAAAAGTATATCATAAATGGACTGATGAACAAACACAAGAAAACAAGAAAATATTGAAAATGGAGAAATGCAATAGCAAACTGTTAATTTTCACTACCAGTTATGTACCCGTAAATGGAACAAAACATTGAAATTATTGCACAAAAAACAAGAAATGTGAACAGCAAAAGAAATGCCAGGATCAATAGTTCAATATGTATACAAAGTTTTATACTGGACATCTGAACTGTGTTGTGCTCTTGAAACAAAAGTGTGATGGATGAACATGGAAATATAGAGAGATAAATGGGACTCATTTTTATATTACCTGCTACATTAGGCAGGGCATAATTATATCTATTCAACAACGATGGGACTTTTTCATGATTTTCTTTACAAAATACACTCACACAGTTAAAAAGAAATTTTATATATATATATATATATATA
Source organism: Unio delphinus (assembly GCA_029339505.1). Classification (NCBI taxonomy): domain Eukaryota; kingdom Metazoa; phylum Mollusca; class Bivalvia; order Unionida; family Unionidae; genus Unio; species Unio delphinus. The sequence goes on from JAQISU010000014.1 coordinate 17,863,224, forward strand.
TATATATATATATATATATATATATATATATATATATATATATATATATATATATATATATATATATATATATATATATATATATTGGGACCAAATATATTAAGCAAAATGACAAGTGGAAGTTAATGTTGTCACTCATAAACTACATTAATGTCTAACCATACAGATTACAGATTCAAGAATGCTCAGAGCTCTTGCTAGGATTTTAAAACTAGGAGGCTGGGACTCCTATTCTGGCAGTCTAGCAGCAAAAATTGCAGTCTCCTATGTGAAGCATGCTTGAAGTGTCTAAATTCCCAAATAAAAGAACCAGTGGTTACAACTGAGTTTAATTTTCCACACTGCTGACACCTCTAACAAATAGCACCTGTTTGTCCATCATTGAGACTCAATTTGTCAATCCAAGGAAGGTCTTATTTCAAACACTCAGCCAGGCATCACACATTTTCTTCTACGTGGCTACTGTCCCATGCAAACTATCAGTTATTGCAATTTTAGAACTCTTAGGAATTTCATTACACTCTTCAACAATTTGCAATTTAACCCTAAATTACTTATCCAAATTAGCAAATGGAATTTTTCCAAGTCTCAACATGTCTTAATTTTGAGATCATATGCACTACTTATTTGGCTACATTCTGGAACAAACATAACGATGAAAGTTAAAGTTGTTCATCTCATTTACTGTTATAATGATCCCATGTACATCTCTGGGTATTTCTACCTCTGAATTCAGTCACTGTAAATATCATCACATTTTCACACCACACTGCTAGTCAAAATCTTTGAACTTGCCACCCAGCTACTGCATACTGTTCTTTTGATGTACTATATAAACAATAACATGCACATCAAGGGGTCTTTCATCAACTAATTCTATCATAGTAAATATATGTGCGTTTAAAATGATCAATTGATGATCCACACATTTTCACACTCAGCAGGTGGCTGAAGCAGGACTGGCAAGCTTTTGAATTTGCTGCCCAGCAATTGTGAGCATTTTCAGAACTCCCATATGATTTTTATGCATTCTAAATAAACATACACATGATTAAGCATATCTGAGACCTCTGACACTCGATATTTAACTACAAATACAATTATATAATGACTAACAGCTTGTAGCAAATAGGTAGAACTTGTAATAGTAAAGTTCCTTAATTTATATTTTGTATTCCATAAGAAACAAAAAGGTGAAAACTTTACATTATTTTTTGTTTTTAAACATCAGTGCATTTTAACTGTCTGTATTACTGAAATGCTGATCTAAAAGAAAAATTGACAACTTTTATTTTTATTGTTGTTGTAGGGTTTAACACCATTTTTCAGCACACGATAGGCATAACATGGCAGCCAGTATTATTGGTGGAGGAAGAACCCGGGAAAACCCGCGGAAAGAACCACCGACCCACAATAACCTACTGGCAAGCTTTCTCACATAACTACATTAGCCGAATCTTAGACTCGAACCCATGCAGACAGGTGAGATGGCAGTGATCCGTAACGGAAAACGCTTTAGACCACTCAAGGTCTCCTTTTATTTTTAATGCAACTTAATTGATTAGTAAGCTGCAAAAATATATTAAATTAAAATTCCAACTTGAAAATAAACATTGATGATGCAAACCTCAAAGCCAACTTTCTATATGTACTTGAATTTAGTTTATCTGAGTAAACTAAAATGAAAATAGACGATGTAATTAACTTTACAAAGGTAATCAGCAGGAAATTTGGCAATAAACTGCACTTTTGTGCCAAAAACCCTACAATTAGTATAAAAAAGCTAGAAAATAAATAACTACTTATAAGAAGTTTTACTGACTTGACAAATGGAATGACCATGAAGAAGCAATTTGGGTTCATGTTCAGCTGCATCTTGCTAGTGAGATCTTTCTTGTGGGCTGGTAAAGCATCAATAGGAAACCACTGCAGGCTCTGAAACATATATGTAGGTATGATTTCTCCAGTCAGGTTTCATACAGACCCGGAAAATTGAAATTAAATGACTTTTTAATGACCATTCTCCAGTTTTCAATGAATACTCATAGTAACAAGTGTTTTGATTCAGTTACAAATTTAAATACAAGAAACAACTACAAAACAATACAGAAATAAATGTAATGAAATATGAAAGGAAAATGATATTTATTTTTAAAAAGTCATAATAACCTGACCCAGATGTTAGTCATTGCACTTTACCTTCTATACATTATTTTCCAGCTGTAATTCCACTGCTTAACTTTAAACTTGCTGCCTGGATAAGCGGGGGAGGGGGGAAGGGGCCTACTACTTGCTACAAAAATAATGGGAGTAGAACAAAAGGAGGGAGGAGAAAATGGCCAAGCTTATTATTTACCTATCACTTAAATATCCAACTACATTTCTTCCAGCTAAACTGTGGTGGAGTCGTATTAAAATCAAAATCTTTAAAATCTGTCGCATATATCAACTGGTCAAGAAATTATTTAAATATAAATTGGCTTCAACATAATATATAATTTAGCATCATAAAACTTCAGAGAAATCTTAAATTTTAACATATTACCAAATTTCCCATTGAAAAAATACATTAAGTTTTGATGGAAGCTTATCACTTAGTATGAAAAGTCATATTTGCTCCGTGCTATGCTTTGTCAACATAGAAAAATGATGTGCTCTTGTTATAATCAAAACAAAGAAATTATGAACCACTGTAAATCAACTATGAAGAGGACATGAAATTGTACACAAATCATCAGCAAATTTCATTTAAGTAGCATCCATGGTCTGTCTGTTTACTTAAATTATTACTTCTTTACTAAAAACCCTGCTTATTAAATGATGGTTCACACTATTTATTTCCTGTTATACATGTTCAATACTATTAGGGATGACAGAAATTCTATTGTATATGTATTTTCATCAATTTATTTTAGCAAGCATACAATTTTAATGACTAATTTCCTGAGTTAATTGATGTCTTTTGCTGATGATTCATGGCATTAATGTGTTTTTCAAACAGTCATGCCTAAGGCTGGTTTACCATTAAAAGAGGATACAGGCAAAGTGAACCAGTTTCCATGTGTACCTTTAAGTACAGAAACCTTTGCAAAAATGTGTAACTGATGGGGTAAATTTCGGCTGTCCATTGATTTACCCCCTACTGTATTTAACTCATTTAAACTTTAACAAAGAAACTAAATACTAATACTCACAAGACAAAATCTTCAAAATGCATTAGATAATACCTTGATCTCCTTTCTTGTGCGTGGCTGAAACTTTGTGCTGAGTGGGACACCATTAATAATGTACAGCCGAGTAAGCTGGTCATTCCTCTGACTTTCCAGATACTTGTCTGGCTTAAGAAGCTCCTTGACATCAAAACCAGTCTCTTCCAAAACCTAGAGCAAAGGAAAATGATGACTGGTATTTTAAAACTGTTTCCATTCCAACCTCAGTTAAATAAATTTCTGGTTTCTATAAGCGATGGCAAGACCCAAACATTCATGACTGGTCTGATTTCTTTTTGAAATAGTTCATCCTTTTAAAGATTATTGACATACATTATTTGCTAAAACAGGTCCAGGTTAAAAAATACCACTCATTTATTCTTAAGATAGTCTATGAATAAATTCCAATGAAGTATATAACTTAATGATATTTATTTGTCACTGATTTGTGATCTAGGCATGCCAGATTTTTGACTAAAAGGTATGTGTGGATCTGAATCCTGCCATTAGATCATTCCTCATCAGCTACAATGGAGTGTCCTTGACAGCGCACTTTATTCTAAATGCATATGCAACTAATAAGTTGTGGACCCAGAGTGACCAAGTGGTCTAAAGCGCTTTAAAGTCTCGGATTCAGCCAATGGGGGAATGTGAGAAGGCTTGCCAGTATCTTCTCAAGGGTCAGTGGTTCTTTCCAGAGTTTTCCATGGTTCTTCCTCCACCATTAATACTGGCTGCCATGTATAGCCTATCTTGTGCTGAAAAATGGTGTTAAACCCTACAACAACAACCAAATAAGTTACATCTGTTGCTGTACCATAAAATGCAAAATACAGCCAATTGAAGCCCTGTTACATGACCAATTGTTGTTTCTTTCAAACTCAACATAGGTTTGGTTGATAAGGTAAGAACACCAGATGTATTCGTATACACCCTGAAAGCAGTCTAAAGTGAAGGCAAGTGCTTGCTCTTAATCTGTTTCAAAGCAAATCATTACACATCCAAAAAATTTGGTCCATAATATAATATAGAACTAATCTTATTGTACAGATACCAGTTTTCAACTTTCAGACACAATTACCTAGATTTATGACCGTTTGGCCGCCAAACTGATTTAGTTTTTTTCCAACCAAATATGTCAGCTATCCATAAAGTTTTGTAACTGAAAATAATGGAAGATCTTAGTCACTATGAAGATGCAATTTCTTTTTTCAATCACACTGGTCTTGACCTTTTAACCTAAAATTGACAGACTACACCTTATCCATGTACAAGATAACCTAAATGTTTGGTCCAGGTATGTGATACAGATCTAATGTTAGTAAGTAGAAGCAATTTCAATGACCCTGACCTTTCATTGTTTGATTCCAAAATTAATAGTCTTCTTTCTTAACTCAAATGTAAGCTTTCCACAAAATTTTGTAAATGCAGATGATAAAGAATTTGAGTTCTTACGTGGAAAACATATTTTTGTTACAGTTGCAGTTATCTTGACCTTTGATATTTTTTAATCCCAAAGTTGAATAGGTTCTTTCTAACCAGACGGCAAGTCTTCCTAGTAGCTATATAGTATAATTATATGAAGGAAACAAAATTCTGTCAGTGACCTTCATCTTTGAACTCAAAATCAATAGGATTCTTACTTGCCCCAAAAACATCTCTTCCACAAAAACTGAGTAACTATAGATGGAATGTTGAACTGACATTGTAACCAACAGATAGACTGATGTCATAACATGGCGGGCAAATAAGTGACGTCTAGGTGGATGCTAAATTGAGGTATTATTCCTAAATTAATGTGGTTTACACGGCCTTGAAAAAGCAGCCATTGAAGACAGTGGTTGCTTGATAGACATGAGTTTTAGGTGCTAAGACAGAAAAGCTTTAATGATGAGTCTGCATATTCAAATTAGTTTTAGAAAAATAATGTGTGAGAAGTTTATGGTATAATTCTCTATAAGGTGTGTCCCCTTTATTCCCTTCATCATTTCATTGTGTATAGATGTTTGTACAGTGTAGCATTCTAGGTACCAGATGGCTGTCTGGTTTTTAATTTTGTTTGTATGAAATCTTCCACTCAGTGTATCTTTTAATAGGATTTATAATAAATATTTCAGAAGGTAAACACAGAACGCGCACTGCATTTTAACACTGCTATTAATCAATAACATGTGAATTTTACGGTAAAAATCTTTCATTTCTTTTTCAATAAAAACAGATTATTTTCAATACTTATAGAAACTGTCACATAAAACAGGTTATTGCATTCGATAAGATGTCAGATTTTACAGAAGATAAGCATGCAAAAAGTTAAAATACTTTATAAGTCAACAACAATAAAATTTTTACAGTTCTTGTATTGCACTTTCACTATGTTATTACTCTATGTTGTTACTACTAAATGTGGACAAAATTAAGAATGTACCTCTCTCACTGCACAGTCTTCTGGACTTTCCTCTGCATTAATTTTTCCCTTTGGAAACCCCCAGCTGGCCTTCGTATAAAACCCTTGTACAAGAAGACACTGAAATATTTTTTCTAAATGTGAGAAAATTAAAAACAACATTATTTAGATCAGAGAGAAAACATGCATTAAAGTTCATGATCCAAGCACCAACAGAGTTTAACATGCATTGATAGATATGCATTAAAAAAATTCTGGTCTACTTGTGACACTAACATTTCTTTAGAAAATATTTCAACAATAAAAATAAATTTAGTTACATTTGCAGATTTCAAGTATTTCCTATATCAATATTTCATGAAGTATGACCATGTTAAGCAGTTACCATGGGAACCGGCCCAAGAGACTTATATATACAAGTGAACACTGAATGCAGGATCATGCAGCAAACTTGGTACTTGGAACAAATAAAAATAATAATGAGGACTTTGTATGATGCCTAATCATTAGAAGCTCTAAGAACTTTAACATATATAATGACAGGAATAAAAAAAAAACAAAAAAAAAACAAACACCATGAAATTTGAAAACAAAAAAATGCTGAAAATATTTCAAGTAGGAAATACTATTAGGTCTTTAAGTTTGTTCCTGTGGTTGAAAAAGGTGAGTTTTAAGAGCACTCTTGAAAGGGATCACTGTGTCTTTGTGTCTAATTTCAATGGACAATTCATTCCACGTTGCTGGGCCCTGATATCCAAAAGAATATTGTCCATATGACTTCATTTTCATAGTGGGAATAATGAGTATATGATTGTCAGAAGTGGAGCATACGTATCTTGCTGGTGTGTACACATGTGTGAGGCCAGATAGGTATGTTGGACCCGAGTCCGTCAGTGAAACAGCACAGATAAAAAAAATTTAGTTTGATTCTGGATTCTAGATCAAATGGATTGCCAGTGTAGGATACACAGAGTCAGTGTAAAAAAAATAAAATAATTCTCAAATTTGGAAAATTTTGCTATTTATACCTCTACACTTCTACACAAAGTCCTAAAGAATTTTATTCTAATTTGGACTATCCCATACATTTATATGTTAATAAGAGGCAACTGGCTACAAGACAGCCGAGAGTCCAACTTCCTAACAGCCACCATAATGTTTACATCAACATCCAATGTTGACAACAGAATTTCCTGGAGAAAAAAGTCTTTTTTGATGTTTCACTTTTGTACTTTTACAATGATGCCAAGTAATGTTCTTCTCTATTACATGTGCTTTCTTGTGCCTATTATTAGCACACAATTAATGATTGGCCTAGATTGGACATCCATTGACATCACAGTCCTTAGTCATCAAAAATATGTTATCCACACACACAGAACTAGATGATGTTTGACCATAGATATATGGTTCCTGCACTACAAGGGTTAAATTGGCACAATGTTCCGATCATGTATTTATTATCAAATGTGTACAGTTTATCATTTTCATCTGAAACATGAATGAATATTTAATAAAGCTCTGTATGTACATTCAATTTAACAGACTTGCAGACTTTAACCTATTGTAAAGTAATTTTATGTATGTCTTTTTATGTAGGAAGAGTTTTGCTCCCCATCCAAGCATTACTCACTGATAATATTCATTAAACAGGGAAAACATGGAACTGTATCCAGTAATCCATGATAGACTACAACAAAGCAGATAAAGTCTGATAATACGTCCCCATTTGTTTGTACCCCCTACCGATTTCAATAACATTTAATGTGATACAAAGTGCATCGAGCTAGGTTAATTTAATCAATGAGTTATAATTTCAAACCTGACTGACCTGAATGGTACCAATACTGGTATCCACTGCACCTTTCATGCTTAATGGACTTTCCAAAATAATACGGTGCCATATTGCATACACTATGGGCTAGTTTTTTCTCTCCGTCTGACAACATAATGACAGATTATATCCTATTTGGTAACTGCTGGATAATTACATAAATTGCCATAACATCGAGAGTTTGGAATTATATCCATTTGCAGATATGAACATAAAATTAAACCGCTTGTTAAATCCATTTGAAAGGCAAATTTGTTGTGGTCATTATCTTTTGCTTGATTCGACATTGTAAATGTCAGAAGCAGACAACATATGTATGTAGTTGTTTACACACACCCCTTTGCTGAACATGGAATGCACAGATTATGACGGTGTATGGGCCACTCTACTGAGGTCAGAAATTATAAATCAATGAATAAATTGAGTGAGTTCCTTGAACATTTTCTTTTATCACACTAAAGGTTTCCATTATTAAAATCAGTAGTGGGTAAACAAAAACGGGTTGGTAATAATAAGACTAAGGTCTTCATGTAAAATTCCCATGCCGACACAAGCGTGTGTGTGTGTAAGGGGGAGTGGGGGTAGTAGTAGTGATAACGACATATTCAATATGGAAACCATGGTGACATTATAATGGTTATTGGATGCCAGGTATGCATCATTTTCATTTTCACTAACCTCATGTTTAAATGGCCATTTATTGAGTAGCAAAAATTATGATTTCAAGGATGCAACAATATTGAACATATTGGAGGTCAGATCAAAGATCAGGACCATTTTCATTTTTGACCAGCTAGACATAATAAATGTTTTCTGATGAAAATATTATGTCAAGATGACGCCTCATTATGGCAGTAATTCTGGATGATTGGTCGACTCCATTTTCATTAAGGACCAATCAGATCACAGAAGACATTTTTTTTTAGCAAAAACTTCACATGGATATAACCATCCATTCAAGGCAAGTATAACAATATTATAAGATATTGGGTGGCCATATTGAATATTCAAGCCAACTAAACAATAACACATTTGTGGAAACATACACTAGGTCTTTCTAGTATATGACATGTTATTAATGCTGGTACCACACGCAAGACATGCTCTTGCCATCTTTATTAAGCTTATAACTTCTTTCTTTGGAAAAAGAAAAGCCATAACCCAGAAATGTGTTCATATGACCAAGACAATACGGTGCAAAAAATAATAACTTTTGCTTTTATATGCATGGTTAAAGTTTAAGCAGGAGCCAAAACCCAATCAAATTATGTAAGAAAATGTCATAATCTGTGCTAATTCTTTATACAAAGCCTTGCACCAATCATGAAATGTCACATAATCTACTCCGTAAGAAAAAGTCAGTGATGGATGTAACAGGTCAGATTGACATTGAAACGTGTATTAGCTTCCTTCAATGAATACAAATATGCAGCCAATTTCACATACCGGTAGTATATTTAATTTTACTTTATTACAGGGTATGCAGTTGCCAAACTCACAATAGTGGTTTTTCTAGTTTTTTCACTGTCCTACTGATGAAACGACCACCTCACACAAATATCTGAGTATACAAAATGTTATAATACATTAAAAATTGATGAAGTTTAAATGCACACACAAATGCATAAATCGATTAAATTGCTTATAGACTGTACTTACATGTTTCATGTCTGGGTCCAACATTATGGCGCCATATGTTGGTACACTCATTTTGTATGACTTGAAGTCCCCCATGATCTTTTCCACCTCTTGGGCATGCCCACTCAAAGACGGACAGTGTTTGAAGAGTACAGAAGTTAAGAAAATTATCAAAATCTCTGTCATGTAATACTCCTGTAATTAAGTGATATGATTATTACAGTACTATCTGGAAACGTCTAGATTTTTCTCTCCAGAATTACATCTGCATCAATCTCTTACAAATATAATTTAGATTATATCATTCAACGTTGAAAATTCATAAGTTATTCAGACCATTATACACAATCATTCAACCTCGCAGTCTGACTGACAACATAGTCATGTGCTCAACATAACAATCCGTCCGCCATATTTGTTTGGGGGACACACATGTGAAAGATCGGAAATTCAAAGAATTCAGTTCTTATATTAGATTAATTGTTAAATTTAATTTAAATGTCTTACCAATATCAAGATAATTTGGCTTTGGACGCACAATAGAGGTACTCTGTAAAACTAAAATTGATTGCAATGGATATTTGTCCTAACAAGGTGCCAGCTGATACCTGGATCAATGACCTGAAACAATGGCCAGCTTCTAAATACCATGATGTTTATAACTACCTGATTAAACATCCACGTAAGTATTTATTTTATTTGACGGGCGAATAAACGTGTTTCTTTGAATGTAAATAATATTATTAAATGTTGCAAATAACAGTAAATTACAACAAATTGATGATTGTAATTCCCATGTTGACAAAGCTAGTAGTGTAAGAAATTGCAGAACATTTTCATTTAATAGATTCAACTAATTGTTGTTACATAATTATTTAAATTTAAAACAACTTATTATTTTCATTTACAGGTATTTATTCTGCAGATGCACTGGAGATCTAAAGGTCTCTAGAGGCACACATGTGTGTGTGTGTGTGTGTCAGGCTGGGTTCAGATTGTTTTCCACATGAAGACTGACAGTGGACATTATGTTTTGAAAGCTGCTATGAAGCCTTCATGGAGAGTGACTGAAGAACCCCACCACCCATGGGTTGCATTAAAAAAATCAGGACCTGTTATTGCAGCACACTGTAACTGTATGGCTGGGTAAGTACATGTAACTTAGTTACTAACTATAACATAAATTTAGACAATAAGCACAGTGACCTAATCAATTTCTTTTCATTTTATACTGGGAAATCTTGTAAAATCACTGAACAGCCCAATGAATTTAAAAAATCTAAATCTGTAACCTTATAGTAATACATATGTATATTTTAAGACTATAGTTGCACCAGTTTAAGTATATTATTTCATGATTTTAACAAAACATTTTATTGCTTTATTATAGTTAGGAGAGACTTGTTCCCACATTGGTGCATTACTGTTTAAAATAGAAGCTGTAGTGCGACTGGGATATACATCGAGCACCTGCACAGACCGCACATGTGAGGGATTGCATGTTTTGTGAAGAAAGTAGAACCAAAAAAAATAGCTGAGATAAAATTTTACAAGACTGCTGCAAATAAGACCCTAAAAAAATCTAAGAAAAAGATGACAAAGATGCCAGAACCAGCAACCACTGAAGAGCAGAATCGATTTCTTCAATCACTGGCAAGTTTGCATGAACCTTGTGTTGGTTTAAGCGGCCTTTAAAGACTACAGTGGTCGGTTTGTTTCTCTTGGACCTTAGCCTACATCTAGCAAATTGCCACCGTCCTTCAGAAGCCTTTATTCAGCAAAAAATCAGAAAATTGAAGGCGTCGATTTAAACATGATGTGATTCAATTTATGAGCAGCTACACATAAGTGATGCTCAAGTGGCTTATGTTGAGGAAGTAACCAGAAACCAGTCATCATCTTTAGTTTGGCATGAACAGAGAGTTTGCCGTATTACGCGTCAACAGCAGGTGATTGATTAAGAACCAACTTGTCCAATCCATCACCATCTATAATTAAAAACATTTGTGATACTTACAAAGGTCCAAAAGGAGTTCCTGCTGTAATTTGGGTTATACAACATGAAGAAGATGCTTTTAAAATGTACACCAACATGTACACAAAATCAGGACCATCTCTAGATCCCGTTCCATGTGGTAGAATGTACAGTTCTGAAAACAGGCCTTTTTATTTGTAAATATAGTCCATTCTTGGGAGCCTCTCCAGATGATCAGGTGAAATGCAAGTGTTGTGGAGCCGGTGTACTAGAAATTAAATGCCCCTATAAGTATCGTGAAACACCACTAATTTATGCCTTAAGTGACACTGGATTTTATCTTGACAAGAACTATCTTCATAGAAGACAAAAGTACAGATGCAAATGCATGTATGTAATAAAGGCTTTGCAGATTTAGTAGTGTGGATGCCAATTAACTGCATTATTGTACGAGTGATTCGCGACAGTGACTTCATGCACGAAATGGTAAAATCATTGCAATTGTTTTGCAAGAAACATATCCTTCCTGAGCTAGTCACAAGGAGATTAGAACTTAATGTTCAAGCTCAATGCAGTACTAAAGCGGACAAAGAGAACATGCCTACTGACAGTACCAAATCCTATTGTGTATGTGAAACCCAAACAAAGTTAGATAACATGGTTGGTTGTGATCATTGTGATGAATGGTTTCATATCAAATGCATAGTACTAAAGAGTCTGCCAACATAAAAAACTTGGTATTCTAAAGAATGTCGGAAATTGGCAAAAAAAATGAAACAGAAAACAATTTACTATAAAGGTTGTTTAATAACAATGAACAAAACTATGATGCACGTAAATAAGGTCAGCTGTGTACAAAAATAACAACTCGTGAGGCATTTCTTTTCTTTTTGTCAATGAATTTAAATGTATAAAACGTGATTAATGTATTCACATAATAAAACAGCTCTAACATGGTAATTTACATATAGGCGTTGTGTTTAATGATAAATATATTGCATTAAAATACATTTCCATAATATTTGTGTCTGATAGAAATATTTATTCACAATATACATGTAAATAATAATTGTCATGGATTATGTTTAAATTTCTTTTATAATGTATTTGACATGTCATCATGAAATGCAACAATTGCAAACATATATATTCAAATAAAAATCTCAAATATATTTTCTGTGATCCAGTTTACTCTTTAAACACAATCCCAGTCACCAAATTAGTTAAGGCAGCACACACCTTTACTTTTTTGTCACACTCAACAACAAAGATAGGTAGCACTAATTATCTGTTCCAAACTTGATATTTTCTGTAAGGCATCATTTCTTTCTTTTCTGAGATTTTCAATTTCCATATACAGCATTTCTCTCAGATTTTTCCAGTGGTTGTTTTATAGGCATCAATTGTGGTACAGTAAAACCTGTCTTGAAAGACCACTGCTATGTGAGACCACCTGTCTTGAGAGACCACATTCTCAGTGCACAAATTTATTGATTATATAGCATTGTGACCTGTTATGAAAGACCACCCGTCTTGAGAGACCATTAATATTTTGGCAAAGGAGGTGGTCTCTCAAGACAGGTTCTACTGTACCATTGAAACTGACTCCACTTCAGGTGACTTTGTTTCCTGGTGTTGGGATTCCTCTTCTAAAGTGTCATTGTCATCTGACAAAGTACAATATGGTATATCCAATTGTGAGTTGTCATCTACTAACTTCAACTTCTTCCTTGCCTGACATGGTTCAGTCAATTTCACTGTTAAAAGAAGCATTTTTTTTACTCATGGGAACGGTATTAACTTTCACAAATCTCAATATTTATTGACCAAATTGTTCATCTTGATTAATTTAAAGTTATATATACAAACTTGTAACAATGTTTTGTAAATTTGTGTGCCTATTTGATACAAATCTGTTTCAAATAGAAAATCTGAAATCAGTTGTATAATGCCATAGTACTAATAGACATATATATATATATATATATATATATATAGAGAGAGAGAGAGAGAGAGAGAGAGAGAGAGAGAGAGAGAGAGAGAGAGAGAGAGAGATATACCTGCACTACCTGATCTCTTTGCAGCTCGTTGAAAGTGATCAACCTTTACTTTTGACATTTCTTTCCCATCATCTTATCTACTTGTAGTGCTTGGAAATATGGAGGGCACATAATCTGGATGTGCTGAGTCATTGACTTTGAGACCTGAAAAATTAGAAAACTTATTTCAGATGTAGAATGTTTTTCTGCACTATCAAGAAATTTATTGCAAAACTCCACTTTAGTGTTGTGAATAGGTACTCAGTGAAATGAAACTGACTTCAGGGTGCGGTAGATCATGTTATATTATACAAATTTTAATTTCATTTCTCATCATTTACAGTAAATCAGTTAATGGTTTAAATGAAGGGATATAAATTAGCATAATACTTACCAGTAATGAAATGTGCTGAACAAACGTAACAGTGTCTGGATCTTGGAGACCAGCGTTTATTTTTGTTAATACTGCCATCAAGATTTAGTTTTGCTCTGCTGATTGCATATAACCATTTTTCTCTTCGTGAGCATTCACTGGGTATTATATAAAACTGTAGAGCCTGATTTTTCTTCTTGTTGGAACGACAACCTGGTAACAACAGCTTTTAGGTACTTTACAAAACAAATATGGCGGCCACATTGTTATGAATGTCACATGACAAATCCCAGGATGTCCAACTGCAAGAATATTGTTAGCCTGCATTGTCTTTTTTATTTAATCTTTTAGATAAAATTGCAATTGGTGGAGAAAATAAGTGACTTTTTGTTTTTAAAAAAGTATTGATACTGCAACTTGAAAAAAATATCAATAGAGTAAGAGATATCTTAAGAATTACCCATCCACTGTAAGAAATCTAAATACAGTGCACAATGCAAAAAGGATATTTTGTCCTGAGAAATCTTTGATCCCACATGTTTTGAGTTCTGGGCTATCGGCACAATAGAAATCTAGGTAAAACCAATGGGCTTGCTCTATTTGAAAAAAGATGCGAATCAAGTCTAGTCTTTCTTCTTCTGGGATGTTGATGACAAATCGACTGAAATGGAAATTAATGGTGCAGAGGCAAAGAAAAAAATGCAACTTTGACTAGACATGAAATAAATAACATTTCTACCTTTGAAAATACAAACACTCAGTTATTCGTGACTTTTGCATGTCTTGTAATCCAATCCAAAATGGAAAATATACAACATTGTGAAATTAGGATGTCAGGGTAGAAAATGCAAGGATCTGATAATAAATTAAAGATGAATGCTGTGGCCAAACTATATGTATTTTTAGATATATGAAAAAAGCGTCACGCTCTAACGAGGATGCTTTATTGTGGAAATCTTGTAGTTCTCATTACAGTATCTGCCATAAAAGTGGAGAGTTATGATTCTATAATGTGGCTCTTGCTGAACCACACTTTCCACAGGGTTCGTTACAAAGCAAATTTGCTTGGTAACGAGCCCCTGTGGTTGAACTGTGTACGCTAATTGTACCATGTAACTCTTAAGGTCGGTAAATGAAGGAGTAAGGGGTTAAATGGGGGATTTGGGTTATTTCTTTACTTAATCGACTTGCGTAGTGCTTATTTTCGCTTGAACTTGAAAGCTTCGATCAATCTTATTTTCTAAACAGGAACCAAAACTGTGTGTGCCGTCACGAGTTATTATTATTATGGCGACAACTGGTACGCGGTGAGAATTGGTCTCCAACCTGTATACAAGCCCGTTATTTGGGACTTAAGTCATTTCACTAAAACAAAATCAACATGTGCTACCTCATTAATTGTCGCACTGAAATCCTGATTATGAACTAATACCTGCAAAGGTCGTCAAGCACATAATCAGGAATTTGAAAATGTGGCGTACAAGACGCAGTGTTTAGGTTTTGGTTTTGTGTATCCATTTTTCTTCTGTTGTTTAGCTTTCAGTTTCCTATTCGCTCTTAACTGTAACGGAAGTAGTAATTTTCACAGCAAACGGACCAATAGTCAGCATGAACACAGATCCGGAAGTATGCGAACATCAGGCAAAACAGTTACGGTGTTTCAGCAGTCTAATCTGAGTTGCAAATTATCTAAGCTTAATTATGATAATTAGCTGCATACTGTCCCAAAATATATTATGTCGTCCTATAATTTGTAGTATAATAATGGCGATTTGAGATTGTCCTATTCGTCTAGGTCTCAGCCATCTAACTCAAATGCCATTGCCCTAATATCACGCGTACAACCGACCGGTAAATGTTACCTATATGTACCCTGCAATAGTTGGATGGAACTATATGACCTAAGACCAGTAAACAACAAAACCGCCATCACCAAGAGGAGCAGAGAGGATGAACAGACCTTTAGTCAGAACCTCATTTATTTAAAAATGAAAGGTAAAAAAACGCCAAACCGAAGCCTCTAACTAACCTGCAGTTTCTATAATTGGGTTAGCTTATTTTTTGTCACTTTACATTTTGTTTTGTGTTTTTTCTTCTTCAACTGTTGTATGTTCTTTCTGTTTACCCATCGTAAGTTTCAATGAGACCGCACCCTCTCTGCTGCTGTAATTAGATTTAATTTTTGAACAAAATTTTCATCAAGACCTCTATGATATCGTGATTTAGGATTTGATTGTTTGTCCAGCATTACATTATCATAAACAACTAAATTATTAATAATTCCATCAAGTTCATCAACTATCGATGCTTCGTTGAAACTTCCAGAAAGATGTCCGCTATTGCATAAACGTCATGACACAGCTGTTCCGTTTTTGTGCTATTTTTCATGATATATGTGCTTCTTCTCTATCTTCGTCTACATTATTGTGTTTCATCATGCATTGGCTGTTCAGTTCGTATGTGTTTCTTCATCTCCTTGTTTTTGAAATGAGAACAATTAAAATTCATCTCAGCTATCATGTTCCACTGTTAAGACGTCCTTTGTTTTTGAATAAACCACCATTATGTGATCGCCAGTCAACCCGTCTATGCTTTGATGGACCCTCATTAATCGTTTAAATAACCTCACCTTGGATCTTCATGCTGCATTGTGCTCAAGACTAAACGAAATGGGACTACATTCGTCATTACTTAAATGTAAAAGGAAGCGAACAGACAAATGTTGTTGAAATGCTGATCGGCGTAGAGCAGGAAGAAGAATACCAGTTATCTCCCTTTCGGCCATAAAAGATAAACAATTTTAAAATGCGGCCATTAATTTTGATAACCTGGTGCGAATACATCTTAAATCGTCAACCGTTGTGTCAACTGTCCCAGAGACACCACTGCATATTCCATTATTCAACTCCCAATCAGAAGGAATACCGGAACGCGCACAAAAATAGTTAATTTTATCAACTTCCAGAATATAGACGTCTTCTTCCTCGCAGAAACATGGCTAAAAACATCAAGCGGCGAGCCCAAATGCGCGGATTTAACACTCGCCTTTTACTCCATTAAGTCGTTTCCAGCCACCTTAGCGAAGGTGTAATTGCTGTAATCACAAAGAATTCCATGATAAAATGTCTTAAGTACAACACAAGCTTTAATATATGCCTCATCTCGTTTGAACTAGTCCAAACAACATTCACACTGGAACAAAGGTCATTCCCTTTTTTTTTTCTTCTGCCACTACCGCCCTGCTCCAGGTAGAACAAACAAGCTGACTGAATTTTATACCAGTTTCCGAATCTCCTGGAGTATGGAAATTCGATCTGTGACAACCTGATTATTCTTGGAGATTTAAACACTCACAATGACTGTCCTGGGAATTCATACACATCGTAACTCTTAGATTCCATTAATGTCTTCAACCTTAAAAATTCAGTTAACCAACCCACCCATAAACTTTGTCACATTTTAGACTGGATACTTCATGGACCTGATGATAATATTATGCAACCCACCCTTGTATCCCATGAATTTGCATCATATCAGATCACCTCTACATTACATGCCATCTCGACGTATCAGTCACGAACCCAGCACCTTTGTTTTGCTACTAGGAAAACCTCCGCATGACATCCAAGAAAGCCTAACAACTTGTTTACCTCCTACAGCAGAACAACTCGATAACTGCATGTGTTCATTGCTTAAAAAACAAGCCACATCCATCAAGTGCAGAGTATCACTTAAAATAAATGTTCTCAATGGTATAGCAGTGTTAGGGACTAGCTTTGCACTGTTAAAAGACATCGCCGTAGAGCATAGAAGCTTTGTCTTACCAACAGTCTCACTAGTCGTAAAGAAACCTATGATGCCTCTAAGAAGAACGTCACAAACATAGTACATTTAGCCAAATTATCCCTCTACAGTACTAAGATCATGAAGAGTTTCAGCTGCAAAGAGCTCTTCGAGATAACTAACAAACTAATGTCAACGAACAAATGTACACCCATTATAAGTACCTTCTCTCAAGTAGACCTTCCGGACCTATATGCAAAATTCTTCCGTGACAAAACACAAACCATTAGAGATACGATTGACAACACAATTTCAATTGACTCGTCACCATGCAGTTACGATACGGAGTTTCAGCGACAACCATTAGGAGCAATGGAACCTATCTATATGTATTTAGTACGAAAAATCGTGATGAAGAGTGCACCAAAGTCATGTGAACATGATCCAATTCCAACATCACTGTTGTTTGAGTGCCTAGACCCAATATTGCCTTCACTAACTGATGATATTAATATCTCCCTCGTCAAGGAAATTCCTATAATTATTCACAACTGCAATCGTAAAGCCTCTGCTGCAGAATCCAACACTTGACCATGACGATTTAAAGAACTACAGCCCAGTTTCTAATCTCCCATTCATATAAAACAAATTTTTGAAAAAGTTGTTCTAACCCAACTCGTATCTCATTTGAATTCAAACAACCATTTTAGCAATGTACAGTCTGCATATCGCTGTTGTCACAGTGCTAAAACTACTTTTCCGAAAGTATTTAATGACATTATCTATGCTATAGATAGTGGAAAGATTACAGTCTCCACCCTCCTTAATTTTTCTGCAGCATCTGACACAATGTACCATGATATATTACTTCATTGTCTCCAGCATGTATTTGGCATTCCCAATACAGCCTTACGGTGGCTCAAGTCCAACATAGTCAACATGAAATTGTATCTGCAAATGGAATACACAGTCCAGCCCAGCTGATCTATGTTGTGGTGTTCCACAGGGGTCTGTTTTCTTCATTCTATACACTCTCAGGCTCTCAAGTGTCATAGATCATCATCCAGTGTCTCACCAATTGTACGCTGATGACACCCAAATATAAAGTCTAGCCACCCAACTGAGGATGATGCTACCATCAAAGCAGTAGAGAGGTGTATTTCGGATGTGACATCATAGATGACATGTAACAAGATGCAGATGGATGATGATAAAACTGAGTCAATTTTCATCACAACACAAAGACTTTCACATTCACATTCTTTACCTCAAATAATAAATATCAGCAACACCAGCATTAAATTCACAGTCAGTACGAAACCTAGGTGTTCCTATGGGCAGTACTCACACTGCACGAACAGGTCATGAACATATGCAAGACTGCATATCTTTAGCTGAGACGTATCAGCTCCATTCACAAATATCTTTCAGTTGATCGAAATAAAACACTTGTGTGTTCATTAGTTCTTTCAAGATTGGACTATTGTAACTCAAATATGTCTGGTTCGTCTCAATATCTACTCCACAAACTAAAAAAAGTTCAAAACTTAGTTGCCCGAATCATCTTTAGAGTACCACGATCAGAGCACACCTCCCCACTTGCTCTGTACCCTACACTGACTATCCATTCGATCCGGAATCAGACACAAAATTTGTTCTCTGTGCTACGTTTCACGGACGGACTCCAGTCCAAGTTTCCTATCCCTCCTCACCCATGTGTATACATCAGCAAGATATTTACGCTCCTCTTCTGACAATCGTATACTCATTATTCCCATTATGAAAACAAATTCATATGGACAACCGTTCTTTTGCATACCAGGACCCAGCAACGTGGAATCAATTGCCCATTGAAATTAGACACAAAGACACCGTGAACCCTTTCAAGAGTGCTCATAAAACTTACCGTTTTCGATTTCAAGATCAAACATAAAGACCAAAAATTGTTCGTACCTTAAACGTTTTCAGCGCTTTTTTATGTTTCCCAATTTCAAAGCATTTGTTTTTGTTTTTATATAGTCCGAACATTACTGATATTGTAAAACGCTTAGAGATTTTAAAGATTAGGCGCTATACAAGGTCATCATCATCATCATCATCATCATCATCATCATCATCATCATCATTATTATTATTATTATTATTATTATTATTATTATTATTATTATTATTATCGGTTACAAAATTGATAATATCATAACCTGCTTCACTTATTATCATTTTCGTTCTTATTAAAATCTTAAAGAATATCGTAGTATTTCTGATCATCTACAGAAGGTGCCACAAAATATAATTTATCCCACTTTAGTCATCTCAGTATAAATTAAGTACTAATTACATGTATATCTTCCCACTTCCAGACGGACCTATTGCTGAGCGGTTATTTGGATATCAATGTGCAAAGAAAATAGTTCCCAAAAATATGAAATCTCGTGAATGGGTTGGAAACCTACCAAGTGTGATAGCTGCATTAAATAATGAGGTTACTGGTGAAATTTCTCTGTAAACTAGTAATACGACCACAAACAACAATATACCAGTACAATGAAATGGTTTTTTTTTTTTAAATAAAATTTTATTTCAAACAACCAGTATTAGGTAATGTCAAAAAGTAGAGCGACTGATCCTTTTTGAAGTGGAAATGAACAATTACAAACCTGATGATATACAATTAACACATCTTCACTTAACTTCGATTACGCTCAAGAAATGTCAACATCACAATTTCTCGCTTGTGACCAAGACCACTATCAATTCTATCTACGGTAAATAATATTGGATCATACCTTGAGTATTTCCACAATATTTCTGTGTTGCAACTTGCACAATGGTATTATATCGTTGTTTTAATTTCATGATAAATTGAGCGTCAAGATCAAAGTCATGGTTTTTTTTATCACATTGTTGATAACCTGATATTTGTTTCTTACTATATCTTCGTTGTTATTGATGCCAGCAGTTTCTCTAATTCTCCGCAACTGAGATATTCTTCTAACTCCAGACACTGCGAGAAAAACAAATTTTGATTATCCGATACGATCATCAATTATCCAAACTCCTGTATCAAGTAGTAGTTAGTAATTAACAATTGAAATGAATCCATTATCATTGCGTATCCTAGCATCCATGAAGATTTGTACTTTAACGCACTCTCAAGAACTCTGGCAGGAACTAAAACAATATAATTTAACACAATATTTCGTTTCTCTGACGATCATGGTATATCAACTTCAATAATTTGTTTGCATGCATCTTCTTGGCATTAACATAATTGTGGATATATACGCTACCTTCAGAATATAGACTAATTAAATCTATCCAAAAGGTTAAGTTTCAATATTTGGCAAGAGTTAAAGATACGTTGAAAAAGTCTTCTCTTTTTCAATAACAATCGACAAAATAAGATCAAAATATTCTAACGAATACGATTTTTTTTTTTAAAAAAAAGCTATGAAAACAAAAGTAAGAGAACTAACAAGTTTATATCATATCGTAAAAACGAAAAGAGTGATACATTCATTCATGAAAGTGAAAATAGCGAGTGAATCAGAATAAAACTATTTAAGAGAAATCTATTACTAAATTTATTTTTATATCTTGAATTGTCGTGGGTTTCATGTTTTCAATTTTTAAATGAAATACATTTTGTCAGAAAAATCTGAAATAGTATAATTTTTCTCAAAAAACATGCATTACTGATGAAATTCGATCAAAATCTTTCGGTTTTTTCTGTACTGATTTTAGTCAATTAACCAGAAGAAAATCAGTCGATTTGCACATTTTCGAAGGGTCAAATCCCAAGAGATTCTCTATTTGTTTTGATGATATTTTGATATTTTTTCACATTTTTTTCTCAGAAATCAGCTGAAAATCTTCAAAAATGTGATTTTAAAAAACATCATTTCAGATTGTGTTATTCTAAATGTTTACGAAAATCACCAAATCAATTAGAAAATCGATAGAGGTTTGAACCTTCAACATCATGAAAGCTGACCGATTACTATTATAATTATAGTACTATTTAACCAAGATATTTACGAAAAAAATTGACAGAATTTTTTAAAAAAATTTACAAATATATTCGTTATTATACTTTTTTCTTTTCGAAGATATTTTTTTTTTATTTTGAGCAGTATTTCTAAATTCGATTTCATGAAATTGTTTAATAACCTGAAACATTATGGGCAATATACCCATCAATCTGAGGTAATTGTTTGATAGTTTGATTTAATTTAGATACAATAGCCATCAATCTGAAGAATTAGATCTGATCTTATGCAGGAATGTACATAACTAAGAATCTGTTTTCTATAGCATATAATCATACTAATTTGTTCCTTACGCATTTCATTTAACTGTTCCTGTCTCAGTAAAACATATTCAGCACCGTATTCATCAACAATTATGTCAACATTAAATTGACTGACGGCAGTGTAAATTTTGTTCTGGTGGCATTTTCAAGTACCTCTTTGTTGTTTATAAAAACCCTCACGTGTTGATGCAATCATATAATATATCCCTTTGATAAATTCTAAAATCGCGCGGATTTTGACATCGTAGTTTAACTGGATAAGTTGGTTTATAGAATATACGCTTGTTGGGCCTGAATGTATTCTTCAAGATTTGCTTGATATCGATTACATCACAGACTAGACTAACTGAAATCGTTGATGTTATATTAAAAGTTCCAAGTGAAATATGTTTATCGCCGCCATTCAGACCATTGCTAAGTTTGAGAATTTTCTCCATCACTGAACGATTTGTTGAAAGTATTCTCCATTTTAAAAAATAAATAGTTCTTCCACGTTAAATTTTGGTTCTATAAATGTAAAATTACCTGGCTCTTCGTATTATTTTCTTTTAATTGTGCAACCATTGAGAAATCGTTTTCCAGGAAAAGGAAAATAAATTACGTGAATAAATACTTCTTCTTTGAAAATATCATTAATATAACAAAGATCTGATTCTATTTGTTTAAATCTTGTATTGTTTCAACGATCTCGAAAATATATGAACGAAACGCACCACAATTGCTCAATATTTGTGGATGTTTATTAACAAAATTAATCCGTGTTAAAATTAGCTAGTTTTGGTTCTGGTGGTCATTGATATTCTAGTATCAGGCGATAATAACACTGATATATATATATATATATATATATATATATATATATATATATATATATATATATATATATATATATATATATATATATATATATATATATATATATATATATATATATATATATATATATATATATTCATTAATGTTTGTATGAAAACTCAAGAACATGATTATGTGAGCGGTATAATCAGATCTAAGATCGATTATTTCAATATTGCTTGTTGTTAACGAGTTCATCATTCTATCATTGACGTATTTCTTCGTTCGCCATTGAATCTTTGTACTCGATTGCGATTATTATCTGACATTTTTGACATTGTAATACCGCTTTTAATTTTTTCATTAATATCTAACACTGTTCTGTTGTTTTCAGTTACTGGCTTAATTCTTAACAAAAAATCTTGTAATGAATGATTACTAGTTTTTAATTTTCATTACTTATCTTGAAATGCAACCATTTATTTAAGGTTTACATTTGCAAGATTTAATCATTCTTATATTTCGTCAATGGGTACCTGGACCATAACTATTATCGAGATTGATGATAGAGGTATCAACTTTATTTTGCTGGTTACATAATTAATAACTAATAAAAACATCTCTGAAATGTTTTTGCAGCATTAATTATATCACAATTAGACATTGGAAGTATTAACGAAGTGATCCTGGTAACAGTAGGCCTGTCCCGTACCATGAATGTGGAGTCTCTTGTAGTCTTAGACCCTTTTCTCTTTTTATTTTATAATCATTGTCTAGCTATTTTCTGAAATGCCATTGCACTTACGGCTCCGATAGCACCATTTACAGCTGTTTTGGAAACCATGGATGCAGCAGCATTTATTAATGCAAGTATTTTTGCAAGAAGTGGAAATAGTCCACCTGTTTTTATTGAAGCTTTAATAGAACTCGGTGAAACATGGAGTTGAATTATATGATTTCAGCATAAGGCTTTGTTAGCACTTTTTAGTTGAGTCTTGGTTAATAATAATTTGTTTTGGAGCACCACTAGCAATTTGATCTTTCTTCAATGCTATTTTTTTCCCCGCATTTTCTTGCAAGTTTTGATTGTAGTTTCTTTATCTTAAGGCAACCTTAACGAGACTATATATTATTACGAGGAACTTAATTACATGTTTTCTACTGTGGCATCAATGACTCTCAAGTAACATCGATATATCACTTAGTATGACAGCATATCCCTGTAATTAGCTACAGCTACAGCCCCTCTTGTTACACGAGCTCGAAAGTGTACATTAACGACAGATTGTCTAGACCAATATAGATCTTCCAACGAAAACTAATAAATTGGAGATAGATTTGAACAAATCTAATTGTGATATTTGTAAACCAGTATCTACATCCTGATCACGTCCCATAAATGTCATTAACCGATGGTATGCACTTGCTACATGATTTTGATCAAAATTCAATAATATATGTTTGGATGGTTCTTGATGTTCATTTATTTTTAAGGAAACTTCAGATAACCTAATTTGTTAAATATCATTTGAGTATGTACTTGTGATTTTATTCGTTCAGTATTTTAAAAAGCAATAAATATATGACGCTGTGCGAAAAATCTTTGCTGTCATGCTATCTGCCATGCAAATAAGCCATTAATATTACTTTGAATACTAACTGTAGTTACTGTTAATCATGAAAATATTGATTTACCACCTTGGTCCATAAAAGCAAGTCAATTTTGTTCTTAGGCAATCGTTGGAGTCATTGTTTGCAACCACAATGAAAGTTTTTGTTAACATTATTTTACCAGTATGAACAACTGCCACAGGTCGCCAGATTGCATCATTGTCAGTAGTTTTTGCTACAAGTACAACTGTATGTTTGGCTCTAAAAATAACGGTTCTAACATTTCTGTAAAATCCGATGATGTTGGACAGTGGGATTGCACATGAAAATCTTCTATTTCCATCTCTCAGCATTAATCGATGTAATTTAGGTTGGTACTATGAACCACCGGCCACACATCAGCATCATCGGCGTCGGTAAAGTTTCTTGGTCGTCTTATATTATATGGGTTATTATAAGGGTGGTTGGAACTTATCCTTGACAAACATTATTGATAACCGAGCTATCTTGAATAATCATCAAAATATCTTGTTCGACTCAATTTCGTCGTGGCAACGTTGACGTCTTTCTGATTTGATTCGATATTTATTCCGTCTATGATATACATAGCGCAGTGAAACAACGCTATAATACCATTATTTATTAACAACATCAACACTATCATTAGCTCCATATTCAGTGTTATCAGTTTTTAAAACTTCGACTTCTACTTAAAAAGAAGCTGCAGCGGGTAAGAAATGTCTACTTTTGTTAAGAACTTTAAGTTCGATAAGTTCACGCTGATTTGGTTGGTTTTCGTCATAAGAATAATACTGATAATCGCGCATGGATTCATCTTTGAATATTGGCGTATCCATGTCGAAGGATGGATCATATATACGTGTAAACATTTCATTATAATCATTATCGCTTACTACGAAGGCCACTTCCTGCTATCATTCTTGAATTTATATTTTTTTCTATTTCACCAGCCAACTGTGCTAGATTTTGATTTTCAGCCTGATTTATTACATTACTGACATTTGCAGGCACCACTTCAATCCTGGGTAATATTACTGGTGGCGGTGACCGACGTTTTTGTCGTATTAATCGTGCTAGTATATCTTTGATTGCTGAAATAGCTTTATTGTTTTGCAATTGGTATTGCTTTTGGAGCTGTTCTTGGAGAGAGAAAAAAAACATGAACAACATCACCGAGTACATCACCGTGTATCACTTTATAAGTAGGTAATCGCGAATTTATCACTCTGACCATAATCGTTCCACGTTGAGCATTGTGTATAATCATCTTATTTGTTATTCATTCATTTAGTCACTGTCATAGTCATCAGCAATTTCATCGATGAGATAACGATAACCATTTACGTCCATAATTACGTAAATAATCATTGACAAATATATGCTGCTTCATTAATAATTTGTGGAGAATTATTTCCAACACGTTTTCCTCTAATTAGAATTTCTAATCGTTTAACATCAGAATTGACTTTGTTAGGACAAGAAACAAGACCACTCCCCCTGATACCTGTTTCAGGAGTAGAAAAACCACAGCCAGTTGCGCCTGACTTAGGTTCATATATTTCATCAGGGTCATTTTGATATTAAGTTCTGTAATAGTTATACCTATTTTTCTAGCTCCCATTTTATATTTTCCATTACTTCTATTTTAAAGTTTTTAAATCCTGACTAGTAGTATCTAAAGAATCTTGATTTGATATGTATGAGCGGCGTATACTATAGCAATCCATTTTTCAGGTTCTGCATGTTCAACAAACTCTCCTTTCAAACTCTTGCCATTTTACGGTCTTTAAGTAATCTTTGATTATGTTCTTTGGATATAATTTATAAGCCTTAGAATGTTCTTTCTGAGGAGGTTGTGGTTTTGTTGTTATTGTTCTATTTGTTGCTGCGGTGGAGGAAGTTGATATGAATGTTCTTTGTGCTTAGGTTATGATGAAGGAGGTTGTGGTTTTTATCATTGTTGAGAAAGTTGTTTTTAAACCTCATTATAAAGCAATCTATGCCAGTGACGACGCTTAGAAAGTAACTGGAAAACAACAACTCATACTTGAAGTTGAGATTGATTGGGGAAAAAAATTAAATATAATTGCTGATCACTTTTCAATCCTAATTAAAAGTAATAGGAATATATAAATCCACCCAAAATAAAACTGACGATATTAATAAGACTGGTTGTGTTTCAAGATGTTAAGGCAAGAATTAATAATTTCTCAAGTAAACAACATTATATAAAAATACTAAAGACACAATAACAGAGCCAGGGTGTTGTTTAGCGGTCTCTCTTAAATAATCAAGGTTATCAGCAAGTTTTTGACTTTCAAATTGGAAATCTGATGTCCTAGACCCAAAACCCAAATAAAATTAGTTACCTCTATTGATAATAATCTGTATATTTAGTCCACACTCACAGAGAAATATTAGCTATGTATTATGCTGCGCACAGAATAAATGTCCCTGTTCAGGTACACGGTGAACTTAAACTTGGACAAGGTCAAGTAATAAATACAAATGTAATTGACATATAATCATTTTTTTTAAAATATAAAAAACAAATAATACAAATTAAATAAACAAGGCACGTTAATGTGTCTGACACTCTGCACCCTCCTCGCTACGTGATTGGTTTTCAAAATCGTCGCAAATTATCAACTTTGAATTAGTTCCTATGAATGCTACATGTCCTAAGCTCATATTTAGCCGCGATGGTGAAAAGTTTTCCTTGGCTGAACAGGGGTCCAAGAGGCTTTGTATTAGATTAATTATTGGAGATTCTAAACTCACTGTTTCTCCTAAAGCATGCGTAATCTTAGATTGTCCACCATTTTCAATCGTTCAGAATAGCCTCGGCTGTTTTCGATGCTAATCGAATAACTCGGTGGAAATCTTAGCGACACGTCCGAAATTGGTACGTTTTTGGTGAAAAAACCTCGAAACTACCATTGTTATTTCTGAGACATAAAAGCACGTCACATGTGTATATCGGCTCTGTAATTTACATATAAAATATGCATTTTGTTTCTCCGAAAACTTTTCTGCAAACGAGAAATCCATGACTTCTCAGTCCATATTTCGGAAATAGCGACGTAATGGAGGTATGATCCATAGGAATGACATCACAGTCACGTTCTACTATATATTAAAACAAAGACTATCCAAACATCATTATATTTACCGATAAAAAAGCAGCAGATAAGTGCAAAATTTATTTGCGTAATAACATGATATAAAGTATGCAAAATTTATATCATATTCAGATATTTTTTGCACTTCACTTAAGGATAAAAACAAGAAATATTTAAAATTTACATTTAATTCTAGTATACTATAAAAGACCCTGTTCTCCGGCTTTAACTATACTTCACAATGAAATCCTAATTATTCAGAAATCGGATTGTGGATTCATTCTAAAAAAATTGGCTGTGGCCGAATTTGCATTCTCGACTTCGAGTCAGCGCTATGGATCATGCCTCTAAGGCTCTACCGAAATTATGTACTTCTGAAAGAATGACAGATGTAAGGTGAAGTTGTTTGCATTAATTAACTGCTCAGTTGAGAGAATGTCGACATACTTTGATTTAGTGTGGTTGAAATTTCTTTGCAGACCATTCTTGTGGAAACTGTTCTTCATCTTAGCACGCAAGTAACCAAAATGTTTGTTACCATGTGATTGGAAAATCAGTATGAATCAGTCTGAAGTTTATTATATTTATCAGTATTAAATTGGAAAAAATGAATTGGCCAGAGTAAGCGAAACCAGTTTCTGAACGTGTAATGAATGAATTACAAATAAAATGAAAAGAATGACAAATTTATCTTTTTTTTTTTGTTTAAATTTTCCCTTTGAAGTCCAGGAAGTAAAGATTACCAAGATGAGCTAGCCTTTTTTTTTTAGATCCGCATAGTCCAAAATATCAATATACTCTTTGTATTTCTAATGAATCATTTAAATAAATAATGTATTTATCGGAGAAAAATTGAAAGAAAGTTCACAAAGACTAATATCAAAATAGGATTTAATAATTGTTTACTTGGTCTTCCTTATATACAGATTGTCATATGACTTCAGACACAACACAATGCCCTGGACCTAAAACATTTCCGAAAGAAATTTCCAGCAGAGTCTTAAACACTGTCAGGGATTCTTACTCAAATGTTAGTAAACAACCTGACAAAATCATGTACATCGTGTTTCCCTTTCCAAGGGATAAACCAATAAACCAATGTCTTAAACTCACATCCAGGTAAACATACAGATTACAAATTATAATTATCTT
This sequence comes from Unio delphinus, assembly GCA_029339505.1. Classification (NCBI taxonomy): domain Eukaryota; kingdom Metazoa; phylum Mollusca; class Bivalvia; order Unionida; family Unionidae; genus Unio; species Unio delphinus. The sequence continues at coordinate 17,891,492 of JAQISU010000014.1, forward strand.
AGTGTATAGCTTACAGCTCTGGACAAAAGTTATCTACCTATTATGTTGTTTACTGATAACTTTTACAATTTACAATCATGAACAGGTGTTAACATACAACATATATATGCATAACAATATAAATACATTCTGGATTATCTCATTGTGATACATCAATGACTCTTGGTACATCAACATTTATTTTACGCCTGTGCTGGTTAATAAGGTTTTGTTTTTGTCAGTATCTGTTGGTGATTTTTCAATATGTCTACGTGCTTGTCAGTAGATATGGATGCTGGTCATTAACACTGTGAATTGCTCAGTAGGTTTGGTTGTCTGTTAGTAGGTGTGGTGATGGTCGGTATGTGTATGTACTGGTAAGTAGATGCGGTTTCACGTTATTAGGACTGCATTGGTTAATAGTCATGGGTGTTGTGAGTAGATGTGGGTGCTGGTCAGTATATCAGTGTGCTGGTTAATAAGTGTGAGTATTGGACGCTATACTTATGTGTGAAACAGTCAGGATGGGTATTGTTTAACAATGTCATAGTTTAATTTTCCGTGTCCCCAGCAGGTCACACCATGTCTAGCCTGTTGACGTTTTCCACCTGATGTTTCCATTTGTCACCAGACCAATCAATAAAGTTAAATTTATGGACGCTTTTCATTTGTACCATTCCAGTGACATCACATCATCTCGTAATTTTAGACATGAAATTCTTTTGGTCTCAGTTTTTCTCTTCATTTTCGTATTTTGATCTAGAGTTTGGTATTTTAATGATACATATTTCATCAGTCCCCGAGACCCAGGTTATCCTGTTTAGAAAATACAAAACAAAACAAGTTCTGTGTGCTATGTATTGTTTTAATTACGTTTAATTCGATTTATTTTGGTTAATGATTGTTAGGTACACTTTGGAATCAACGCACTTACAATCCAGGCTGACCGCATACTATTAATTACATTGTATCCATTCAATTAATATTGACCTATATTGTTCCATGATAGTATTACTTTGGCTTGCCTGGCGTTATCTGTATTATTGCAGTGACTGGTATGTCCACACTTTAATTTAACATTCGATTCGATGTCCACATAGATGTGTTTCAAAAAAAAAAAAAAAAATTCTTTAGTACGTAGTTGTTATAAGGCTTCACGTTGTAATTATTAAAGCATGTGGGTTACGAATTCTGCTCATTGCTTTTTAATAGTTGAACGCAAATCAGGCATATTTTCCGAATCGGGGTTTCTTTTTAGTTTTCCAGTATTTATTTTGTTTTATTCCGTCTGATCATGTCCCTTGAGTCTCTTTGGCATCCCGGGAAATTCTAACAGGCATTTTGTGGAGACTTTGTTATTTGTGTCGCGTTTTATTGTTTACAAGAACATTAATGGAGTTCATTTGCATCAGTTTGTGATGAAAAATTTGGATTTAAGAGATAAACAATGAATCAAAAGCATCAGGAGGTACATGTATTGTTAAACTATGCTATTACCTGCATGTAAAATTTGTGGCATGTGTTTTCGTAGTTCTACAATGACAATGTAAGATCTAAATACTGATATTTGTTTTTTGGCGTCTAAGTCTTACTGCCCAAAAAAAGGCGCTGTTTAGCATCGGAACAACACGTACAAGTTTCAGCAGTATCTTACACACGTAGCAGCTCTTGTCGCGGCTTTTCTACAAATTAAAGTTATAATGTTTTACTTTAGTCAGACATTGCTTACTCCGAAGTCTTATTTCCTACTAAATTCAAATTCCCACACACGCCAATGGATATGTTTTCAAGTTCCGTTGGCCTACATTTCAGTTGACTGCTATTACATGTACCTGTTATCATCAAATGTAAATGTGATTTTATGTTTAATGAAGTACATCTTTATTGCGATATAGGTTTGTTTTCAGAGGAATGCAGACAATATTTTTGCAAGAGCTGTTAATAAAGAATAGTGTATGCACAGTGATAGTGGTTATTTTTCTTTAAATTGTTCTGAAACTGAACCTTGGAAATCGGTCTTGTTGTATAAACCTGGTATGAGAGACCACCTGTCTTGAGACATTTTTTGTTGGCAGAAGGGGTGGTCTCTCTTAACAGGTTTTACTGTATAACAATCATATACCATTCAAAAAGTTGGTTGTCTTTACGTCAGTTATATATATCTGACAATAAAAAATATTTCAAAAGAGTTTTGTATCTTAAGTACATATGTGTATCAATGCATTTGATCTGCTTGTATGCAGTCATCATTTATGCCAAAGAAAAGTACCCATAAACACAGGCCCATGGATGGTGACATAAATAAACTCACAAGCAGAGGCTGCAGTTTCCACAAGCCTACAATTTCGCCTATTTTTTATATTGTCACACAACATTTCAATAGCTACAGTTTGAACATTAATTAAATAGCGTTGATTGGGTTTGATGGTAATGCAAGTGTCATTAGTGTTCATCACTATGAACACTCTGAGGTCTCGGAAACACTTAATTAGGCATATTTGGATGCAAAATGTTGATCTGGGTCGCAAAAAATCGCCTATGCAGGAGTCCTCTGTACACATGCAAATAGCTGGGCGGCAAATTCAGAGGCATGCCAGTCATACTGAGTGGAAGAATGTGGTTGATTACAGTGGGACCCCGCTATAACACGGTAGTTGGGAGCCATAAAATCCGACCGTGTTATGAACCGAACCGTGTTATAAGCAACCTTGTATAATACGAACACATTTTTGGATTTAATTGGTGGGGGGGGGGTACATAAGGACGGGTGCGAAAATGCATGGCACAATTACCATTTTTGATCAATATATATTAAATGAGAAAAACATTTGCTGTGGTAACAGAAATTGCAGATATAATATATTACTTTATTCAGAGAACCATGCATTGGTACATACACGTGTCTAATTTATATACACATGCATAATCTATTGCATGAAAAGAGTATCAACACCGTGTACTCACCAGCGAATCTTGTAACATACATTGAATCCATAATACAAATATTTCCATCAAAAATATCCACACACAGATGTAAAATATTCAATAATTTTGTCACAGATCATTATGTGACTGAATTCAATGAAAAGAAAAAAACAAAAATTACGTAATGGGTGTACGTAATGAATGATGAAATAGTACATGTCCGTAGATTAAATAATGGAAGCTAAAGTGTATTCTTATAATAACTACATGTACATCTCAGGATCTTTCTATCTCTGAATTCAGTCATTGTAAATTTCAGCACATTTTCCCACCCAAGCTGCTAGTCAAAGTCCTTTGAACTTGCCGCCCAGCTATTGCGTCATGTTCTTTTGATGTACTCTAATAAATACAGCTGGCAGAACTGGTTGTATTTTAACCACTGAATTATGCCACTGTAAATATCAGCACAGCTAAAATGATAACATAATCAACACTAACTTTGTCTCCCAGCTATTTGCATGCGTATGGAGGACTCCTGCATGGAGTGATTAATGTGTTCCAGATCAAATATTTGCATTCAATACGCGAAATTTAGCTTTTCTGAGACCACAGTGTCGTATACATTTTATACCATTACATTTCTCATCTGTCAATAGTTATTATTTTTTGAAAAACTCTGATTTTTAGCTGCTTTCTAATGTCACGTTTGCTCTTGGCAAAGTCAATTATAGTTCTCAGTTGCAGAATTCGAATTTACTAGTCAACAGATTGCATAAAACAACACCGCCAAGCCATGCGCACATGCTGGCGGCTTTGTTCTTTGATGCTGTTTAAAACCGTTGCCCCATGAATTGAACAAGTTTAGCTAGGCAGTTCACTTTGATGATAAATAATGTACTTAAATTAATTGATTTATATATTCTGGTGAGAATCTTTTATCAACTGCTGCATTGGCTGTTGCTTAGTTGTGTATGAAATTAAGAGGACATATATCGGAGATTATTAGAGCAACGATTGTATTCGGAATGCATTCAAGACAAACACAAAGTAGACATGATGGCTTCCTAACTCAGGAATCAGTAATTATAATATTGACACTTATGAGCTGTAAGTTTTCAACAGTAAACAAAGATTCAAAGTTCTCAGTAGGCCCAGCAATTGGTTTGTATTTTCAACGTTTATTTTGGCAAAAAACTAGAAGAAATTTGATAATACATTTTCTACACTTTCTTTTTCGCACTGTTTAGACGAATATGAGAATGATAATTAAACTCTTGACGTATTTTTTTTTCATACTTAAATGTTTTTTTGATCTTTGAGAAAAATACCTGTAATAAATTACCCGAAATTTCGGGAGCCATGCCACGACCGGGTTATATCCGAATTCGTGTTATAACAGGGCGGGTTATAGTGGGGTCCCACTGTATTTGATCAATTTAGCTGTGCTGATATTTACCAGGACAGAATTAAGATGTTAAAATACTCCCAGATGTGCCTGCTGTATTTCTACATCAAAAGAACATGATGCAATAGCTGGGAGGCAAGTTCAGAGATTTGACTAGCAGCTTGGGTGGGAAAATGTGCTGTTATTTACAATGACTGGTGGCCCCAAGTAGCCTAGTGGTCTAAAGCAGTGGTCCCCAACCCCCGGGCCATGGACCGGTACCGGTCCGTGAATCAAATGGTACCGAGCTGCCCAAGGAACATTAAATTATTTCCATTTTATTTACTGTGGTGTATTTCTCTCGGGTTTATGTGACTTTCCATGGACGAGAGTTTAACCGGGAGCTGAGAGACGTCACCTAAGGCTGCACCAATACCACACATTCGCGAAATATCGTGATATCGGGGTGGTTTTAGGTGACGTCTGGAGCTGAGCGGCTGCAAGCAGCAGTGGCATTGTAGCTTTGGTGGAGAGAAGGTGTGTATCGCTCTTCTCTCTGTTCACTGGTACTTTCTCATATTTAAAAGTGCTTGGTGTACGTGTATATTGTATTTGCTCAAATTTAACCCACAAATTAGCAAAAATGAGTACGAAACAGATGTCGTTAGAAAGTTTCCTTGGGAAAAAGAAAAGGCCCAGTGACGAGACAGAAGAAAAGCCTTCAGCATCAAAGAAACATAAAACTTTTAACAGACAATACCATGAGTCCTACTTGAAATATGGATTTATCGGGACAGCTGATTCCCACACACAAACCTCGCTCTGCATAGTTTGCGGCGACCAGCTCTCTAATGAGGCAATGAAACCTTCAAAACTGCTTCGCCACTTGAACTCCAAGCACCCTGGATTAAAAGAAGCCCCTGGAGTATTTTGAAAGAAAAAAACGGGAACACAAAGGACAGAAGAAATTTATGAGGGCCACCACATCAATAAAGGAGAATGCACTGAGAGCATCATATTTGGTGGCTAACCATATTGCTAAAGCTAAAAAGCCGTTCACTATCGGTGAAGAATTGATCTTGCCCTCCACTAAAGACATTTGCTATGAACTTCTAGGATAGGCTGCTGTGGAAAAGATAGCACATGTGCCTTTGTCGGCTAGCACTGTTACTAGGCGCATTGAGGAAATAGCCGAAGACATTGAGACACAATTGTTGGAGAGGATTAATATATCACTGTGGTACGTACTCCAGGTTGACGAATCTACAGACATCGACATCAAGGCAATACTACTTGTTTATGTGCGATATCTATATCAGGAAGATGTGCATGAGGATTTGTTATGTGCACTATCTTTGCCAACCAACACCACAGGAGCAGAACTGTTCAAGTGATTGGATGGTTATATATCAGGACAACTAAAATGGTCCTTTTGTCTCGGCATATGCACAGACGGAGCTGCTGCCATGACCGGACGACTGTCTGGTTTAACTGCTCGGATTAAGGAGGTTGCACCTGAGAGTGAATCTACGCATTGTATCATTCACAGGGAAATGCTGGCAAGCCGAAAAATGTCACCGGAATTTAACAGCGTATTGATTGATGTCGTTAATGTTATTAACCACATCTAAGCACACGCCCTTAACTTGCGCCTGTTTCAGCAGCTTTGTGAGGAGATGGACGCAGAGCACAGATGCCTTCTCTTATACACAGAAATAAGATGGTTATCCAGAGGAAAATCGCTAACCAGAGTATTTGAATTACGAGAGCCATTGCAAAGATTTATCTCAGAAAAGAAGTTACCGCTGGCAGCACATTTCAGTGACAAGGTATGGGTCGCAAAACTGGCTTAGCTGTGTGACATATTCAGCCTGCTCAATGAACTCAATCTGTCCCTTCAGGGGAAAATGACAACTGTTTTCAAGTTGGCAGACAAAGTAGCTGCATTTAAAGCCAAACTGGAGTTGTGGGGATGGCGCGTGAACAGAGGCATTTTGGACATGTTTCAGACATTAGCGGAGATTTTAGGCGAGACTGAGCCTGAGCATTCATTCTCCCAGTTGGTGCACGATCACCTGTCTTTGCTTTTAAAAGAGTTCGAGCGCTACTTCCCAACCACAAAAGACCCACGAACTGGTAAGGAATGGATCCGTGACCCATTTGTCAACAAACCAGGTGAATCAAGCATGTCTGTGCAAGAAGAAGATCAACTGCTGGAGATTGCAAATGACGGCAGCCTTAAAACTATGTTCGAAACAACAACTGTGCCGGTGTTCTGGGTTAAAGTCATGGCGGAATACCCTGAGATTGCCACCACAGCTCTTAAATCCCTATTGCCATTTCCGGCATCCTATCTGTGTGAAGCGGGGTTTTCTGCAGTGACAGCAACCAAAACAAAACAACGGAATAAACTGGACATAAGCAACACACTTCGGGTATCATTGTCTCCTATTACCCCCAGATGGAACCGTCTCGTTGCAAAAATACAAGCTCAGGGTTCTCATTGATTTAGCGTTCTAGTGAGTTAAAATGTTAAATCACTTTATATTCATTTTTTGGTGTAACTGTATTTTATTTTGAAGGCATGTTTAAATACAATTAAATTAAAATTATTAAATCAAAACAATCTAAAATATAAACAATCAACGTCCCCCCCCCCCCCCCCCAGCGGTTCAGCGGGCCGCGGTAAAATTATCAAAGGTTGACTGGTCCGCAGCAATAAAAAGGTTGGGGATCACTGGTCTAAAGCACCCTCTGTTATGGATCACTGCCATCTTACCTATGTCTGCGTGGGTTTAAGTCTCAGGTTCTTCCAATGTGGGTATGTGAGAAAGCTTGCCAGTAGTTTCTCGTGGGTCGTTGGTTCTTTCCAAGGTTTATCCTGTGTGCTTCTTCCACCATTTATACTGGCCGCCATGTATAGCCTACATTGTGCTGAAAAATGGCTTTAAACCCAACAACAACAACAACAAGGACTGAATTCAGAGGCAGAAAGACTCCGAGATGTACATGTGGTTATTACAAGAGTACATCAGAACTTTAGCTTCCATTATTGTGTTCATTTCTGATTGTAGTGCATGTGACCTTGAAATCAAGACACATAAAGACTTGGAGAAAAAGTCTTTGCAAATTTGGATAAGTATTTTGGGGTGGCAAACTGACAATGACTTTAATGAGATTCAGAAGAGTGCTAAAGTTGCTAGAACTGATAGTTTGGATGGGATAATAGCCATTCTAATTCTGCAATGCTTACCAATTAAAAAGCGGCAATTGTTAACAGAATATTCTGTTCAGAAGAATACTAATTTTGTACCAGCCCAATGTTTTCATGACTCCATATATGGTGGACTATTCTGCACATGGCTTTGAAAAGATGTAATATTTGTGCATCAAGCTATGGAATTGAAATACATTACTTTGGAATCTTTCTATAGGCATTTTTCAGCCAAAATTGAATTTTCAACCAAAACAGCATGTGATCCAATGTTTATAGAAATGATGTATAGTTGTGCAGAATTACCAGACATGCCGAATAGGCTGACATGATTGTACATGTCAGTGTTATAAAGAATGTGGAAATTAAACTCAGTGGCATCCAACAGTTCGTCTGATCTGCAAAGTTCAACATTTTCTGGGAGGGGACTGCAACTTTTGCTGGTGGATCTCCTAATTTTACCAATAATGAGCATACTCTTCTTTTTTGTCTCACTATTGCTCTGTGCTACTTTCTGAAGAGGTATATACATAGCTAGCATTGTCAGCCTGAATACTTTAGGAAACTGATTTTTGTGACTGTTATGTACAATTTTCCAGAGATCAGATCTTATCTTTTGAAGACATCTGTGCCAAAATTGGATTTTTCATTAACACATTAACCCCTGGAGGTTTTTGCTGTTTTCGCATGAAATGCGAGTAGGAAACACATTTTGGGGGCTATTTCTGAATACATCCTAATCATAGACTTTGCAAGCAATTTAACATGAGCTTAATGCCTAGTTGTATTAAAAACATTGTTTTCTGTCATTTATTTTGCTTGCAATTGAGCAAAAGGGAAAAGGATATTTCTTTTTTTTTCTTTTCTTCTTTGCTTAACGGACCCATCATTTTCATATGGAGACCACTCTTTATTAAAAATTCCCACCTTATCCTACATTTGCACAGATTCACATGTCTGTATGCAGTTCAGACAGGCCTGCCTTAGATCTGAAGCAAAAGAGTCTATAATCTGGACACAAAATCACATTCTGACCACTGGCGAATTTTGGGTAAAACAAAACAGGTCCAAAAAATTCAGTTTTTCCCGATATATTTTGTACTGCAACTAAAATGTCCAGATTATTTGGCATCATTGTTGAGCTAAATCTGTCTACCTTTCTATAATACCATCCACTTCAGTGTATCATACATGACCTTGACACTACAGAGCTTGGCAGTAGGGTACTACCTCCTTCCCTGTAAATGAGGTACCAGTGGTTAATGTGTTAACTTAAACTTCCTTTGTTAAATCAGTAGTTTACTGTCTACTATGACATTTCTTATCAGTTCCATATCCCAATATTTAGTCAATCAATGCTTGTGCAGAGGTATTAAAAGAAATATCTTTACTTCCTAATTTCATTTTTTAGACCTTATTTTATTCAGTTTATCTTATCCAGATATGGATACATGTAATATGGTTTTGTATCATATGATCCTCAGGGTGAATTTGATTAATTATAAAATGCAGTATACTTTCAGTTATCTGTATTTGAATTAGTATTTTGCCCATGAAAGCGTCATGCCGTCTTTTTTTGTTATCCATACAGCATATAGATCTGACTTACGTTTAGCAGCAGAGAGGGTGAACCTCACAACTTTCCGAGCGTCGATTCGAAAATCTGAGGCTTCTGCCAAATAGTAAAAAAAATGGCATCTATTCGATAAAATAAGATTTCCTTATATACGCCAACGTCGTTGTCATTCACCCTCTCTGCTGCTGCAAATGTTTCATTTGTGGTTAACAAAAATCATTTACGATTTCAACCAAATATTTGATCGAGTCCGATACGATATCGTGTCCGAGGATCATGTAAATTTATTGTTACAAATCCATGCGGGATTGACTGAGCATGACTAAAGAAATTTTTAAATTGATTGAAGTCCATATCGGAACACCATGTCTGCCAAATATTTCGTAGCGTATGTGTATCAATGCCGTTAAACACAGCAAGAATATTACAGTTATCTCTGATCACTTTTGGAATCTGAGTGTAGCGTTGAGTGACATATATCACATCAGTGTTTTTGTGACGCCCCCGGGAAAATATTCTAGCTGGGTTTTTTTGATTGTCTAACATCACATCGTCGTATACGACTAAATTGTTAATGCTCCCATCAAGGTCATCCACGGATGGCGCCTCGTCAATATCAGTTATAAAATCAATGGTATTCTCACCTTTAATTTCTGATGCATTCTCGTTAAAATCCTTTAACACTTCATAGCATCGTTGATCATCTACGCTAGGGGCAATTAAATACAACTTATCCCACTTCATCCATCTCATTATTAAATTGAGCAACAATTGCGTTTTACCGGATCCAGATGGCCCGATTATAATTGCACGGATAGAGTTTGGTAGCGCTGCATGATGCTTAACTGGTTCTCTTATTTTAGTCGCTGAAAAATCAATTATATTCATATCTCTATACATAAATTATGGATCTATATTGTGTGAAGTGTAAAACGCGTACTAGCACAAATGATGTGACGACGGTTACAACTAAAAATAACAGATCAGCACTAACTGGTAGATGTGCAACATGTGGTATAAAAAAGTTTAGATTTATTTCTACAAAATCAAAGATTTTACAATCCGGAGATGTTTTAAAAAAAAACGAGGAGGTGATATCGCAGCCAAATTGACAAAGCTCCCTGGAACCCCATGGGCAAAGTACCCCGGAGAAAAGCACCTTCCAGGATATAGCTACTGTGGTCCCGGAACACGATTAGATATCAGACTTGATGATCAAAATCAACCCCGATCCGGCGAGTATCCGATAAACGCTATTGATAAGGCGTGTCATGCTCATGATGTTGCATATAAAAGCAGCAATCTGCAAAACAGGCATCTCGCGGATGTGAAATTAATTCATGCGTTAAATGCTATTCCTGATAAATCTTTTAAAGAAAAGTTGGCTTCGTGGTTGGTAAAATCAGCTATGAAAGGCAAATTGATGATGGGTGCTGGTAATTAATAATATGGAATCAATTTATTATTCCCCAAGAGGATACTGGAGGGGTAAATCAGCAGTCCATAAACTCGCTAGCGCTGCAAAAGTGAAAAAAACTACAGCGGCGGATTGGTTATCCAAACAGGCACTATGGCAAATTTATCTACCACCACCTAAACAAATTCAATTCTCGCATTTTGATGTGACCGCTCCTAATGAAGTTCATCAGGCTGATATATTATTTCTGCCACATGATCGTGGTTACAAATACGCGTTAACCGTAGTTGATATTGCAAGTCGATACAAAGAAGCAGAACCGTTAAAAACAAAATCAGCCACTGAAGCTGCTTCTGCATTTGAAAGGATTTATCGACGAGGTCCTCTGCACTGGCCGAATCTATTGCAGGTTGAACCTGGCAAGGAATTTCAGGGTGCGGTTCTATCTACAATGAAAAATCATAATGTCACCATACGACGAGGGCATACTGCGCTACATCGCGATCAGGCCATTGTCGAACGATTTAATCGGACGATTGCTGAGCGGTTATTTGGATATCAATACGCAAAAGAATTCATTCAAGAAAAGCGATCCAGTGAATGGGTTAAAAGATTACCATCTGTGATTACTGCACTGAATAACGAGATTACTAGAACAATCAACATGAAACCTATCAACGCGATTAAAAAGAAGTCAATACCCGTACAACCACAAAAAGATTTCCCTAGAAACGCTAGCGTTTCCCAACCAATTCTTGGTAGTAGTGTCATTGTGAGGTACTTATACGAACCAGGAGAGCTTGAAGGGGGTAGAAAAAGGGCTACTGATCCTATTTGGAGCGTCACTACGCATAAGATATCTAGTATAACACGATCAACTGGTAGACCAGCAATCTATAAACTGGATTCAACTGCTCCTCAGCGAGGATTTACTCGACAACAACTACAAGTGATTCCCGAGGATACTCAATTGCCACCGCATGGTCTTAACTAGCACCCTGGGTGCTGGCACCCCGGCGTCTATTGCACTGAAGACAAGTCAACATCACATTATTTCTGACATGACCGAGATTGTTATTTTTTCTGTCTACGGTGAATTGGCGAGGATCCTTATCCGAATACTGCCAACGCATTATACAATTGCAACTCGCGCAGTGATTATTCTGTTGTTTCTTCAAAGTGATTATTAATTTAGCATCAATATCAAATTCTCGTTGTTTTTTTTTGTCCTGTTGTTTGTAACCGGAGAGTTTTTTATTAATGATGCTAACATCAATATCACTTATTGTTGTGTCATTATCATCACCAATGATTTCATCATCGCCTGACTCTGTCAGGACAACTCTTCGAAGCTGATTTATTCTTCGTACTCTGGATACTGCGAGATAGACTAAATTCGACCATTCGATGCGATTATCTACCATCCAAACAATTGTATCCGATATAGTCAATCCCTGTGAAGAGTGTATTGTTGCTGCGTATCCTAGCGTCCATGGGGATTTATTAGCACGCAATGCATCTTCAACGACATTGATATCAACCAGCACAATATCATTTAACACGAGAATCTGCTTTTCACTTCCTGACTTTGTCAGGCTTGGAATATCAACTTCTATATTCTGCTTTCGTGTATCCGAAGGCCTATAACACAACGGTACTGGAAGCGTTGCAAATTTTTCTTTATGCAATTCAAATAACTTCATCTGAAGTGTGTCTCTGACTATTTTTCTACTTGCTACTATCAAATCATTTGGTCTCCACGTTTCCCAGAAATCATTCATAGGAGTTTCTGAAATTATTTCACGCGCTATTTCGCATTGGATTTTATCCGGTTGTAATCTAAGCAGTGCTTTGAACTCGCGTAATTGTTCATCAAGTGATCTATGGTCGGTATTAATTTCTTCATAATAGTCTACAAAACCCTTTAGCCATTCATGTGGAGATGCACCGACAAATGGTGGTGGTTGGCCTTGATCCCCGCACATGACGACTTTTGTGTTTTTGGTTAACAACCACTCAAGAAATGTTTTTAATACATCTAATGACACTGTGCATATTTCATCCCAAATTATGATTTCAGGAATGAATTTATCACCCATACGCTCAGGAGTCCATTTGTCACCTTTCCATCGAAAAAAACTATGATAAGTACAGGCATTTACCCCTCGCTGTATCATCTCTCTGGCGAGTCTGTGAGTCGGTGTTAACACAATCATGTTAGTAGAAATACAAGTATTTCCACCACCACGATATAATTCAATTGCACGAGTTGTCTTTCCTGACCCACCACAACCGTTTAAATAAACTGTCTTGTATCTACATATTGGATCAGATACCGGTGGTGCATTAGAAAATTCTGATTGAATCTCATCACATTTTAAGTACTTTTCATCCATGGCAACGTCTGCGGATTCACAATACTCATGTAGCATCTCCTTTTTAAATCGCCAACGCCCCCACGCTTCCTCCGGATCTGTGAATGCCGCTACAGCTGATTTGTACTTATTGTGTATATACATCGAATCAGTGGCTACTCTAACCGCGGTATTAGGAAATCTATTTATCATCGAAAATAAATTGATAGAAGCATAAGCTAGCATAGAACTTCTCAAATGTGTGTACTGGGAATTATATCCATCACAGTAGGTAACAACCGTACCCAATTTCTCACCATTGGATAGAAAAGCATCCTTACGGGATACAAGTTTTCCCTGTTTCGTTAAATCCGTTACAAGAAAATCGTATTCAGCGACGTCTATGATCAACCGCGAAGAGTATTTTGCGTTGTCGTATCGTCCACCCTGGGTAAATTTACCGATTATTCTTCGTCCAAAATCTTTTGCTTGTTCTTTTTTAATTTCAAATAACTTCTTAGACCAATTTATGATTTCTTCTTCATTGAAATCTGGACACTGTTTTCGTAGTTCGCTGATTATACGATCTAGATCGGGTTGTGGTAGCCAAACTTCTTTCTGAGCTCGATAGCATATAATAGCTTCGGAAACAATCAACGATATCAGCATACCACAATCAATCATATATCGTAGTAACACTATTGGCATCCAGGCCTTTTCAGATAGGTGTCTACCGAGCCAAACATAACTACACGGATGTAACCCTGTAGCGAGTTCAAATGATATCACACGAGCGAATCCGGTTAAATCAAAATCAGGTAATGGTCCATTAATCGCAACACGAGTCATTTCATGCGTGGGGTGTCCAAATCGTTTAAAATAGTTACTACATTCTCCATACCCGAGAAAACTTCCAGGATAACACGCGGATATATCAATTGAAATCATACCGTCACGATGGTATTTTGTATTCCACAGTCCTCCATGACCAAATTCGATGCAACTCAATTTAACGTCCTCGAGAAAATCACTTCGTGTTGGCCGCCATGAGTTTTTTTCTCTTGCGAAGTGAGCTATCACTGATGGAATAGTAAAACTATCCGTGAGTAGTTTTTCATGGAAACTCTCCGGTGAAAAATCACTAGCGATTTTTCTCATTCTGTTATCTAATTCTTCAACGCGATATAATTCACCATTTGGTCTTACAAATTGATCAAATCCTGATTCGGAACCAGCACTACTAAGTAACCACACTGACACAGGATCATCTTTACACAACGCATGAATAGCATCGAATAATTTCTCTTCATAGAAAACATCCCCGGAAAATTTCCGGGGGATATATCTCACGATTCGTTCTCGTGGAAATATTGTTACCGCAGGTGTCCACGCGTGTTCGTTATGATCAATAATTTGTATTGGCGCTCCTTGTAATCTATATTTCGGTTCGTGTAATACTTCCCCGGTTATTGTCGTTACTGATATTGGGAATTTTAATAATGTCTCTAATTTAGCTATATCAGAAATCTTTGCGCCGTGCTGTTTCACTGTCAGTTCCCATTCGGTTATTTTCCTACGTCGCAGATCAGTTAGTTTATTTCCTCGGGATGCATTTGTGAAGTGTTCCATTACCCGTGTTGCTACACAATTGAGCCTTGACGAAGTCAACGGTGAATATTTCATAGGAGCTAGTTTTGCGATATCGGGTTTATCATTTAACGGATATATCCCATAAACCATTGCTGTTACGGGATAAGATCTTTCGTAGTATGGTTTATCAATGCCGGTTAGAATCCCTGGTTTGGAATCTCTACTCACAATTACAGCTTTTTTATTCTTGAGGATTGGTTCAAATTTATCCTTAATAATCCATTTGCCTTCGACTTCGATAATGAATTTTATTCTGAAAAAATACTTCTGATTGGAATTGCTTTGTTGGGAATTGCTTTGCTTGAAATCCTTTGGATTTCCACCTTTGGATTTCCATCTTTGAATTTCCCCTTTGGATGGAAATTGCTTTGCAATTTCACCAAGGTGTGAAATTATCTCAGCTGCTCTTTTATCGTTCATAGTAGCATCGATGATGGGTACATTGACATCTTCATCAATAATTCGAAATGTCGACCAACAGTATGCTGCACCGTCTCGGTAGAATTCATTAAAACACTCCCTGATTTTACCGAGTATAGTTCTATCACCGATTAGACGTTTTGGTGTATCAGAGACTCTATCGAGATTGAATTTAGTATTTCTCCAAGGCTTAATTTTCGATAATCTTTGGAACTCCCTATCAAGATTGAATTTAGTATTTTTCCAAGGTTTGATTTTCGATAATCTTTGGAACTCCCTATCAAGATTGAATTTAGTATTTTTCCAAGGTTTGATTTTCGATAATCTTTGGAACTCCCTATCAAGATTGAATTTAGTATTTTTCCAGGGCTTAATTTTCGATAATCTCTTGAACTCCTCCATGTTATAATTAAAACAAGTATTTAAATAGAAAAATATAGTATAATGAATCACTGCAAGTGGCTAATGATTGGATCTACAACCCCGTGTAACAAATCATGCAGAAGCGAATTCTGTGGGTATCATATGCAAAGCGTGAGAAACGGTTCAAAAGGCCCTCTCCCATGCCTCCAATGTGGGGTGGGTGTTAGAGGAAAATCGCAATTATGCCTTGCTTGTGGGGGTAAACGATACAGGGAACTAAAACGCTACTATGACAAACGAATCATTGACTCCGTCATCCTTGATAAAATCAAGGACAAAGTCATAAAAACCCCTCAAGATTATATCCAGAGATTTATGATTAAAGCAGATAATAAATTAGACAAGTAGTATTATTATACAAATGAGCCAAGATTTCAGACCTCACCCAGTGCTTGCTAATTACGAAGCCTCTAGTGATGGTGTTGTCAGGCACCGCAGACTCAAAGAACCGGTTGGGTATCTGAATAATATGGGCTATTTGATGTTTTCAGCTGGGAGGAAGAAGTATCTCTGTCACAGAGCCATCTATGAAGCATTTTACGGATTAATCGAAGACGGTCTTGTGATTGATCACATAAATGGCGTGAAGACTGATAATTGTCTTGGGAATCTTCAAGCCGTCTCGCAGCGCGATAACCTTTTAAAAAGCAACGCTGGTAAGCACGCAAAACATCCCAAGGGTGTGAAATCGTTTGATTTAGAAAATAATGAAGAGAGAAGCTTTCAGTCGATAAATGCGGCTGGAAAATATTTCGATATTTGTAGTACTTCAATTCGATTTGTTGCTGAAAAAATCATTAAAACATCTCTGTCTAAAAAAAATGGTCATAAAATAAAGTTCGTATACACTGAAACTATTTAAGGGAGATAAATCCTTTATGGATAAATCCGCACTACAATTCACACTCTACCTACTAAGTTCCCTTGTATTATGACGTCAAAGGAATTTGTCGCCTGCTATATTACCTGTACTTGACTAGGCGCGCCCACGTGACTGTAATGGAGATATAATGCATGAGTTTTCGATAGAGAATAAAACTTTTTATTGTCACTTGTGGGCTAAAACTGCATTATTAGTTTTATTTATCTACATATCTCATGTGTGGGGTGGGTGGACTAGCAGTAAAGCAGACAGCTAACTCGTTCTTTTCAGTACAAAAATTCTTTATAATCTAACGCATTACCTATGTTCGCTCAGCCGGAACGCGAGTGTTTCCTATTCATTGAAGTAGGTGGGCGTGGTTAAAATTCCTTGTATGTGAATGTATTTTATCTAGAGAATTATAACAGAGTATAAAAACGCTGTTTTATTAAACAACTGTATTATTTTGTTTAAAATATTTCTCATTGTTGCAGCATAAAATTGTCTATTTTAAAAATCTCTTATTGTTAAGTATATCAGATATATATATATATATATATATATATATATATATATATATTAAAAAATCTCTATTCTGTATGACTAGTCCGTGGTGTAATGGTATCGTGTTTGTCTTGTAAACATAGATCTATCAACTACGTGTTCGGTCCCCATAGCAGATACATTATTTGATGGCGAAACGGAAGATGTTTTTTTCTATTAATTGGGGGGGGGGCGGTCCCCCTCAGCCAAACCAACATGGCAACCCATGCTATCGCATTCTCGGTAGCGTGGGTTGGTGTTTTTTCTAACTCATGCAACCATGAATTCGATTTCATGGGTTGCCATGTTGGTTTGGTTTACCACGCCCACATCATACCATCATCGTTCCATTGAATTATAATCCATCCTTAATTAAGTTAATTAAGTACATGTTATGCCTAAAATTTGCCACAACACTCGAGTGGAAATATATGGCATTGTGCCGTCCATGTTGTGACGTTATACCTCAAGCATATCTTCTGGGCGGTCTAAGATGGCGTTTGCCACCTTAGGCCTCCCGCCGGAGATGTATGTTTCGGGTCCCCTTGGGCTTACTTGGATGCGAAGGCACCCAAGGAGTTCCAAAGATGTGTTGTCATATATGTTTTTTTTTTATTAATTAGAGATACAGTATACTATATTTATATAAAAATATAAATAATGGATATCAATGATGTAAATGCTATAATTGCTGAAATCTCAAATTTAAATAATAAAGGGGTATTATTATCTGAAAGTCTCGACGTTGACAAGATTACCTCGGAATATGAAGATATTGAATATCTGTCTAGTAAGGGTCGTTATGTTTTACCTAGGATGTACAGGCTCGTGAAAGGAATTCAAAAATCCATCAATGGTTGTTTGTACGGTAACGACATTAATTTATTTATAACGCTATTTAGCACCGTTGAAGCAATACGTCAAAAGCTTGGCCAAGAATATCAAAAACAAGCTGAAATTGGTTCTAAAGTTCGTGATCTTAGAAAAATGTTAAACGAGGAGCGACCCGTATCTTAACCACGTGAGTGTTACTAAAAAATAATATAGGCTTTCGTAAATAATTTAAATAATTTATTTATTTTTTTTTTAGCGTTTTTTGTAACACTTGTTACATAGGATTTTCTCCTGAAAGGATACTCATCAGTCTGGACTTGCTCATGCAGTTATGTGCATAATGGATGATCTGGTCGTAGTAGCAAGTAATCACCGCGACGCCTCCATTTTCACGTAATTGTTCTTGTTGCCGCGTCGTTAACACAAATCGTTCATCGCCATTCTCAGATATTACAATTCTGAAATCCCCAGCGATGTTATTTCTGAAACACTCGCGGATAGCGTCGTACAGTTTAACCCTGTCGAAGATGAATACGTTAACCTGATGGTACATTATTTAATAACTAAGTTATTTAATAACTAAGCTTTTAATTATGATGGAAACCCTCCGGATTTCACATTTGAAAATTTAGTTCACAAACAATATATGGTTGGTGAATCGCTTACAACTAAATTAGCCCGAGAGCGGCTAGCAGCAATTAAAAAGTTTATACCGGTTTGAGACAGACTTCGCGAGAAACTTCAACAACGACAACAAGCGCAGACTGACTTTTCTGTGTCAAGTGAACAACTGTTTACTCCGATAACAAGTGCGACCAAAGATGTGAAAACAGCAACTGAACGAGCAATATACGGAGATATTCCTAAGGAAGGCAAGCGACGAGAAGTGCCTGTTCTTGGTGTGCTTGAAAAGATAGCAGCAGACACCGGACAAACACGCGCAGGGATACAACAGTTATCCAGTGATATAAAAACTCAGCGTGAGTATGAACGATTAGCTGATATTGATGATTCCGCACCTGAACCACAACCTGTTGATGTCGTCACCCCAAGAGGTGTTTCCTTTATAGACAAACTCACCGAAGGAGCTATAAAGGAAATCAAACGACCTCAATTGGAGAAACACCAGGATTATACGACTTTTGGTGATTTCGCCGCCAAAAGCTTTGATTCTAGAAAGGATTTTTTAAAAGACGAGTATAAAAACAGTAGAATAAGCCGAGATGAATGGGTTAATTGGTTGTATAAAACGAATAAGGGGATTATTGGTAATTTGGAAAAGGATACAATTGAGTATAGATCTTTTAAAGTAGGAGTTGATAGTTATGGTATACAAAAACAACAAGAACGAGAAAAACAAAGTCGAGGCCGACAAAGGCAATTACTTGATGATAGTCAGGGCGCAACTGGTACAACTGAGGAAACAAGCGGAAAGGGATATTCGATTAAAAATCCAAAGGATGTATTTGACTCTACCGTGACATGTCCTGGTAATATTCTCAGTGATATATCACGGTTAGAGGTTCTCATCGGAGGGAAACGAGCCGGAAATAACTCACCGGAAGTAATTAACGAGGCCGCTGATATCTGTAGACGATTATTTGCTGGTGGTATCATGGACATTAATGTATATCGAGAACTTATTGCTGAATTAGTTGAAAATCACAACGATGAAAATCTTATGGATGTAAGCGATTGACCACTAATTGAAAAACTACTAGTTTTATAACAAGATGATTATACACTACAACCATGATAAACCCGTAAGCGTCTACGTGGTGAACTCACGATTGCCTGTTTATCGCGCGTGGTACGGAGATGGTTTCGGCAATACCATTGCGGGGTTATTTACAAGAATGGCTCCCAAGGTGGCGCCGTTAGCTAAACAATTATCAATGAAAGCCATTGATGCTATCCGTGATAAGGGAATCAATTTCGTTGGAAATCTTGCTGGAAAGGCATTTTCTGCTGCGAAAGATAAAATAGCATCATTGGTGCGAAAGAAACCAGGAATGACGAAGTCATTAGTGCTGCCATCAACTACAGTGATGCCTGCAAAAATCAGCAAAGTAATAAATAACGCAGTGGAAGAAAAACTAGCGCAATTGACTTCGTCACCACCGGTAACAGATAGCGCTATCATGAACGCGATAGCAGGAAGTGGTTTGAAACAAAAAAGAAATTCGAAGAGTTTTCAACGACGATGATTATAAAGAATTAAAACGCTAGCGTTAAACTCTTCGAGTTTCACAATTGAAAACGCTAGTAATGTTATAAATGTTTAAACGAACAGCTGATCCCGCGTTAGATATGGAAGCAAAGATGCGCAAAGATGATTCCGTCCGCGATTATCAATACTATTCCTATCATGCAATACAACCCAACCTACGATCGCGAATTGAACTTCAAGTTCAAGATACCAGTAAATACTTTTTACCATGTGAAGCATTTATTGAAGTAGAAGGAAAACTTGTAACAAATGTTGCAGCTGATACCCCATATGCAAATGATTCAAATATCCGAGTTGGTTTCGTCAACAACGGTATAATGGCGTTATTTGAAAGTGCAAGATATCTCATTGATGGAAAAGAAATTGAATCAATAGACCGCGAGGTTGATGTTGCAACAACAATAATCGGACTAGCAAGATACTCCGATGATTATACAAGATCGGCTGGTCCATCTATGATGTTTGCAAAGGATACCTCTGATAACGCTGACCACCTTCAATACATTAAAGTGTTAACACCGCAAAACACTTCAGTTGATAATCAGCAAGAAGCAGCTAATCCAGAACGTCGAGCTAGACCCGGAGCTGCGTTTGATATTCTCGGAGGCGTTAATGGTAATTTCAATTTAGGATTTGCAACACGAAAATTAGCATTGGAAGGACAAGAGAAAAAGTTTTCATGTGCGATTCCACTCCATCACATATTTGGATTCTGCAGAAATGTCAGAAAAGTCATCTATGGAGCCAAACACACAATCGCATTAGTGCGAAAAGGCAATGACAATGATGCAATTTGGCGTACTGGTGCCGATGTAGGTAAAGTTGTTTTGAGTAAAATAGTATTATGGATGCCAGTAATGACTCCATCAATTACCACGGAAGAGCGGCTACTTTCATTTATGGAAACCGGTGGTAAATCATTGCTAAGTTGGCTAACAACAACGACTGATGCTAAAGAGGATAATGTTAATGGTACATTTACATGGCACCTGGCATCAAAACAAGGCGTTTCAGCTCCACGTCATATATTTATAGCGCTGCAGAATCGGAATCGATTAGGTTCCCAAGAACACAGTCATATGATATTTGATCGGTTAGGGGTAAGTGAGGTTTCACTGAGAATAAACGGACAACAAGAACCATCTGAGGATATACAGCTTAATTACGGAAACAACCAAATAGCACGTGTGTATCATCGGATGCTGTCATATATGGGTCGTGATCAAAATGTTGATACTGGTTTGCAAATATCTCAGCTCGATTTTAAGAACTTGTATCCAATTTATTACTTTTCACTGGAACATCTTGATTTAACAAGGCAATCCGTTGTTGATATACATTTTAGGGCTCGTATAGATCATGGTGGTGTTGATTATAGAGCGGTTGCTGTTATTCTCAGCGACAAATCAATGTTGTTAGAAGGGGCTGGCGGACGAATGAGACTCGTTGATGCACCAGTGGAAAATCTGTAAATGTAAATGAAACTTGAAAAGTTTCCATAGGATTTTCCCAATTAGATCAATTGAAAGCATAAATGTGTTTTACAATAAAATGCCATATAGTGTTGTTAGTGTCAAGCTGACTGATGGTCAGGTCAAGAAATTAAAATCAAAATCCGCTAAGGAATGTGGAACAACAATAACGTTAAAACCAGCGCAGATGTCCGGAGGTACACATAAAATATCATTAACGGATCGTCAAATAAAACATTTCAATGATGCAATGAAAAATAAGCGAGGAGTTCAAATAGAATTTTCGAAAGCTGCAGTCGCGAACATGATAAAATCAGGTGGTATATTTCCATTGTTAGCCGCAATACCAGCATTGATTGCAGCGGCTGCCCCAGCGGTGGCGAAGGCGGCAGCGTTGGGAGCCGTTGGGACCGCAGCAGGGATGGCGTTGAAAAAGGCAACTGGTGGATCCACTCGTGGATCTGGGTATAAAAAAAAGGGAAAGGGGTTGTACCTACCAGGAACCCCGTATTCATGGTACAGCGGCAAATCCGTGAACGGATCGGGTCTAAGAAAAATACCAGGAACGGTTTAATTGAAAGCCCAATTGTTGAGGAACCTATAGTTGAGGGACCTATGGTTCCTATGTCCAATTTTGATTTAATTGATGCTGCTAAAAAACTAGCGATAAAAAACTTCAGAGGGTTTTTTATGAGAGATCAATTACCGAGAAAACCAAATAACGTTGAAACCGGTATCATCAATCTTGATAACAGCAGCGGATCGGGAACTCACTGGGTTGCATACGCGATTGATCCACGTGGGATTGTCTATTTCGATTCATATGGGTTAGCTCCGCCAAGCGAGTTTATGCGGTATATAAATTCCTCGATGAAACTCAAAGGGTTTCCGATTTTTTATTCCACGCTGCCAACACAACAATTAAATGATCCACCGATATGCGGCCGTGAAGCATTAAATGTCCTCGCGGAGATTTCATTAAAATCCTTTGGATCTCCGTGGAAACCACCTCATATTATTGTAAACGAATACACGAGTGGGAAATTACAAGGATCAATAAATTGAAAACACAAGTTACGCTAACAATAATGATCGATATTTGGGGACAACCTCTGTCAATGTTGGAACCCACCGAGGAAACATCTGCGGGTTCTATCGAGGATGTAAAAAAAATAATAGAAGATGAAATCGCTGAGACGTTAAATTTAACAAGTGTTGACCCGAACGAAATAGTTGTATTTCAAGATCGCCAGGGTAAATTGAAAAGCAGTAATATATCCGTGAATGACATTTTGATACGGCATCGCGCTGCCGCTGAAAACTCTATTGCACTGTATTCCAACGATGGACAACTTAAACCAGGCGCACTTGTGTCTACGATCACCGAAACGATTGCTACCAACGAACGTGAGCTGAATGATTTTATACGAGGTTATAATAGTTTTCGCAAAAATGTCGTACATAAATTTTTTGGAACCCCGCTTGTGGTTGGCATGACTCTCGCTGAAATTAAAAACTATCTATCGCTATTCTTCGCTAACAAGGACGCGGGAAGGATGATGAATGAAAATGAAATCAAGGCAAATTATCTCGAGATTTCTAAACTAATAGAAGATCAAAAACCCACTAATGACATTGTTGGTAGATTCTTTGGATCCCCACCTGTGGCAGACTCGACTCTCGCTGAAATCAGTGAGTTTATCGGCAAGCACACTCACAATGCCTACATCGCTAATAATTTCTTTGGTGTCCCGGTTACATCTACAATGACTCTCAAAGATATTAATATGTTTATGGTGAGACAAACAACACTTAATACCATCGTGGATAAATTTTTAGGGAGAACACCTGTGTCTGAAACCACATCGTTGACAGGCATGACTCTCGCGGAAATTAAAAGCGCTATTGACGAACAAAAGCACACCAGCGATATTGTTAATAAGTTCTTTGAGGGCAGTAGCCTCCAAGATATCACGACGAAATTTTCTAACATCGACAACCATATTAAAACCCAAGCACTGATTAGAATCAACGAACTTCTGGTTTCATTCTTTTCTAACAAGGAGTAGAGTGGAAAAACAATAGATCCTACCAAAATCAGGGTAAATTATCTCGATATTTCCGACGATCTTCTTAAACTAAAAGAAAATCAAAAACCAGTCAATGACATTGTTAATAAGTTCTTTGGATTCCCACTTGTGGCAGTCATGACTCTCGCTGAGATTAGCGCGGCTATCAATAGGATAAAAATTCCACATAGTGTAAGCGTCAATAACATCGTGTACACGGTTGATAGTGGGACTTTTGATTGGATCCGGGGAAATGATAATTATCTTTATGTTGGCCACAGACATACTAGTGTACCAGGTTGCTACCGACTTACAATAATACATCACCGTAAATTTAATTTGGAATTCAGTAATTGGGGTATCACCGGTGTTAACACGCTGACATATATACAAGAGAAAGTACCAAAACCTCCACCTGCTATACCAATCCCATTTCCGATTACTATAAAGAATTCCGACGAGTCTGTGATTAGGGAGTCACTACCCTGGATAATAGAATTTGTATCCGGTGTCCCCTCATCAGATCCTAAAACCAGGTCAATAATAGGATAATTGAAAGGAAAATCCTTCGGATTTCACAATTGAAAACGCTAGCGTTTTTAAAATAACAATGATTTCATCAACGCAATGTCGCTATGATCAGGTCAGAGAATTTCAGAATAGACTCAAAACCCTCACTGAGGAGTATCAAATAAAAATGAAAAAATACCGACGAAGAATCACCGCAATTGATGTTACTATGTACTCGGTGTCAAGCGTTCTCGCTGGCGCCGGAATAATACTTGCATCGGTTACAATGATTGCCCCGGTCGTAGTTCCAATTTGCATTTCTGCGGTGGCTACAATCGGGGGTATATCAACCGGGATAGCAAAAAAGATATCATCATGCAGCCAGAGTAAACTGCAGAATTACTTACTTCAATTTCATATTGCATCAACCGCATACTCGCAATTATCATTGATGATATCGTCGTCACTCGATAATACGATTATATCAGATAGTGAATTCTCAGCGATGGTCAGTATTTTTGATTCCGCGATATCGAAATTAGAGCGACAACATGAATATAATAACAATGACAACACCGATGGAATCAGAAAACACGAACCCAAAAAAACAAAAAATGATCTCAATAATATCAACATTACCAGATTGTGAGTTCTCAGTGATGGTCAGTATTTATGATTCCTCGATACCAAAATTAGAAATAAATCATGAGTATAGCAACGATGACGACACCGATGGAATTACTTCAACGAGTAGTGGAGAACACGAACCCAGTACAAACGAGTATGATATCAATAACATCAACGAATCCAGAATTCAGTGTGAATTTCCCCTCTCCGGTCCCAGTGAAGGAGATAGCGCTAGCAAAACTACGAGTGTATCACAGTTGGCCTAATATCAGATCGGTTGCATTTAGTGGTCAGCAACCCAATAACACACTGGTGTTCTCGTATAAGAATAAACCCGATGGTACTCCAGAGTGGGAAACTATTTCGTTACCAACTGGGTCGTACCAAATTAAGCAAATCAATGCTGAAATTCAGCGTAGAATAAAATCAATCACTGGAAAAGAATCAAAAATAGCTATTAATCTTCATCAACCGACGCTCTCGTCGTCGATCGAAATAAGCACAGAGGGATACATTGTAGATATATATAACAGCTCGTTAAGAACAGTGTTAGGATGGCCTGAAAAACCACCGGAAAAATCCGCCACCGACTTAACCACGGACATACAATCATATCATGAAATCAATCCCAGTTATCGAGATAATTTATCTGATATAAGAAAAGGAAGAATCGCCGATAGATTTATATTTACCAACAAAGACACATTGCAATGGGATTTTATCATTAAAAGAACAACCGACTCATCTGTTACTATTTCATTTACGCTAACTGACGTCCGTGGTTATTTTAATGAGATTAAACAATTATATGACACACAACTAGAACAACTACGGAAAACAAAATCGCAAAAACACGTTGAAATAATAAATCAGCTTATATCGGACATGAAATATATCTATGAACTAATTATTCAAACAATAATTAATGACAACAGTGACAATAAACAACGATTCTTAACCGATTACAATATCACAGAGGACAATCTGCGTAATTTCAAGTTTCCCAAATACAACGCTGATGAACTAGCAAGAATTGTTAAAACCGATATCAAGGCGCTACAAAAATCAGATTCAGCTGTCCTCTTCAGGTATAATAATGATCCAGATGGTGGCGGTAGGCATATTGCCCCTCATAATGTGAATATTTCAACGGTGATTGCGCTCAATTTAGTATGTGATGCAATTGAAGGAAGCTATCAAATTAATCTAGAGCAATCAAATCAAGCTCAGCAGGGATATATTCTTTATTCGTTTGCACCAACAGCTCCTCCAGGATTCCTAATTATTGAAAACCCAATTAATCCTGTCTACATGCGATGCCATAATAATTCGTTAACGAGAATTAATTTCAAACTCACCGACCAGTCAAATAATCTGATTGATTTACAAGAAGAGGTGTTAGCGATTAGTTTGTTTGTGAAATCATAAATGATTTTCGTCCTAAAGACTCGATCAAATATTTGGTTGAAATCGTAAATGATTTTTGTTAACCACAAATGAAACATTTGCAGCAGCAGAGAGGGTGAATGACAACGACGTTGGCGTATATAAGGAAATCTTATTTTATCGAATAGACGCCATTTTTTTTACTATTTGGCAGAAGCCTCAGATTTTCGAATCGACGCTCGGAAAGTTGTGAGGTTCACCCTCTCTGCTGCTCGTTTAACACCATTTCAGACTCAAAATCACTCACTGGTGTCTCCATTGACACTTTCTCTGCTCCAGTAATCTGATATACTTAATAAGTTTGAAAATTATTGTCATAATCAGCATCATCAGCAAGTATTTGCCGAATTAAATCATAATGAACCACGCTGGAATCAAAACATTTTGGTTTTTCATGGTAGTCTAAATTTAAACATATTTGTAAAACATTTTTCATGAATGGTTCAAACTATGTGATAATATATATTCTTTGGCACATTGTTCTAATCAAATATAGTTTCACAACCATTCATGTCATGCAAGAAATACCCAGATGTGGAACAGTGGCTACTAAAAAAACATGTCAGGACAAGAATGGTTAAATAATTTGCATGAGTTCTCGTATTTAACTGTTCCGCAAGCATGCAAATTTGTACAAATTTTGCATGATCTGTACTATGTCACCTTGACAGCATCTCCACTTAAATACTTGACATGACTAATGACTTTCCTGTGAAGTCTCTCTGTTACTCTGTCAATACTTCCTGTTTGTCATGCAGAGAATAAGCTACATTGATTTCTGATTGGTGGTTATTCTTGAACCAGGAGGGAAACAAGCAACTACCACAAATGAAAATTCATCGTAACATATTTCAACGTGCAACAAACCAATAGCATAGTTTTCAAATAGATCAGAGAAGACAATATACATTTCAAAGTAGAAACTTCGCGTGAAAGATGTTATTAAATGATGAGTAAAGTACTTCATGAAACATGTGGAGCATTTGGAATGCATATTATATGCCGAACACTCTGCTGGGGTAAGATAAATAGTATCATATGGGGGGGGGGGAGGAAGGCAGATAGTGAACCATATCTCTGTGTGTTAACTTATAGATGGCGATTTGGTATTCTCAAATAATCTCTTTCATTTTTCACTAATAAACTTGAATGCCTGTGATTGCAAATGCTGTTTTAGATTATAATTTTACAGAATAACAAGGCAATTAATAATAATTAGTCATGACTGCTGATGACTAAAATAACATGCATACAATAAGTATCATTTTCTTTAGATTCTCTGTCTCCTTTATTGATATGTTTATTGTACGGTAAAACCTGTCTTGAGAGACCACTGCTATGAGAGACCACCTGTTTTGGGAGACCAGAATCTCAATGCACAGATTTATTGATTATATAGTGTTGTGACCTCTTATGAGAAACTACCTGTCTTGAGAGACCATTATTTCTTGGCAGAAGGGGTGGTCTTTCAAGACGGGTTCTACTGTATCAGCAAAATTATAAATGCACAGATATATTGATGAATCGTTTCACCCCTACCTCACACCATCAATTATAGTTTGTTCACATGCATTTTCTTGCTTTGGCAGAAAGTTTATGATGCTTGAAACTACATGTACTAGATCTCGGTGACAAAATTTTTCTCTCTCTTGATTGTTAAGTCATTAAACATATTGTTTTTTTAAATAATTTATTTATTTATTGGAAAGCTGTGTAGCTTTATTATCTACTGTACAATTTATCAATATTAAAATTAAATTTGTAAAGATTTCTGATGCAGACTAAACTGCCACTCCAGTGTTTCATTGAATTTATGTTGCCGTAAAAAAACGATATCATATCAAATCATGGATATGTTTTGATTCTGCAAATGAGAAAACATGATTCTAGTCTGATATCCAATATAGTTTTAGTGAAAATAAGCAGCTATAGTCATATTTCTTTGGCAATTTTGCATGCCAGTCTTCTCTCACAGAAATTTGTGGTTTGATAAATTGTAATTTCAGTTGACTTTTAACTCTAGTGATAATGAAACCCAGTTTTGTGTATTTTATTTTTGTGGTGTTAAATTTTCTATCTCTCCCAATGTTTAAATAAAATAATGCCTGCCAGCAGTGCATTTTTCATACTGGAGAGGAGAACCATGTTTTTCCAATTTGATGCTTTTTTATACAAACTGCATGTGAAACTTCCTCATAAAATTTACAGCAAGTGCCGTCGTTTATATAGTTCTTTGGAGAAAGTGAATATATCATGAAAATATGAGTGTCGATATACATATCTTAAGCAACCATGAACATGTTGCCTCTCACACACATGCACATTCTCTTTTCTCACTTGTAAAAGAATTTGATTATTTGATACATTGTATTTTCATTGAGCATTTTGCTGATAATGTTCTTCCTAGAATTTGATTTGGAAGAATAACTTTACACATGTATTAACTTGTAAGATCAACAACATGAAAAACTCAGTGCCCCATCATGCTTTCTCTCAATGAATTTCTTTAGCTCACACTTGCAGGGGTCATAAGTAGTAATCATGCCCACCTTACCGACACCATGTCCACTCCATATTGGTAGTCGGATGCAGCTCTACAAGAAATCATGGTGTGCAGAGCTATTCTCAGCTAGAAGCTGCAGTAACTTTGTCCAGATGCATGGGGAGATAATGGGGAAGGGGCTGTGTCTTCAGGCTCACCATGCTCTCACGTCCCCTCACTGTGTTGTGTGGAGAAACAAAAAAAATTGAACTGTACTTTGTACTTGATTTTTGGGTCCTATGTCATTGAACAATTAATAATATATCAGATCACCCAAATATGGCATACCAAGCCTTGTTTGGGGGGAAATTAATTACTTAAAGAATCTCATATTATCTAATATAGGTGGCAAAGTAAGGTTAGAGTAAACATACAGATATAACTTAGCTTATTTAAGCTTAAAACCATGATCATAAGTCAAACTTGGTGATAAATAGAACTCTGCTTAGTAGATTTTTTCTTGCTTCTTTCTTTTGACTTTGATAATAGTTTTATTACTCCATTGCAAGGTATAGCTTCAGGATGTATGTCCTTAACATTGGATAAGTTATTTCAGAAGTCCTTGATTGTATTCATTGAATAATGTGTCCTATTGTTTTCCTAAAGGTTCAAGCCTGGCTGGAGAGGACATTTGCAGGAGCTACAGTGCCAGCCTATGAGCTGAATCAGCGGACAGTGGGTCTGCTACATAAGCTTATGCTCAAGAATGAGAGAAATGATCGCAACATGCAGCTTGTTATTGAAGATCTAAGACAAAAGACTGATGAATATAATGCAGAACGTATGCCATTCTTCTTCACCATAAAGGGGATGTATATTGAGTCGGAGTTCTTTAAATAAGTAACAAAGTGAAAAGCAACAAGTTTTGTAAAATTCAACAAATAATTTTTTTCCATAGAATGCAAAGTTAACATGAGAAGAAGAAAAAAGATTCTTAGGTATTGTGAATTAAATCCCAAAATAATCAAAGAATTACAGACATATTCCTGAACAAAATTCACATTAAGTCCAGAATAAATCTAAAAACTGATTTTGATCATGTGTCTTTGGTTGCTTATAGAGTGTTGAAATGACAAATCTTTTGTTGAATCACAATAATATAATTCCAGGTTTGAATTCACTATATACTACAGTGAATGTGCCTATTCAAGAATTTATCAGAGCAATTTTGTATTTCCATAGAAAACAATCACTTGAATTCAATAATTTGAGGAAATTTCCAGCCCAAAATTGAAATACTGGAAACAACATATAATACACCTTAAAAGTACTAGGTCTTGCAATCAATTTTGGACAAGATAAAGTCCAACATACAATCACCTAAATGAAGAATTAGTACCTTAGAGGAAAATTAAAAATTATTTGACTTTACGAAAATAAGGAGAGTTGAAGAGTTCTTGATGAAAAGTTTACATTGGGAAGACCACAATAAACAGAATCGTGACAGATGAGGAGAATATTCTGATGCATTGGAAAAATAGAGTAGATAGAAAGGAAATTATTTTAATGCCAAGTATCACAAGTACCAGATTTAAATGATGTATTTTACTAGTTTGCAATGTGCATACCAACAATACCCCACTTGGATTTCACGCTTAAGAATAAGAACTATTGTTATATGTATGTTAAGTAAGTCAGGTCTTAAGACCATAAGAACCCATTAATAATTAATGCTACTTCTAAACGAAGATATTAAATGCTTTGAAGTTAACTTGCATCTTTCTTATCTTATACACATATGTACACTTCTCAAAATATAGTTTCCTTCTGGAAAGGCCACACATCTTATATGTCCACTTTACCAGTGCAGAAGGGGTGACCATATAAGAGGAGGAGCACTGTATAGTAATTTTACTGGGTTAAATAAGGTACATGTTTGCCAATATTTTTGCAAAACCAATACACCTCTTAGATCTTTATTGCCAGGTGAGGATGTGTTAGTTGTAAACTAACCTGCTGATTACTTCTGTATGTAAAGGCATTTAATATTATAAAAAAATTCAGTTCTGAAATCAACCATTGTCAATATCAGAGATCATTCTTTATGCTGGCTGGGGGCCTCAAGTGGCCAACTGGTCTCCAGTGGCCAACTGGTCTCAAGTGCTTACTATTATGGATCATTGCCATCTCACCTGTCTGCATGATTTCGAGTCTCTGGCCAATGTGGCATTGGGAGGATGCTTGCCTGTAGCTTCTTGTGGGTCAGTGGTTCTGTCGGGTTTTTTTCCAGGTTCATCCTTAACAATTTATACTGGCCATGTTAAGCTATCATGTGCTTAAAAATGGCATTAAACCCTACAGTAACAAGAATAACAACAACATGAGCTTTGAATCAGAAGTCTGCAGTACAAGATTTGCACATTTCCAAAAAAAAATGCCTTGTCTTGAACATGTGGTTATGGCATTTGCTGATTCCTTGTTCACTTCAAACATTTTAAAATTATTGATGAGCTCATTGTTCAGTTGTTTATTTGTTTAACCACATTAAAAGAAAGGAAGAGCTTTTTCCAAATATAGTTTAGAGCATTTTATGCTTCTGGAGATGTGTATTTTATGTAGTTATAGAAGTTTAATGCTGGAAGCCTCTAGAATGGAAACCTATTGAAGCTGAATCCTGTAACCCATAGAATGGGGACCTATAAGTTGAATACTGTGAGCCCCTAGAATGGGGACCTATAGAAGCCAAATCATGTAAGCCCCTAGAATGGGGACCTATAGAAGCCAAATCATGTAAGCCCCTAGAATGGGGACCTATAGAAGCCAAATCATGTAAGCCCCTAGAAGTTGAATCCTGTAAGCTCCTGGAAAAGGGACCTATAGAAGCAGAATCCTGTAAGCCCCTAGAATGGGGACCTATATACAGATCTTAAGGGATTTTTTTTGTTCTAACATCAAAATGCTAAAATTAAAGTCTTGAGTAGGTAGTTTATTCTACTTGGAAAGTTTATAAACTTCTCAATTTCAGGATAGTTATGCAGAGGTGAGTGTCTTGTTCCAATTAAAGTATTTTACAAATCAAAGCACTTTGGAGGCAAGCATTCACTTTCAGAATGGTCTAGAATTTCCTTTATACTTTTGAAATCATTTTATTGCAACTCCTCCAGAACAGAGTCATATATACTGACTTGGGGTTTTCACAAGAAGACTTTAGTGTCTAGTCATGACTGAATGAAAATGGTTTTGCTGGTACATCCATCCAGTAGGGCTGCAATCTTCAGGATCTTTGTACATGTATTGGGTTTTTCTCCTGATTGGTTCATCAAATCAACATTTTGGTTTTCATTGAAAGACTTCTTATAATACTTTGTTAGTACTAAAGACAGGGGTACATTATATGACTTCCAGTATGTCTACAACAGCAACCATTTGAAAATATTGCTTCTTTTGAATAGATAGTCATATCAGGGTGGAGTGGAGTGTTTATGGGAAGACTTGGTTTACTGCCTTGTTTGGACTTGCGTAAAAATTGTTCCAAACTGATTGGATTTAACTGGAAGACTTTGCTTAATGTTGCTTAATTGGCCTTGTATTAAAATTGTCAGATATCCATTATGGCTGATTGTGATCTTGAAAATCATGTCACTACTCTTCCTTGACAGAAAAGTCCGTTTACAAATCAAATCATGATGTCACATGTTACATCATCATTTTGGTGATTATATAACCATCTTGTTACTTTTTGTCTCATACTCAGTCAAATGTCTAAACATTCCCATTGGATATTTTATGATAGAATTGAACTAATGCTTAAGTAAGCCATGAATACAGTTGGATTTGTTGCAAAGACAGTCATATTGTCTCAAATAAATTATCAGGTAATTATTGTCTGTGATTCAGTTAGTGAAAGTACTCAGAATAGGAATATTTAATTGGTTGTTTATTTATATGAAAATGGATGTTGTTATAGGGCTTAATGCCATTTTTCAGCACAGGATAGGATATACATAGCAGCCAGTATAAATGGTGCAGGATGAACCCGGTAAATCCCTAGAAAGAACCAATGACTCATGAGAAGCTACTGGCAAACTTTCTCACATACCTACAATGGACAAATCCAAAACTTAAACCCATGCAGAGGTGAGATGATGGTGATCCGTAACTGTGAGTGCTTAAGGCCACTCGGGGCCCCTGAAAATGGATTTTTTTAATCTGCTGAATCTTATTGTTTCCTTTTTTAAATGCAGGTTGTAGGTTGGAGAACATCTTGAAGTCCATCAATCTGACACCGGCAAGCCTTTCACAGTCAGGGATCATGAGTCTGCGAGCTTTGGCCAATCTAGCCCTGCTTCTCAAAACAAAGGATGCATCTGATACAAAGTAAAAACTATGGCAGGACCTGAATTCCATATCATTTAATGAAAAGAAGTAAAAATTGCCTTCTGTATTATTATGGGCTGTTCCATTTGATCATTGTACAGGGAATGCATTTTTATGGGCTGTTCCATTTAAACATACATGGTACCCAGGGTAGGCTCTGTTTCTAAATTATGCTAGGGTACTCTGATTACTCAAGAGTTGAAATAATAATGATACAAAATTCTAATTGCTTCTGTGGGTGACTACTCAACATTAGCTTCCCAGGGTCCCACTATATATTAATGGAACTGCCCTAACATTAAATGCAAATATATGCCTGCTAATGCTTCTACTCAGAAATTTATATAAATATTTGGAATCAAGCCTTGAAGATTGACATTGATATAAACTACAATAACTTTTCCATTTTTTTGTATTGAGATATGTCATTCTTTAGTCAGACTATAATCATGTATAGAGACAAAGACCAAGTCACACAGAGAGGAACTAAATTAGATGCCTGCTATTATTGTGAAAGGATCAAACTGGATTAGATTGGATCAAATGAAGACACATAATCCAAGCATGTAAACAAACTGTTTATTTCCAAATTCAGATTATGGATAAACATAATCCAAGGATGTGAATCTTAAATGAACCATTTATTTATATTGCTGATTAGATCTAAAAATAATCCAAGCATGTGAATGAACTGTTAATTTATAATGCAGAATTGAATCTCAGGCTCTCAGTTCACTTTTTTTAACTAAACTATAACAACTGTGCATAAAGTTTGCAAGTGGATATAATAAAAATTAAATAATTCCTCAGTGGACACAATTAAAGCATATTGTTCAACAAGTAATTATAAATTATATCATTTGTCAATGAATATGAACAGTGCATTGATTTTTATTAATAGGTATGATTGATATACAGATTTATCAACAGATATGATGTACGGATTTACCAATGGATATGATTGATGTTTGGATTTGTTATTGGATATGATTGCAGTTTGGATTTGTTATGGGATATGATTAATGTTTGGATTTGTCAATTGATTTGATTGATGTTTGGATTTGTAAATAGATATGATGTTTTGATTTGTCAATAGTTTTGATTGATGTTTGGATTTGTCATTGGTTTTGATTAATGTTTGGATTTGTTATGGGATATGATTAATGTTTGGATTTGTTATGGGATATGATTGATGTTTGGATTTGTTATGGGATATGATTGATGTTTGGATTTGTAAATAGATATGATGTTTTGATTTGTCAATAGTTTTGATTGATGTTTGGATTTGTCATTGGTTTTGATTAATGTTTGGATTTGTCAATTGATTTGATTGATGTTTGGATTTGGTTTTGATTGATGTTTGGATTTGTTATTGGATATGATTGGTGCTTGGATTTGTCATTGGATATGATTGATGTTTGGATTTGTCATTGGATATGATTGATGTTTGGATTTGGTTTTGATTGATGTTTGGATTTGTTATTGGATATGATTGATGTTTGGATTTGTCATTGGATATGATCGATGTTTGGATTTGTCATTGGATTTGATTAATGTTTGGATTTGTTATTGGATATGATTGATGTTTGGATTTGTCATTGGATATGATTGCTGTTTGGATTTGTCATTGGATTTGATTAATGTTTGAATTTGTAAATAGATATGATTGATGTTTGGATTTGGTTTTGATTGATGTTTGGATTTGTCATTGGATATGATTGATGTTTGGATTTGTCATTGGATATGATTGATGTTTGGATTTGTCATTGGATATGATTGATGTTTGGATTTGTCATTGGATTTGATTGATGTTTGGATTTGTCATTGGATTTGATTGATGTTTGGATTTGTCATTGGATATGATTGGTGCTTGGATTTGTCATTGGATAGGATTGATGTTTGGATTTGTCATTGGATATGATTGATGTTTGGATTTGTCATTGGATTTGATTGATGTTTGGATTTGTCATTGGATATGATTGATGTTTGGATTTGTCATTGGATATGATTGATGTTTGGATTTGTCATTGGATAGGATTGATGTTTGGATTTGTCATTGGATATGATTGCTGTTTGGATTTGTCATTAGTTTTGATTAATGTTTGGATTTGTCAACAGATATGATTGCTGTTTGGATTTGTCATTAGTTTTGATTGACGTTTGGATTTGTCATTGGATATGATCGATGTTTGGATTTGTTAACAGATATGATTTGTTTTAATTTGTCAATATATATGATTAGTGTTTGGATTTGTCAACAGATATGATTAGTATTTGGATTTGTCAATATATATGATGGCGTATGAAATTATCAATAGATATGATCTATGTATGAATTTATCAATATATATGAACATTGTATGAATTTATCAATAGATATGAACATTGTGTACATTTATCAACAACTATGTTTAGTGTATGTATTTATAGGTGCATGTGATGGTGCATCAAAGAGTCACATATATTATGAGTGAAATTTAGGAGGAAAACCTGACATGTATATTCCATTAAGACATATGATGCTGTTATTTCATGGCATCCAGGCAATGATCACAAATATTTTGAATCCACTGCTCTAAACAAATGGCTGAAGAATGACTTCATTTGAGCTTCCTCCTGGCCTGCCGAAAAAAAATCCCTTTTCCAATGTGTCCTTTTTAGTTCAGTTGCCTCCATTGTTTTTCATCTTTTGTACAATGTTTGTTTGATTAGGATTTTAACATAGCTTTAAAAAATTTTCAGTTATATCGCTACGATGACTGCAGTGAGGCAATTTATAGTGATATCTTGCACTAGGGCATCATGCCACAGACATGTAGCATGATGTCCCACCCAGTCACATTTTCTTGACACCAGGCTGACCAGTCCTAACACAAACCTATTAATGCTGAGCCTCAAGCGAGGCAGCTGTTAGTACCATTCGTTTTTAGTTTTTGGTATGACTAGTCTGGAGATTGAACCCACAACCTCCTGCTTCTGCGGTGGACGCTCTAACCACTAGGCCACCGGAATGATTTTGATGTACAATACACCAC
The DNA here is from genome assembly GCA_029339505.1 of Unio delphinus. Taxonomy (NCBI): domain Eukaryota; kingdom Metazoa; phylum Mollusca; class Bivalvia; order Unionida; family Unionidae; genus Unio; species Unio delphinus. The sequence goes on from JAQISU010000014.1 coordinate 17,927,321, forward strand.
TCTGTTGATTAGATGGCATTACATACAGAGAGAAGCAACTCATGAAATCCTATTGATTGCTGCTTGGACAAAGCACTAATATTTCTGATCGATCTGCCAATGTGTACACTGGATTATCCTATTGGAATTTTGGCTAGCAAAAATGACTTGCTGGATTCATGTGAATTAGTTTCCTCATTTTTTTCCAAGTTATTGCTTGAGCTTATGGAGACTGTCCTTCCTTTTCTTGACTGCCTAGTGGGAATAAGTCCCCCAAATGAGAGAATTCTTACAGGTGACACCTCCCACTGTGGTGATCAAGTCATTGATTTGTCATTCACCAGTCCATCCATTTTAAAGCAGCAGTAGAATTTCAGTGAATTTCCAAATGCCCAGTCCCTTCAGTTCTGCTGCATGCTAGGCATATAAGGTCAGGGCTTTGCAGGATAGGGAAGTTAATGACCTATAGTCTTCCTTCTTCGCCACAGTAAAAGAAGGTCAAGGAAATCTCTTACCACATAAATGATAAAATACACGACCCAGTCCGTTCTGAGGTTTTCATTTCTGAAGCCAGCTATCAGCATTGTTCTCTCCTTGCTAGTACATTGCCCATTTGCTGACTTAGTGGCTAACCTTATGATGGTCAATATGATCAGTTGATTGTTTCAAGCTGGTCAAAATGTCCTGCACTTTACCTCCAAATTAATGTGAAACATGGTCACTACTTTCTTAATTTTAATTTCTAAAAGGCATCACAAGGACTGACTCAGCAAGTTGCATTGCCACTTGCTGAAGTAATCTCAGCTGCAGTGAAGAGATGGTCACCAGTAAATTGATAAGAGACAGAAAACAACTCAATGCAGCAATCCAACTTCAGGTGGCACCAGGTCTATCAGTTCCAGAGTCATTTTAATAAAGGGAAAAGGAAATAACTTTTCTTCTTCCCCAAACTTTCCAACAACCAGTGTTGACTTGCCACCCCCAACCAACCAAAGACAGCCTTCAGGTTGGCAAACCTCCTTCATTTTAAAATCTTGTGGATGAACCTGTTTACCATGGATGAATCAAGTTTGTTTTTGAGAGACTTATGATTTCATTTATCCATTCTCATCCTAATGTGACTTAACCTTTCCACAACATACTCAATGTCAGATTGATAGACTTCAAGATGTTCTCTAATCTACAACCTACATGTAAAAAAATGAAACACAGTAAGATTTAGCAGCATAAAAACATCCATTTATAGTGACCGAGTTGTCTAAAGCACTCTCCATTACGGATCACTGCCATCTCACCTCTGTCTGCATGTGTTCGAATCTCAGATTCAACTAATGTGGGCATGTGAAAAAGCTTGCCAGTAGCTTCTCGTGGGTCAGTGTTCTTTCCAGGGATGTTCTCTGGATTCTTCCTGCACTATTAATACTGGCCACCATGTGTAGCCTGTTGTGTGCTGAAAAATGGCATTAAACCCTACAACAACAACAATTCCCTGGGCTTTTAGTACCCAGTTTAGGCTGGCAATGATTTGTAAGCTGTACCTCCTGGGGTTTTAGTATATAATTCAGACTGGCAACATGCCAGCTGTACTCCCCTAGCATTTTAGTACCCAATTCAGCTTGGCAACATGCTAGCTGTACTCCCCTGGCAGTTTAGTATGCAAGCCCACAGAATCTTGAACTATTCATATGCCAATGCCAGTTTGTTTTGTACATAACTGTGCCAGTGTTCAAAACGGGGATGCAAGATCAGTTAGACTTTAAATAAAAAGGGACACTGTTGCAGTCAGTTTAAACTGAACTGATATATCCGCATCCAAATACATATATCTTCATGCAAGACTCTTTGGTTTGGTTTCACAAGAACCTTTTACGAATTTCATGCTCTGTTGTTAATTCTTAATATCAGCAAATTTTACTGTTACTTATGTTTTGTGTGTAAGAGGACTGTTACATTGTCCCATCATGATACTCTGGTTTTCAGTGTAAGAGGATTGTTCTACCGCCCCATTCATAATACTCTGGTTTTCAGTGTAAGAGAACTGTTATTCTGCCCCATTCATAGTATTCTGGTTTTGAGTGTTAAATGTATGAATCAGATTTCTATTTTATGATAGTGACACTTCAGGGGAGTGGGGTCAGTATGGTTCATTTTTATGAAAAATGCAGCTTGTTATTTCTTAAGAATTCTAACTTATCAGATCATATTTCCTTTCACAGCTATCTTCTTGCTCTCCAGCACCTTCAGACAGAGATGTCCAGAGTAGAGGATGCTAGGAAACAGGAGCTTAGGACAACAGAAAAACTTCAGCAGAAAACCAAATCTGCACTGATTAAGTACAACTCTTTGAAAAAGTATGTTGAGTTGTAAAAATTGGCATTAATAGCTGTTTATCTCGAGTCATTTTATGTCAATTTTATTTTAGTTACTAAGTATTATGAGAGATATAATTTACTATAGACCTTGCATTGATATGGGCCTCAAGCTGTCAGATTGGCCCAAAAATGTTTGACCCAAACTGTCAGATAGGTCCAAGGGAATGTGACCCAAACTGTCAGATAGGTCTAAGAGACTGGGATCAAAGCTGTTAGATAGGTCCAAGAGATTGGGACCCAAGCTGTCAGACAGGTCCAAGACTGGGCCCCACACTATCAGATAGGTCCAAGACACTAGCCCTAAGCTATCAGATAGGTCCAAGAGATTGGGACCCACACTATCAGATAGCACCAAGAGATTGGGACCCAAGCTGTCAGACAGTTCCAAGACTGGGCCCCGTGCTATCAGATAGCTCCAAGAGATTTAAATTTTTGTGGCCAAGTTTAATCACAAGTGTTAATAGTGTAGAGATAATTAAATTTATTCTTGTTTTATAAAATACAGGCTAAGGTTGGGCGTAGTGTTTTAGCATAATTTTCTCAGGTTCACAATGGTTACTTTATATATACATGCAAATAGCAGACTTTTTTTTTTACTAAGTTCATGTGTCCTGAAGACTCGTCAACCTTTACAGTTTAGTCATGAGTCTTTTCACAAATTATCCTTCAATTAAGAATTTACGTAAGAAAAGCAGAAAATATATGAAACGTTATCTTTGCCATCAGATCCAATATTGGGTTGTTCAGACCACTGATTTCATATTCATTGGAGTTCATTAGGGATTCAATTCACAGAACTACTTCAGATGCTTAAATTTGCTCCAAATTTTCATACAAATTACCTGCATATCTAGATTCTTGCCTATAATATAAAATAGAAATTTTCATATGCATTACCTGCATATCTAGATTCTTGCCTATAATATAAAATAGAAATTTTCATATGCATTACCTGCATATCTAGATTCTTGCCCATAATATAACATAGAAATTTTCATGTGCATTACCTGTGTATCTAGATTCTTGCCTGTAATATAAAATAGAAATTTTCATATGCATTACCTGCATATCTAGATTCTTGCCCATAATATAACATAGAAATTTTCATGTGCATTACCTGTGTATCTAGATTCTTGCCTGTAATATAAAATAGAAATTTTCATATGCATTACCTGCATATCTAGATTCTTGCCTATAATATAAATATAGAAATTTTCATACACATTACCTGCATATCTAGATTCTTGCCTATAATATAACATAGAAATTTTCATATGCATTACCTGTGTATCTAGATTCTTGCCTGTAATATAAAATAGAAATTTTCATATGCATTACCTGCATATCTAGATTCTTGCCTATAATATAAAATAGAAATTTTCATATGCATTACCTGCATATCTAGATTCTTGCCCATAATATAACATAGAAATTTTCATGTGCATTACCTGTGTATCTAGATTTTTGCCTGTAATATAAAATAGAAATTTTCATATGCATTACCTGCATATCTAGATTCTTGCCCATAATATAACATAGAAATTTTCATGTGCATTACCTGTGTATCTAGATTTTTGCCTGTAATATAAAATAGAAATTTTCATATGCATTACCTGCATATCTAGATTCTTGCCCATAATATAACATAGAAATTTTCATGTGCATTACCTGTGTATCTAGATTCTTGCCTGTAATATAAAATAGAAATTTTCATATGCATTACCTGCATATCTAGATTCTTGCCCATAATATAACATAGAAATTTTCATGTGCATTACCTGCATATCTAGATTCTTGCCTATAATATAAAATAGAAATTTTCATACACATTACCTACATATCTAGATTCTTGCCCATAATATAACATAGAAATTTTCATGTGCATTACCTGCATATCTAGATTCTTGCCCATAATATAACATAGAAATTTTCATATGCATTACCTGCATATCTAGATTCTTGCCCATAATATAACATAGAAATTTTCATGTGCATTACCTGTGTATCTAGATTCTTGCCTGTAATATAAATATTTAAATTTTCATATGCATTACCTGCATATCTAGATTCTTGCCTATAATATAAATATTTAAATTTTCATATGCATTACCTGCATATCTAGGTATCATAATCATAATAAAAAGATTATTGCTATAGCAATGACTCTGCAACTTTGTTGACAAGAGTGTGATGTTCATACATACATGTTGTTGAATACGAGATTTTGAACAATATCATGGATGATAGTGTGACGTTTATTTATATGAGATGTTGAACATTGTCATGGATGATATTGTGATATTCATGCATATGAGATGCTGAACTGTGAGCATGGATGATAGTATGATTTTCATTCATATGAGATGTTAAACAGTGTCATGGATGATAGCATGATATTCATTCATATGAGATGTTGAACTGTGTGCATTGCTGATAGTGTGACACTCATTTATACGAGATGTTGAACAGTGTCATGGATGATACAGTATGGTTTTCATGCAAGTGAGATGTTGAACAGTGAGCATGGGTGATAGTATCATGTTCATTCATAAAGATGTTGAACAGTGAGCATGGATGATACATTGTGGTGTTCATAAACATGAGATGTTGAACAGTGCCATGGATGAAGCTTTGTGTTGAAGAATATTACATGTTGAACAGTGAGCATGGATGATACATTGTGGTGTTCATGCATATAAGATGTTGAACAGTGAGCATGGATGATACATTGTGGTGTTCATGCATATGAGATGTTGAACAGTGTTGTGGATGATACAGTGTGGTGTTCATGCATGAGATGTTGAACCTTGTTGTGAATGATACAGTGTGGTGTTCATTCATATGAGATGTTGAACAGTGTGCATGAATGTTAGAGATTTCAGTGCTATTGTTTTATAACAGCAAGGTTCTTCATAACTTTTTTTTATCAGAGCTCTTGAGCTTCTAGAGGAGCAGGCTGCAGGTCAGCATCCAGAGATGGAGAATCATGTCACACAGACCAAGTTTTTTCATGACAAGAGCAGGGATTATAGAGGACAAATCCAACAGTTACAGGTCTTTGTTTTATGCATCATAAGCAGTGCTTTTAAATTTTCTATGCAGTCCAGCTATATATACACAGTACCTTCACTCCAGAGTAGGAATTATAATTGTTAGCCAATGTGAAATGGGATGTAGAACATGTTTTAGTTCCCCAGTACATAGACTAGGGATCATCCTGGGCTTCAACAATGTCAAAAATTTATATTTATTTCAGTATTGGTGACAAAATATACCATCTGGCAATTTGTTGGTGACAGCTTTTTGGCTGTTTAATTTGTTCATGCAATCAAGGATTTAGATTGGAGAAATTCAAAAGGAAACCACAAACTTTGATACACACTGCACTGGAATCTGTTACATAAACAAATTCTTTTTTTATATTGGCAAACCCATCTTTACACTGCATTGTTACATCATAATCTGTTTATGTTGACATCTGACCTGAGTACTCTATGCTGTGATACACTCAGTCATGGTACACCTACAATCAACCCACCTCTGAAGATGCGAACAGAAATAGCTACAATTAAATGAATGATGGCTAATCCTCCTGTTGTTTTTTTTTAAAAATGTAAATGGTTTTGCTGAAACTTCAGAGAAAACTGATTAGCTTTGTAGACTAATTGTTGGGTACAAATACAAAGCAAATGGAAATAAATCAGAATTATATACTGTCAACAGTGCATCTTTAAAAATGGGTAGACATAAGTTAGATGAATTATATACTGTCAACAGTGCATCTTTAAAAATGGGTAGACATAAGTTAGATGTTGCATGTTCATTGTCTCATCCATAGAGTAAGTTAACAAAATTATCAGCATTAATTTTGGATTTAGTGTAAATTCATCAGACAACAGTCACTCAACCTGATGTTATACCTGACAGTCCAACATCATCTGCATGTAGTCATGGTAGTAATGCTTTGAGTACAACACCATGTCATGATGAAGTTTCTGAAAATTTCTTGACATCTGGAAACTAGGGCATTCGTGGCTGAGATATAATACAAACTTAAAGCAAATGTTCTGTGATATATGTATCAAGGCACAAGTTGTCAAATCATTTACAAGTGGTTCTGATATTTTGAAGAATGAGTGTGTCACCAAACATGAATCTAGGCAGGGTAAGTAATATATGTTAATTTTGCTCATTGATCTTTTACTTTTGCCATCAAATCTGTGCTACAACTGCATGAAATTAAACTACACAACAAAAAATAGCAAAACAAGTTTTGTACAATTGAAATTAATTTATTTCTCAAAACACAGGAGTGGAAGAATTAAATTAACTTACAGCAGTGCTGTCCAATCTTTTTGACACCATGGTCCACTGAATTTAGACCATGTTTTTTTTTTTACATAGATGCACAAAACAAGGCTAGAGCTTTGGTGAGCCATTTAAAATAAACCTGCAGGCTGCAAGTTGGATAGCACTAACTTACAGCATGGTGAATGAATTCCTATTTCCTTAAAGTCCTTTCAATTCTAGTAGTTCCAAGAAATCTGAATACATTCCAAAGAAAAATGCCCCTTCTATGTTGAAGTTTAAAATGTACAGAAGATTTCCAAAGAATTCAATTAGTTATTCTAGCATGTCATAAAAAAAAAATAATCTTCAGAATTGGGACCTACCATTGGGAAGTTTTCTGCGGCATATTTAGACATTGTTTTCACTAAATAGTCACCAATTTTTTGGTCTAATACACGTGAAATTTTCCAAGGACACATAATATAGATTTGCTTAATACCTGATGTTTCTATTAAAAAGATGAGAGAGAGACTACTGTAGATATCAGGTAGGTAGTTATTTTACATTTAATAATGCATTTTGTTCATGTGACAACAGTTATACATATGCACTAACAGTGATGTGGGATGCAAAGACCATGGAAGTAGTACAAAACCAGTCATGTAATGATTTATTTTGTAATATAGCTGTATTGCTTGTTGTCATTAAAGTAATAGCTATCTCATCTGTTTTCAATTTTCATATTAAGGTTGGCAATTTTGTTTTGCGAACAACTTTTTAAAAGCCAGGAGCATCCCTGATAAACATAAAGCTCTAATCACTGTCACAGAATTAGGCGAAAATTTGAACTGATTTTTGTTGTACTTGAATTGCAAACGAAACTCACCATTTTCTTGATTACGTCGTACACGCATTACCTGGGGTGATTAAGTGGCGTGTAACGATTTGCATGTGCCAATTTGTAATTTACATGAAATCCGAAATACTCGTTTTACGTGGTGTACGGCAAGCTCGATGTGATTTATGTTCACCTATTGAGAGTATATAAGGCTTAGGATTTATCATAAATTTTTACGGGAACCCAAATATCTAATCGAAGGATAGATAACCTCGTCTTGCAAATCTCCAGCCAAAGGGGTGAGTGTTAAATTTACATTTCGTTTTATTGTGAATTTTATTCAGATTATCATTTCGTATAATGATGCTTTTATTGCAATTAAACGTGGAATATTTGGAATTACTAGTCACTTTTAGACTTTAAATACAATATCGTAATCTATGGCTTAGATTATTTTTGAGACAACTATTATTAGTCTGGTTTTGTTTATTATAGCTGATTCAGTCTGATTCCGTCTGATTCCATCGTTGATTCCGGAGATCTAATAACATCGTTGATTCCGTAGATCTGATAACATCTGACAATCATTGATTCCGTCTGATTCAGTCTGATTCCAGCTGATTCCGTCGTTGATACCGTAGAAGTTCATCACTGATAGCGCATCTAATAACATCGTTGATACCGTCTCTGATACCGTAGCTGCTAACATAGTTGTTACATTGTTTCTGGTACCGTAGCTGCTAATAACATCGTTGATACCGTAGCTGCTAATAACATCGTTGATACCGTAGCTGTTAAACACATCTGATACCATCTTTTGATAAAAGTCTTTGATATCGTTTGATTTGTTGAGGGACATCTATTGTTTGTTCTGGAACATCTCTGTATAAATATCTGAATGTGCTTGTGCCGTTAATTTGTGCAAACGGAATTGAAGTATCTGTCTGTGTGTCGAACTGTCTGTTCGTCAATATCTGTGTAACGTGTAAATATCCGGAAAGCTAGAAGTCCGAGTGTCGGAGCTGTCTTAGAGTTGTAAAACGTCCGGGTTGACATCTAGGGGAGTGAGGAACCGTTGGTTCGGGTAGATGTTGTATGCTGTCTGAACGTATAACTGTGGTGGATCCGTGTAGGGAAACGTCCGATAATAGTATTGGTCAACCCTCGGTTCTCGGGGAAACTGGGAGACGATTCAACTGTTGCTGAATCGTGCGGTTATACAGGGGAGACACATAGGTGTATTGAAATTGTGATATAATTTAATACATTGTTGTATTTGCATGTTTATGTCAGATCGCAATAATATTTCAAGTGATCACATAGATATAAATAAAAGCTAGCAACTTGATTGAATACAAGTATATGATCGTGCTAGTTATCGCAATCCATCGTGCGATAGATAGTTTGTCGTTTGTGTTTATTTTTTTCGTGAATCATACTTGCATTTATTTAACTTTCGTAAAGGATTCTTGGATCTGTGTATAATCCAAGAGATCCCTTTACATTTGTGATTCCTTTTGTATTGTTATTTAATTTATTCATGTATTGTGAATGGTTGTGAGTGTAATTGTGGGTTGAGCGCGTGAATTATTGTGTTGTTACATCTGTATTTTTTTCATTTATAATTTATTACATAAATTTATATTTTCTTTCACAAATTGTGTTTGTATTGTTCATTTAATCCACCCTCCTCTCGGTAACAATTCTGTTACAATGGTGTCAGAAGTGGGATCGTTGGATTAAGTGAACTGTCAATCATTTTTGTGAAGGTATACATTTAATGTTTATATTTGAGCGTGACCTCTGTTAAGATAATACTCTAGTTGGAGTTTATTTTTGTTTAGTTTACCTAGGTCCGTGTGTCCAGTATAAACGTGTTTAAAGTATTGGTTTGGTTATATATCTATATTCATATTACAATTGTCATTGTCATGTCATCCCTTAAGGACTTGGTTGCCTTAGGCAAAGAATTTGGATATGAAGGTGAAAGCTTAAGGAAATTTATTCAAGAAGAACAAGCCCGGGAAAGGGAAGAAAGGGCAAGGGCAAGGGAATTAGAAAAGGAAGAAAGGGCAAGGGCAAGGGAATTAGAAAGGGAATCTGATGAAAGGAAACGGGAATTAGAAAGGGAATCTGATGAAAGGAAACGGGAATTAGAAAGGGAATCCGAAGATAGGAAATGGGCCTTTGAGAGGGAAAAGATAGAATTTGAGAAGGAAAAGATAGGATTAGAGAAGGAAAAGATAGAATTAGAGAAGCAGGCCGAAAAAGACAGGATAGAATGGGAAATGGAAGCGGAGCAAAAGCGAATAGAGTTAGATAAACTAGCTAGAGTAGAAATGTTAGAGTTAGAAGAAAGAGCAAAACAACGGGATCATGAGCGTAAGGTAGAATTAGCGACATCTGGAAGAGAACACGATTCTGCCACTAACAAATTAAGGGGCCCCAAATTACCTCCCTTTGACGATGAAAAAGATAACATAGATAGTTATCTTCATCGGTTTGAGCGGTATGCCGAAAACCAGAAGTGGAGTCAAAATGACTGGGCGCTGCATCTGAGTGCTTTATTAAAAGGTAAAGCACTGGATGTATACTCGCGACTTCCTAGGGACGATGTGTTTAAGTACGACGTCCTAAAGGAAGCACTTCTCAAAAGGTACGAGCTCACTGAACAAGGTTTTCGAAAAAAGTTCAGGTATAGCAAGCCCGATAAGGGAGAAACCTTTGGTCAGTTCACCGTCAGAATTGCGAACTATTTTGAGCGGTGGATTGAATGCGGCAAAGCGGTGAAAACGTTTGAAGGGTTGACTGATTTCTTGCTCAGAGATCAATTATTTAATACAGTTGGGCGAGAATTAGATCAATTTCTGAAGGAGAAAGTCTTCACAAACGTAAAAGATATGGCTAAGCAAGCCGATTTATTTGCCGAAGCTCATGGGGGAACCCAGAACGTGGTTTTAAAAGATTTTAAGTCTGGAAACCAGTCTGTAAGACCTATGCCTAGGGAGCCTGTAAAATCAGCTGAGGTAAAAAGGTCAGTTGGGAATCCAGTTTTTCAGCGTGTGCGGTGTTTCTTGTGTAATGCATTGGGTCATGTTCAAAAAGACTGTCCTAAAAGAAAGGCACTTATACATAAGGTAGCAGTGGCTATACAAAGTAAAGGTATATCCGATAACAACGTACATGTAGAACCTTGTATTCATTCACTTGGCACGTGTTTATTTCCTGAAGCGCGTGTACCAACCGCGAGAGGGTTTGTCAACAGTCGAGAAGTCATGGTATTGCGTGATACTGGTTGTACGAGCGTAGTGATCAAACGTAGTCTCGTGCAGGATAACCAAATGCTCGGGTGGGAATCCCCATGTATGTTACTTGATCAGACGATGGGTCGCATTCCCGTAGCAAGGATCACAGTAAAAACACCTTTCTTAACGGGAACTGTTGATGCCCTTTGTATGGACAATCCTATATACGATCTGACGATCGGTAATGTTGAAGGTTCCCGTCTTCCAACCATGGCCGACTTTAAAATACCTTAAGCTCAGGCAGTCGAAACGCGAGCGCAAACACGGCGAGAGAAATCCGCGTTTCATAAATTAATAGTCCCTGAATCGATCTCAGGAATTTCCCGTGATGATTTCAAACAAGAGCAAGATCGTGATGAATCCATCAGAACAATTGTTGAGAAAATCACGTCCGGCGCGATTAAACATTGCAAGCGTGGGGGTAGCTCTAGATTCGTACGCAAGAACGGATTAATTCATAGGGAGTTTAGCGCTCGGGAGGGTAAGAAGTATTGGCAAGTGGTCGTACCCCAGAGATATAGATCTCAAGTACTTAGGGTGGCGCATGAGTCAAGCATGGCAGGACACCTAGGTAAGGCTAAGACCACTAGCAGGGTAGTCGCTGAATTCTACTGGCCAGGTGTTAATGGCGATGTCACACGGTTCTGTAGGTCGTGCGACGTATGTCAGAAAACCGTCTGTAAGGGAAGGGTCACAAGGGTGCCCTTGGGACAGATGCCATTAATAGATACACCGTTTAAAAGAGTGGCAGTAGATATTGTAGGACCAATACACCCAGTTACCGAAAGAAAGAATCGGTACATACTTACTCTGGTTGACTACGCAACCAGATACCCTGAAGCCGTAGCGTTACCAACTATTGAAACGGAAAGGGTAGCTGAAGCATTAGTTGATATCTTCAGTAGGGTAGGGGTGCCAGAGGAAATCCTCACTGATTGTGGTGCCCAATTCACCTCTGACCTCATGGGTGAAATAAGTAGGCTGTTATCCATCAAACAGCTAAACACTACCCCATACCATCCGATGTGCAATGGACTGGTAGAGAAGTTTAATGGTACCCTGAAAAGCATGCTGCGAAAGATGTGCGCGGAACGTCCGCAAGACTGGGACCGTTATTTAAACGCTGTTCTGTTCGCGTACCGTGAAGTACCGCAGGAAAGTTTAGGGTTCTCACCCTTTGAACTGTTGTATGGTAGAACGGTTCGAGGCCCGATGCGAATACTACGCGAACTATGGACTGGTGATGTCGCGAACGAGGAAATAAAAACGACTTACCAGTACGTGTTAGATCTAAGAAACAAACTTGAGAGTACATGCCAGATGGCACGTGACGAATTGATTAAATCGGGGCGCAGATATGCCAAGTATTACAACCGCAGAGCGCGTAATAGGAAATTTCTTGTGGGGGATCAGGTGCTATTGCTTCTTCCAACGAGTTCGAATAAGTTATTAGTCCAGTGGAAAGGTCCATATGAAGTTAAAGAAGTAAAAGGAGACATGGACTATAAAATTGACATGGACGGTAATGTAAAAACATTCCATGCGAACATGCTCAAGTTATACATCAAGAGACAGAGCGACAATGTCAATAAGGGGAGTTGAAAATATAGGCGCAGACTACTTGAGTAGGGCGTGATGGGAAATTTGTATGAATTTGCCCAGTAATAAAATCCAGTTTGTAGTATAACCAGTGTAAATGTTGTAAGATATCATCAGTAGTTATTTTTCTTCTATTCTGTGTTAGTTTTAAAAATGTGTACATTTTTATTCTTAGGGGGGAGGTATTGTCACAGAATTAGGCGAAAATTTGAACTGATTTTTGTTGTACTTGAATTGCAAACGAAACTCACCATTTTCTTGATTACGTCGTACACGCATTACCTGGGGTGATTAAGTGGCGTGTAACGATTTGCATGTGCCAATTTGTAATTTACATGAAATCCGAAATACTCGTTTTACGTGGTTTACGGCAAGCTCGATGTGATTTATGTTCACCTATTGAGAGTATATAAGGCTTAGGATTTATCATAAATTTTTACGGGAACCCAAATATCTAATCGAAGGATAGATAACCTCGTCTTGCAAATCTCCAGCCAAAGGGGTGAGTGTTAAATTTACATTTCGTTTTATTGTGAATTTTATTCAGATTATCATTTCGTATAATGATGCTTTTATTGCAATTAAACGTGGAATATTTGGAATTACTAGTCACTTTTAGACTTTAAATACAATATCGTAATCTATGGCTTAGATTATTTTTGAGACAACTATTATTAGTCTGGTTTTGTTTATTATAGCTGATTCAGTCTGATTCCGTCTGATTCCATCGTTGATTCCGGAGATCTAATAACATCGTTGATTCCGTAGATCTGATAACATCTGACAATCATTGATTCCGTCTGATTCAGTCTGATTCCAGCTGATTCCGTCGTTGATACCGTAGAAGTTCATCACTGATAGCGCATCTAATAACATCGTTGATACCGTCTCTGATACCGTAGCTGCTAACATAGTTGTTACATTGTTTCTGGTACCGTAGCTGCTAATAACATCGTTGATACCGTAGCTGCTAATAACATCGTTGATACCGTAGCTGTTAAACACATCTGATACCATCTTTTGATAAAAGTCTTTGATATCGTTTGATTTGTTGTGGGACATCTATTGTTTGTTCTGGAACATCTCTGTATAAATATCTGAATGTGCTTGTGCCGTTAATTTGTGCAAACGGAATTGAAGTATCTGTCTGTGTGTCGAACTGTCTGTTCGTCAATATCTGTGTAACGTGTAAATATCCGGAAAGCTAGAAGTCCGAGTGTCGGAGCTGTCTTAGAGTTGTAAAACGTCCGGGTTGACATCTAGGGGAGTGAGGAACCGTTGGTTCGGGTAGATGTTGTATGCTGTCTGAACGTATAACTGTGGTGGATCCGTGTAGGGAAACGTCCGATAATAGTATTGGTCAACCCTCGGTTCTCGGGGAAACTGGGAGACGATTCAACTGTTGCTGAATCGTGCGGTTATACAGGGGAGACACATAGGTGTATTGAAATTGTGATATAATTTAATACATTGTTGTATTTGCATGTTTATGTCAGATCGCAATAATATTTCAAGTGATCACATAGATATAAATAAAAGCTAGCAACTTGATTGAATACAAGTATATGATCGTGCTAGTTATCGCAATCCATCGTGCGATAGATAGTTTGTCGTTTGTGTTTATTTTTTTCGTGAATCATACTTGCATTTATTTAACTTTCGTAAAGGATTCTTGGATCTGTGTATAATCCAAGAGATCCCTTTACATTTGTGATTCCTTTTGTATTGTTATTTAATTTATTCATGTATTGTGAATGGTTGTGAGTGTAATTGTGGGTTGAGCGCGTGAATTATTGTGTTGTTACATCTGTATTTTTTTCATTTATAATTTATTACATAAATTTATATTTTCTTTCACAAATTGTGTTTGTATTGTTCATTTAATCCACCCTCCTCTCGGTAACAATTCTGTTACAATCACAAAGTCCACTTAAACAGCCATACACATGAGGGAGAACAAATATTACTGTTGCCAAAGTGTGCAGTTAGTGAATGCTTTGTATGCCACAATATACAATAGATTCAATTCAAAATAGCTTTCTTTATAAATTTATATGGTATTTCATCTGACCATGTTGATTTTTGGAAGGGTATATTGTTCAACCACCTGCAAAACTCATAAACTGGGAAACTGTTATTTTACAGTGTATTGAAATGTTTTTCTTAATTTTATTTACCCCACCACTTGCCAGTTTGTTTATTTAAAACTGAAAATCTTCAAATTTTTCTTCAGAGCATTAAAGTGCAATGCCCAATTCAGTTTGAACAAACAGATAGCAAGTCTGGATGTGATTGTACTTGAAGCACTAATTCATCTTGCAAAAGTAGAGTCTTTCATACTCATATCGATATTTTCCTCAATGAATTAGCTGAAGGTGTATTTGGTTTAAGTGCTACAGCAGAACCTATCTTGAAAGACCACCCCTTCTGCTATAAAATAATGGTCTCAAGACAGGTGGTCTCTCATATCAGGTCATAACATTATATAATGAATAAATCTGTGCATAGCGATTCTGGTCTCTCAAAACAGGTGGTCTCTCAAAGCAGTGGTCTCTCAAGACAGGTTTTACTGTATATGTGTGCTTGTTTATGTATAATTATGCATCCATGAATACACTGCAGTTAATATTTTGTCATAATTGATTAAAATTTGTATTAGCCATTCTGAAACAGATGAACACTTTACTAAACTTTTTGTTAAACTGTACCAGAATGGTTGTAATAAATGAACTATGAAGGCTGTTCTTGCTGAAAGCATTGCCATCACCTGATTTAATCCGGGTGTTTTCTCACATATTTTCATTTATCAGCAATACAGCTACCTCACTTATCAATTTCACTCCATAATTGACTTGCAAAGATCAAGTTTATAAAAATATAATCACTAAGAACTATTTTTACTTTGCATAGTAAAAAGTAGTTTTGTCATTAACAGAGTAGATTTATATTCTCTGAATACAGTGTTTACTTTGTTTTGGCCAGTCTGATTATGAAACATGGATCATTTATTGAAAGTCTCCAAAGTCCTTGAATTGAGAAAGATCATAATTGTTTGAAACTGTTGTATTCATGTTCATTATTTACATTTACTGAAATAGAAAAGGTCCATATTCCAAACTAAATACACTTTACTTAAAATGCAGGCAAGGTAAAGAGGTAGCTATTTAATCCTTACTTTGTTGTTTTAAGAATTAAAATATATATACAATTTACAAAAAATTAAATTTTATACTTCTAAAAGTGTTATAAAAAAACATAGAGAATTTCCAAGGTTAAGACATATTTGTTAAGAGTTGTTCCAGTAGAACATTCTTTAACCCCAGGGAGGGCAATTTTATTTTGGAATGGTCATTCGTGAATGTAATTAGCTTTTTTTTTTTAATGTGAACTCTTTCAGTAGTCATTTGGCATTCTGTGTGATCTTATGTAGCCTATAGTTACATGGCTATGGACATGTTAGGTGATCTAATAAATGCAATTTGCCGTCATTTTTCTGTTCATTAGTGATGAGTGCAAACAAGAACATGTATCAAATTTGAAAATGTGTTACAAAAACTATCTTCTGGCAGTAAACCAAACATGTTCTGAAATGCACTCAGTCTGTTAGTTTTTTAGGGATCGCAATGCGGACAAAAATCAGTCAAAATTTGAGTTTTTGATTGAACACATGCCTATTTTGGACTGAAATTAACTGTTAATTTAAGATTATTTTATTTTATCATGTGTAAATTATGCTGCAACTTATATACAGTGGATATAGCATAATCAAAACATACTTTTACAAACACTTTAATTTGGTTGCCAAAATTAGCCCATATTGAACCTTGTCCTTTTGGATTCAAATTGGGTAAAGATCTAATTGAAATTGAAGAAATATACAGGAAAATGTGGTTATCTAGAAGCCCAGATGCAGCAATTATAAGTCCTTGAGCTCTAAGCACAAGATTTGTGACAATGCTATATTGGCTAACATATACAGAGAGGGAGCTTCATTTCAACAGTAGGTTTTGAGATTTATTATTTATTTATACATTACTTTCTATTTCAGAACCATTTAGACAAGATCCATGCCGATCCTTCACTTTACCATCAGACCATAGTCAAACAAGCAGAGGTATCCCTAGTTATAGGCTTGTGTCTTCAAAGAACTTTTTTCTTTCCATATCAGTAATATTGAGAAAGTATCCAGTGAAGCACCAAAGCATTAATATTGTTCTGGTGTGTCAGTTGATTCAAAGCCCAGACTTGAGTTTATATTGTGCTGCCACCATAACTGTTAAGGGTCCATTAATAAATTCCCATCAAAATATCCGTCTGTAGCAAAGTTAGTTTCTTCTCGATAATTGCATGGATTGTGAAGCCAATTTTTGTTCATATTAATGCATTAAAACCTATAGGTCAAGTTGGTTTTTGTTTTCTGACAGATATGAAAATTTCTGGCCCATTTTACTATGCACTTTTGCCTCAGTTGTATGATGCTTTGTGGCATCAACTTCATATTGACACACTTCTACTTTTACATAGATTAGAATAAAAAGTTAACACAATTTATATTAGATACTGTTGAAGACACAGTTTGGTAACATGATGAAGTACTCACTAGGTTAATAGATGTTGAAAAGCATTAATCTTGAATGTGGGACTTTATTTATAACATGATCAAACATGAGACTGCATTAGCAGTCAGACTTGTTGCCAGCTCATTGGCCCAATACTTGCAATTTTCAGAGTGGAAAACAGCAAATCTTTAAGTCATTTCACTTTTTGTTTCAATTATTGCTGGCTGGATATCCTAAATATTCTGAAAGCTATATATTTTTAAAAAGAAAATAAGGACTGCATGTGTGACAAGATGTATCACATTTGCTTTATATATATATATATATATATATATATATATATATATATATATATATATATATATATATATATATATATATATATATATATATATATATATACACACACAACTCATCAGCATTACATTCAGTCAGTCAGGTGTGGAAAGATGTATCACCTCTGTTTTGTAGAAAATGTCAACATTACATTCCATCAGTCAATTTTGTTTGGAAAGATGTATCACCTCCATGTTATCAACAATTACATTCAGTAGGACATGGTTTAACTAGAACACACAAGATACAAATGTAAACAGCAGTATAATATTCAAATGGATATGGAAAATTATTACCATCAATAGTACATTTAAATCTATCTAGAATAAAGAATTATTATAATTTCTTAAATCTGTCTTCTAAAAATTGTTTATGGATTCAAAAAGTAGCAAACACTTTGATTATATTGCTTAATATTTTTTTTTTAAAGAATCAATGTGTTCACAGAATCTAATCATGAAAATACTGAACACTGTTTTAGTGATACATTGTTTCATCATTTTAGGAATTGCATGCCCTAAAAGAAGAAATAGCTCCTTTGAAGGCCAAATTGGACGCTTATCACAGTTTGCCTCCAGTGAGTAATCACAGTCTTTACAGTTATTATTTGAATTTAAGACTTCTCAGTAAAAGCCACTAGAGTTTTTACCTCACCACCAGTGTGAAACGTCAAAAAATTAATCCCAATGTTCTAAATATTGTACATTTTTCGTCTGTGCATCCCATTCTATTTTCAAATGTCCAGACTTTAGCTCCAATTCGAGTACACCCCTGAGTTTGAGTTGATCTTCAGATATGTATTGTTGTAGTTAAATTATACAAAATTTCATTATGATGATTTTTGTTCTTCTATAAATTTATGTTGGGAGTAATAATATCATGCCGTTGTGAGCATGCATTGTCACTGGCATATGCAGTATAGTGTAAAACACCTTGTACCCATGGAAACTAAAAATACTTAAGTATGATTGAGTTAGTGGGGTTTTTTTTTAATGACACTTGCAGAACAGATATTATCCTTATTTTCTGGAAATAAGAACTAAGTGCCTTTTCCAAGGATTCTCAGAGAGCTGACTCAGGCTGGCCTGGACAGGTGTCAAAGCTTGCCCAGACTAGCCTGGACAAGTATCAAAGCTATCCTGGACAGGTGTCAAGGCAGGCCCAGGCTGGAATAGATGAGTATCAAAGCTGGCCCAGGCTGGCCTGGAAAGGTATCAAAGTTGCCACAGGCTGGCCTAGACAAGTATCAAAGCTGCCACACTTGGATTAAGAATCTGATACTCTAACAAACCCTGGCTTCCAAACTTAATATGACTTAGAATGGCTTATATATGTGAACAGTGGTTGTCAGTTTTGATCCACTCCATTATTGAGAGTTGGAAGGATGGGAGGCTGGGACTGGTAGGCAATGTATCATTAAGAAAAAAAATGGAGAATAAATCTGTTTGGCAAAAGATATGTAGCTCTACTTGTGAATGAACTAAAGAGCTTATGGTATACTGTATTGATAATTTTATTACAGTCTTTAACAAGGTTTATATGAAGATTGCCAGGAAATGTTACAAATATATCATCGTATGGTCCTAAATTAAAATGGTACCAGTCGGATGGATGATCATAAAAGCATGGTGTTTTCACAGGAAGATTAATAATGATGATTAGTGAATAATCTTACATCCATTATGGTCATTGCTAATTTGAAGGAAAAAAATGTGCACAAGAGTATCAAAAATGGTTTCAACACTCAGCAGTTGGTCATATCTTGAATTCTTTGGAGTTATTGTTGACATTTGAGTACCAGTCCCTTTAAAAGACTCTTATTAAGATATACCTTTAATTAAACCAGTTTTATCCTTGTTGAGCATTTATGCATGTAAACATTTATTTTTTCTTCTATATACTTTTTCATACATACAGGATATATCCCTGGCCAAGGTAAAGCTTGAAGAAATAAGACAGCAAGTTGTAAGTATTATTTTAAACACAATAACCTTACCTTAACCAAAGTTTGTGGGGGGCTTACATTTAAGCTTAATATGGAAGAAGTTTATCAATTGCATACATGCCAACCATTACGCTTTTGGCGTAATCATTACGCTTTTTGTCACTAAATTACGCGTTACGCTTAAACGTATATGGATTATGCTTTTTCAGTACATCAACCTCCCCAAAAAAATCAATTATTTGTTTTCTCGTTATTATTAAAGTTCCATTAATCCCACAGACCGTATTTTAGAAAAGACGGCTTTTACGTAACTACAATATAAGAGTACGCTAGACCGTGGACTTTCGTAATAGTATCATGTTCTATTTATAGCTAACCTGGTTCTACTGTTGACCTCGATTCTTTTTTTTATTTATTTATATGCGTAGTGAGGAGATAACAGACTGGTTTTCCAAATTTAATATTTACTCGCAGATGCCATATTCTAATTCATATTTCTTGCAGCACCAGTCTAAATATATTTTAGCGCTTGAAAAGTATATTTTATTTTACTCTATGCATTTATGTGAGCAAAATATCCCCTTTCAAAAATTTCCCAGATAAATTAGAAAAAGGCAACCGAAACCCCCCCATAACAAAATATAACAGAATCCTCTAAATATTAAGAACAAAAAAAAAAAAGTACAGCATCATGTGACATCTATTTCCGGCCGTGTCAAGATTTTTTAAAAATTTAGCGCGAAACGTCTTAAGAAGGTTTGTAGTCGATGTGTGTAAAGCTAAAAGTGCTACATATGAAAACTTGAAACAGTAAAGGATGAGCAGGGCAAATAATTGTTATTGATTGAAATTTTAGCATGTTATATGTGGATTACGCTTTTTCCGCATGGATTCCGCTTTTTTACCACTTGGATTACGCCAATTCCTCGTCAGGGGTTGGCATGTATGCAATTGGGGTTCATAAGGCAAGAAAAAAAGTTCATTGTGGTATATAGAAAAATGGTTTTTGCTGAACAACATTAGTTTTAGATTAAGTTCCTCGACCAAACCTTGTGGACTGTTTACACTTGGCGTAATAAAGAAATCAAATGATTAAGGGTCAGATATAATGGTCACGGAAAGTCTAATAAGAAACTCGTGGTTTCTGTACAGCACCATTAGCTCACAAACTGATATGGATTAGGCAATTATTGTACCAATCACTGTACTCTAGTTTTGTTTCTTTAAGCTAACATTATAAAGTTGAAATTACTTTTTAAAAACTAGTGAAGTCAAAGATATTCATTCATCTCAAGGATACCTTCAAGGCAATCATTCTGTTGCAGGCCGCATTGGATGCAGAAATTACCAAGAGAATTGACCTCATGCATATGTAACATCAGGACACTTAAATTCAGTGTTTGTCTTGGAAATGATGTGCTGTTGAACCATGGGAACAGGAATACCTAGATTGTGATTTGCAATGGATCTATTGATGCCATATGGAATATTTGTCTTGTATAGTGTAAATATAAATGTAAATTTGTAGACAGTAAATGTGACATGTATTTATTTGTTATCTTTATTTCTATTTGAACGTATCCTCTTCTTCCATCATCAGTACTCACGTCTGTTCACTCAGATCATTTTCTTGTATTTTGGAGTAGAAACATAAGCTGAACATTTCTGGTAAGCACTAGAAAATCGGCAACATGTGGGAAAAATATTCTATTGAAATGTTGTTTTGGTATTTCACACACATACACAACTATTGTAAGATATAAAATTGCTGCATTATGCAGTCTTTCAAATAAAATATTCCAATTTCATTTTCTTATTCTCTACTATAGTTTTTGTTGCTTATTGCTTAAAGGTATCAAATACTTTAGTGTAACTGGCTATCGGCCAGGGTTAGTCTATTGTAATGGCCAGGGTTAGTCTATTGTAATGGCCAGGGTTAGTCTATTGTAATGGCCAGGGTTAGTCTATTGTAATGGCCAGGGTTAGTCTATTGTAATGGCCAGGGTTAGTCTATTGTAATGGCTTTCTATCAAGGAGTGCCTGAAATCTTGCTAGAAAAGTTAACCAACAATTAATAGCCATTCTTGTAAGAAAGGGGAACAAATTATCATAACCAACCATTTGGAAAATCACTTGTTCAAAATATGAACTGCAGTAATTATGCAAATGTGGTCCGTAACAAACATAACATTTTCAAGTAACAAAAATCTCAAAAAAAATTATACAAGTATTTTACAATATATACTGTAGTATCATCAATATTCATGGGGGACCAATTTTCGTGGTTTTTGTTGTTCCCATGAATCATGAATTTAAATTTCCAAAACTGAACCACTTAGGATGATGGACCCCCCCCCCCCATTTTCTTCCTGTTTAATTCTTAGAGATTAACACAGCTACTTATATTTAATAAATCAGAGTCAATACTGTAATTTGGTAATTAAATATTAGCTTTTACATGTGTTTGTTTCATTGTTTGAAGCAAGAATTATTAATCATTTTATTTTGTTTCAATGCACATTATACTCATGGTTTTGAATCGATATGTGAGGTAAAAGTAAGGATAGAGAGAAAAAAATATAGAAAAAGTATAAGTTATTCAAACAATAAATGAAAGAAATAAATAATACAAAATAACAATATATAAAATTTAAATTTAATACTTATTCAATGATCTTTCATTTAATTACAACTGTTGTTTAAACAGCATGGAGGGGCCCCGAGTGGCTGAGTGGTCTAAAGCGCTGTCTGTTACGGACCACTGCCATCTCACCTCTGTCTGCGCGTGTTCGAGTCTAAAATTCGGCAAATGTAGTTATGTGAGAAAGCTTGCCAGAAGCTTCTCATGGGTCAGTGGTTCTTTCCGGGGATTGTGCGGGTTCTTCCTCCACCATTAATACTGGCCACCATGTATAGCCTATATTGTGCTGAAAAATGGCGTTAAACCATAAAAAACAAACAAACAAATATAAACAGCATGGATTCTACTGAGTCATTAGCTGCCTGATAAGGAAGCACCTGCGCAGGGTTTGCAGCTTCTGATAGGTTAGAAAGTCCAGGAACTGAGGGGGATCTAAGTTGAATTTTACCATTCGTAAGCCACTTTGTTAACTCCATAATAGTCAGAATGTACTGATGGTGCAACTTGATGGACAGTGGTTTAAGTAATAGATCATTCACATTTACTTTAATAACCAAGAAATGATGATATGGTTTTGCTGGCTGCATCAACTAACTTTTATGATGAACACTCAAACAAAAACATGGCAAAACTGATTAATCTTGACGGATGTTTTATTTGTGCTCATAGAGATGGAAGTATTGTTGTAGTATTGGCTGCATCGACTTCGACTGCTGTTATTCATTTGGTCAAAAGCACTGTGTTAGTATTGAACTTGCCAGGTCTTTGATTTGTACTCATACAAGTGGTAGTATTGTTTTAAACATTAATGTGGCCACCGTTAGGGTCAGCATAGTTTTATTCTTTTGTATTCTTTATTTTGGGTATTTGTAGAGGTAAAACCATGAAATTATATACCTACAAATAAACAAATTTTGACAGGCAAAACCACAAATTTTAGTACCCTCTAAAATGCTTTTTTAAAATACAAAAACTACAAAAATTTAGCCCAGTGAAAATAAATGATACCTCAGTAAATTAGCTGTTAACATTTCTGAAACATCTCCCTGGCTAATTAAATAACCCAACTACTTTTGAAGCTACATGACAGAGAAAACTTAAGAGACAGACCCTTCTTTTTTTCACAACTTTTGTAAGGACTTCGCAGTTAGAACTGCAAGAGAATTTACATTGATGTGTCAGAGGATGAGGAAAGAGCTGCTACAGCCTTCATTAATGGAAATCACACAACAAAAATTCACTTGCCAGATGGTGCATCAATAATTTCAGCTGAAATCAGAGAAATAGGCCTTGCCCTAAAATGTATTGAAACCAAACATATTTTAAACTTCATCCTCTTCAATTTACTATTAGTGCTTCAGTCACTGCACAATAGTAAGTTCAAAAAGCATTTCTGACCAATATTCTCATCATATGTAACTGAACTGTGTATCTCTAGCAATATTGTATAGTGTTTGGTTACCCAGCCATGTTGGTATTAATGGTAAAGACAAAGCAGATGATACTGCTAAAATGGCCCCATCTCTACAACCATCTAAGTTTAATATAACACACACTGATTTTAAATCTATCTAAAATCCTTATTTAGTAAGTGGCAGGCATACCAAAGACTTATAAAAATGGTACTAGCAGCTGCCTTGCTTGGCATTCACCATTGAAAGGTTAGTGTTAGAACTGGTCAGACTGGTGTCAGGATAATGTGATTGGGTGGGACATGACTGCATCTGGAAATGATGTTCAAGTGCTAGGCATCAATATAAGCTGCCACACTGCAGACATCATATGATTGAAAAGTTCTTAAAGGCACAATAGTGCAGAGTCTATAATTTTGTGAATGTCACAGATCATGTAACTAATGAATGTGTCACCTTATAAGGTGAAATAATTCACAAAAACTTATTTGTGAAGATTCAATTAGGTAATTGATAAATAAATGAAAGAAAATGAATTTTTGTGGGGGCCCGCTTTTAATGAAACTTGTATTTCACGAAATGTTACAGCCGCACATGACCACAAAAAGCTATAAGTCATCTTTGTCCAGTGGGCGGGTTATGAGTCATGTGATTCTAATTTAAATACCTACTATAAACAAAAATGGCGGATACATGAGAGTCAAAAACATAAAGGTCGCCCATGCTTGTTTCTTTCTGAGAAGAAACGTCAAAAAACTGGCAGAGAGACCGAACGGAGCTTATCAAGGATTCGTCATGGGGACCAGTTTGTTCGATGATGAGCATTGATGGAAGAGTTAGGACTGGCATCAGAAACTGAAATGGCGAAGTTGCTGTTGGGGTAGGCCAGTGTTTATATGTTGATACACATTAGTTTCCCCAGAATCAAGTGCCTGTGCTTTGGTGTGTATGTACAAGCAGAGCCTGCTCGAGTCATTCAGTCTGCTTCAGGTTAACCCTAGCCATGGGTTTGTGGTCAGAGTGTCAGGCTCTTGACCAATTACAACATGCATGTGAGACAGAATGAAGACCCTGTCCACTGTGTATTGCAACGAGCTGACCAGTTGATTTGTACTTTTGAGAGTGAATAAGGTGAAGTTGTTTACATTTTAAACATGCACATTGGAGAGAATGTTGACATTCCTCTATGCTCCTTTGATGTAATGTGGCTGACATTTCTTTGGATATTGTACTTACAGAAATTGTTCATGATCTAAGCACACTGCTAAATAAAATTATTGCTCCATTTTGCTGAAAAATTCTGCCTAATTATAAAAAGGAAAATGAATTTTGCCCCACTAGACAATATCCGCTTTTTTCTTCACAATTTACCTCTGAAGTCCAGGAAGTAAAAATGGCCAAGTGGAGCTAGCAGTTTTTTGAAAGGTGCACATCAGGTGTAAGGCCAAGCTGTATACTCTATAATCCTTATTAGGTACACCCATCAATCATATTTTAAAAAAAAAGGAATTAAAGGTTCTTTGAACAATACCTAAGATATACATATACAAGGTCTTTTTTAAATAGCCTGTATAACCATTGAGGACACCCGGAGAAATTCTTTTTCTTTAAAATTCGAACCCTATGCAAAATATGAAAATGAGAGCGCCACCTTAATTGTTCTCTAGCCCAATGGTTGTTTGATCACAATTGTTTGCAGTCAAATCGGCAACCATGACTAAAAGGTAGAACCAAGTGAATTTGGTAACTGCCGGGCACTTTTGCATCCCAAACAGTGAAGTAATGCAATTCAAGGATATGAAACCTGTTTATGCCATTTGTGTTACATTTGTGCCTGCAACCACCCTCTCAAATGTGACACAGCCTGTCAGTACTGAGGAAACAATCTTGCCTTCAAATTCCTTAATGCAATAGCTATGTTCACCTTTGCAGTGGGAAACGTCATGCAACATCACCCTCAATAAACTCTATCATATGCACTTTTGCAAAAAGGAGGTTCAATGGCCTTTGTAACTATAACCATTGTTAACTGCCAACTTCATCTTTATCAGTTTAGAAGCTCAGTATGCCTCACTGCTGTAAATATCACTAACTGCGATGCTCTTCATTACATCGATGATGCATACAGTTGTATTTGTGAGAAAGGCTACTGACAATGATGCAATCTGGCTGGTGGTGCTAATGATGCTGGTAAAGTAATACTGAGAAAACATTCGCTGGGGATGTCTGTAATGACTCTTGCTGAAAAAGAAAAATTACTTTCTTTTATGGATAAAGGTGATAAATCTTTATTATCATGGTTAACGATAACCACGATAAATCAATATTATCATGGTTAACGATAACCACAATAAATCAATATTATCATGGTTAATGATAACCACGATAAATCAATATTATCATCGTTAACGATAACCACAATAAATAAATATTATCATGGTTAACGATAACCACGATAAATCAACCACAGATAGTATCCAAAGTAATGTTAGTTTTTTTTACATAACATCACAGCAAGGTGTTTCTGCAACAAGACAGGTAATATATTTCCACTTCTTTCAGCTATACCAGCATTAATTGCTGCATCACACCTGTGGTTGATAAAGCAGCTGCACTGGGTGGTTTTGGAACACCGCTGGGATGGCATTCAAGAAAGCAACAAAAAAAAAAATTTAAAAAAAGAGGAAAAGATCAGACTTAATGGAACGATACCATGTTAGGTTCAAAATATTTTCCTAATTCAAATATTTCTTTACTTGATGCAGTTTAAAAATAATTATAATTTTTTTTAGAGGGTTATTGAAGCGTGATCAAGTACCTTTCAATCCAAACAAGGTTGAACTGGAAATATGTATCACAATAACAGTTCTGGTTCAGGAACTCATTGGGTCGCCTATGCAATTGATCAACGTTGATCTGTTTATTTTATTTAATTCATATGCACCTCCACCTCCTAGAGAATTTTCATTAAACATAAAATCCGTACCATAACCACTTTGGTATTCAACTTTCCCAACACAAAAATTAAACGAGCCACCAATATGTGGTCGTTAGGTAATTTGTGTAGTAATACTATTTCAAAATCTTCTCATCCTCCCCACAAAACTGTTCATATGTCTACTAGTAAAAAATATACTGGTTGATATTTACGGAAGATTATCTTATAAACGAACTAACAGAGTAACTTCACATGAAATAAGTCAACAGATTAATGATGAAATATCTGAATTATTAAATTTTGCAAGTGTAGGTGCAAATGAATTGGATATAGTTCAAGATAAGGAAGGAAAATTAAAGATGAGTAATCTTTCATAGCAAGATAGTATTATCAAAATTAATGGAGTAACTGAAAACGGCATAGATGTGTTTGATAGTAATGGAAAAATTAAACATGTTATGTAAACGATATCAGATAATATTCGATACAATGACTGGTTCTCTTGCTATGAATAAAATTACTGGTCTTGGAGAACCAGAATCAAACGCTGATGTCGCAAAAAAGAAATTTTGATGGTAGCAAAATTCCGACGATGAACTCATTACTGACCACATTTAAATCTGAATGTTTTAATCATGTAAAAACATTTTTGAATTTTCTTAGAAACGTAAATAGAACCATTAATGAATTTTTGGGAAATCAACTAGTTGATATTAAACTCGTCGACGTGAAGGAAAAAAATTACCTACAGTAATGTCCATACAGGAGCGTTTGGATCAAAATTATGGTCACCACTCAATAAATTAATAAATATCATGCTGAGGTTACCGGTAGTACAATTTTACAAGTGTATTATGGTTGGCCAAATATTTAATCCAAATTATTCAGTTGATTACAGGCAGAAAATTCACTCGCCTTTGCAAATAAAAACAAACAGGCTGGAACTCCTGATTGGCAAGTTGTTAGTATACCCACAGGCAATTATCAGATCTAACAAACAACTATGAATTTCAATGCAGAATTGAATATATCACAGGAGAACCATCTAATATATATATATATATATATATATATATATATATATATATATATATATATATATATATATATATATATAAGATAAAATAATAAGAAAACAAAAATGAAAATGAAACAAAACTATCACCACACAATTGTCACCTAATTTGGACTAATCATCAAGCGTAAAAAAAATACCTTTTGTGAAAGATTGCCTCTCTATCATTGTTGAATAAAACCACGATCACATCTTGCTAACTGAGCTAAGTGCCAATCATTAAGATTTAATAATGTACGTACATGCAAGTCTTTGAAATCAAGGTATGGGGAAGAATAACAGCACCAGTGCTACGCTTCATTCATTATATTTGTTGATTTATTTTTTTAAATGTGTAACTTCTCTTTCATGATATTAGTTTGGTTATATCAGAATATGGTTTAAATTTTTGAGAATAGAGCTATGGCGCCTAATAGGATAACAAAACAACCATCTTGGTGGGATAAAGAATATGACAAGGCAAAATATGATAAAATCTACTGGTTATGACGTGGTCTCTCTAAACACCCCAAGACACACCAATATTGCATATATTAGCACCAAATCTCGTAATAAACATGCCAAGAAGCAGAAAAAAAGAAATTAAAACACACATACGGACATTGTTACTATCAATGATTTATAGTATTGGTAGATGGCCCTATTTCTGATAATCTACGGAAACGAACTCTATGCATCACATATCTTTAATTATATATACATGTATATAACAATTTCTTTCCTCATTAAATGGCAATGTTCCATACTTCTCTCATTTATTTGAGATGTTGAATTGTTTAGGCTCCATGTTAATATTTGTCACAAAAAAAGGAATGAAGGAATAGTTAAATTGTTATTGAGCTAAACATTTTTTTTTATACAATAAATTTGCCAATTTTTTTAATTTTTTAACGACTTATTTGTGGTATTGCTAATAATTAAATGTAGATTAATATTCACGTTACTGTACCGGAACACTCTTCATCAAAACGGGAGTTGTTTCCCTTTGCAACTCGCGACCTTACTAATTTTACTGTTACACAAAATATTGCTAAATATTCGCAGTTTTTATTTGTTTGTTTGTTTGTTTTTGGTTTTTTGTGCTGTTGTTGAAATTTTAAGTGAGTATTATGTAAGTTTAAGGTGTTCTTGGAGAGTCCTGGGGTGTTTAGAGAGACCCGTTATGACGCTTTAGATTCTCATATACTGAACCTGACCTTAAGTTGTGTAGAGAGCATAACTCAGCTTTTAAATCAATAATCTAC
Source organism: Unio delphinus (assembly GCA_029339505.1). NCBI lineage: Eukaryota > Metazoa > Mollusca > Bivalvia > Unionida > Unionidae > Unio > Unio delphinus. The sequence continues at coordinate 17,955,854 of JAQISU010000014.1, forward strand.
CCACACCAATGTTATTTAATGTTGAAATGATTAATGAAATCAAGAGGATCACCTGGGCTGCCAAAGTTAAAGACAGTCTTATTTTCCTCTCCGTTGTTGGATATATTTGGCTAAATCAAAATTGTTGGAGACGAAAAAGTAATTTTTCACTAACTTTGCAAAGAATTAAGGATTGGATATTCCTAAGATGGCAAGTGATATTACAAGTTCACATAAATAGCATGTATAAAACTGAATCAAAACCTTCAACTCGCTACCCACACCAATGTTATTTAATATTGAAAAGATTAGATGAAACTAACCATGTCACCTGGGACACCAAAGTTAAAGACAAGCTATTTAGCTTCGGTTTTTGGGTATGTCTGGCTAAATCAAAAAAGTTGGAGACGAACAACGATTGTTCTCACTATTTTGGCAAAGATTTAAGGATTCGACATTCAAAAGCTTTAAAAGAGATATTAACAATTCATCTAAATGAGTATATTATAGCATGTATAAAACCAAATTAGAACTGGAAATTTTTTTAAAAAATTAATTAGGTTTCTTGCTAAATTTAGGTGCTCATACGCTGAAAATAAAGACAGGTACGCGTGACATGATTGAGAGCAGTATTATATATTGTAAATTATGCATTGAAAACAATATTTATTTCGTAAAAGATGAATTCCATTTCGGTTTGTGTTTTTTTATATATAGCTTATGACCATTTAAGAAACAAGTACTTTAACGACGTTTATCATTTATATCCATCTGCAGAAAAATGTGTATTCCTCGTGAGTCATAATAATATAGTGTAATAAATTTGGAGTATGCACATTTGATAGCGACCCGTTTTAAGCAATTCTTAGATTTGTGTGATTATTGGGATTCGGCGCTATGGAAATATTCTTAGGCCGAAATAATTAGCCAGTTACTAGGAGCAAACGTCACGGAGTCGAGTGTTAGTGAGTTTGAATGATGCCATGGTTCGCTAGTAGTGAATTCAGGTCAAAATCGAATGACTGACCCTGGTAAGATAGTCCATATTAAAATCTAGTTGTGTACAATAGTGGTGTGGCTGAGGTGGCAGTATTTACGGTAGGAAACCAGTAAATTACACAATAAGAAGGGACTTAGTAGATACCGTTTATGTGTTCATAGTGGAAAATGGATGCAATTAATATTGGCGTAATGTGCCTGGAAAAGCGTACACTGACTGGCCTAAGGTGGCGGAGTTAAAATAGTTCCCAGTGAAAAAGGGGATGCTAGCGTATTTTGAATAGCGGAGAACTCGCCCCATGGAGAACTCGCCCTGGGAGAACTCATTCCAGGTGTCAGGAGAAGTCGCCCCACTTTGCCTGGAGAAGTCTCCCCAAGGATAATATATAATAATTCTGAGATTTCGTCACATGGTTGTCAAGGCTTTATTTATTGTTGTTTTTCTTCAACTTAGTATCTTATTAAATCTATAAAATTTGCATTTCTTTTCTCCGCGTCGAATGAAAGACAATGGCATTGTGCTAATTCTTGTGGACATATGCACCTCTTTGATATAGTATTTTGTACCCGGTAATTGTGATCTTTCCTCCGTGAGCAATATAATACCATTGTATTTTGTTTGTATTTTAGTGAAACCATTTCAGTATTTTTAACTCCGTTTTGTTTCTATTGAAAAGAATACTCGCCGATATAATTTATATATTACTAATATTAGAGGTCAGGATTAAATTACATTGAAAATAGTTAAATAATAAATTAACTGTTAACAATGAACGGTTGAATAATTTCGCATTTAATTTGTGCTTCTTCAGGTACGAAATGTTTTAAAAGAAACGGACAACGTATTTTGTTAGATGAAAACTGAGGATCTCTATACTTTTATATATGAAAGTGATGATTATTCATAATACTAGTGTCTCTTATGTTTGCACATCGCATCAGTGTATCTTACATTTAGATAACAAAAATGTTTTTTCTTCTTTTCTGTCTATTCATGTACTATTTAAACAAAATCGTGCAAATTCTTGAGATTTGCTAAGCAAAATTTACTTGTACGTTTTATTATAAAAATCCAATCAAATAAATGATTATTGTTGATGCATACCATTTTTTTAAGTGCCATATGTTGTGATATTCACTGGTTATAAAATTTCGGCATGAAAGACAATTCGCTTAGAGAGTTATTATTGGTGTTGAACTGTGCTGAAATATTAGATGAAAACTGCGGATCTCTATAATTTTATATATGAAAGCGATGATTATTCATAGTAGTTTCTCTTATATTTGCACATCGTGAGCACCGGTGTATGTTACATTTAGATGACGAAAATGTTCTTTTTTCTTTTTCTTTTCTGTCTGTTTAGTACTAATAAAATAAAATCTGGCAAATTCTTGGGTCTTCTTTAAGCGATAAATGATTTATTTTTGTAAAGTGTTTTTACGCTGGTAAATTGATAAATTTATTTGATAAATTTAGGAGATTAAATTTTTTTTTATTATACGACATAGATTAGATAATGAAGGATTCGATTGTATTGTGAAAGGAATTACATCTCTCTCTCTCTCTCTGGTACATACTGCTTTGTTTAAAGCCCAATGTTGAGTAATATTACTTTGTTCAGCGCAGAATCAATTGTATGTGTAGGATAATTTCTGTTTTGTAAATATGTTTGGAATTTATTCAACGAATTTTGTAACTGACAATCATCTGAAATAATACGTCGGTATCTTTTCGACTGGCCATGTGGTATACCGTTTTTAAATGACATGAGATGGCATGATGATTATTGACATATTGGAGGAAATTAGTTTCCTTGATATGAATATTTGCAGAAATAGAGTTATAAGTATTTTATATCACATTTACATCTGAAAATGAAACATGCGTACTAGATGTAGTATAAGTAAATTGAATTGTCGGGTGAAAATGATTTAAGCGATCAATACAATTTTACAGTTCTTCGGTTGACTGCTTTTCCAGATATAAATGTCATCGAAAATTCTGAACCAAAGAGATGGATTCAACTTTTCGTTTTGAAGAAATTATCTTTCACATTTACCCATGAGAAGAAAGCGTATGAAGGAGCCATATTAATACACATTGACGTACCCATTATGTATATGCATTTCGTATTATTAAATTGAAAAAAAAATTATTTTCCAAGATAAGTTTTAATATTATACAAATATCTTCACTAGATAGTGGGCTATTATTAGCATTGTAATCAAACAAATTTGTACACGCTTCAATACCAACTGCATGCGGAAAGTTGGTATATAGTGATGTTACATCTAATAATACCAGGATTGAAATTAACAGATAGCTGTAGAATAGACTTAAACTTTTTAATGAAAAGTTGTTGTATCTTCAATTTAGGATTTCATTATGAGTTTTGGGCAATATGTAGAATTGAGATGTATGCATGTTAAGAGGGAAAGTATCAAATTCCTCGTATACGGAATTATTTTTTTTAGCCATCTCATTAAAGCATGTTGAAATTTTTTATTTAATTTCTATTGACGATCTTCGCCAATATGTTTTTAGTAGTTTTCATCATGTAATTGACGTTCAACTTATTTAAAATAATCTTCTTGATTCATAATAATAACTGTTTGCCTAATCATCCTTTTTAATCACTATACTGTCATCATTCATTAGATTATATACAAACTGAGGTTCGTCTTAGAAATATTACTATGATATTGCTTTAATGATTACCAGTTAATATCTCTTTTGTGATCGCGTATAAATAAAAATCTAAAAATAAATCACGTAAAAGATGTTTTAATTCTGCCATAAAAAGGTTATCTGGGTTTTGGGGCGACTTCTCCAGTCGAAGTGGGGCGACTTCTCCAACCAATCTGGGGCGACTTCTCCAGATACGTTGGGGCGAGTTCTCCCAGGGCGAGTTCTCCATTGGGCGAGTTCTCTGCATACTGCGTATTTTCTATGGCGTAAATGGCTGGGGGTACGGAAATCTGATGACGATGAAGAACAACCATGCAAATGTGCGGCTGATGGACTTTTGGCAAGTTGTTTTATCTGTGGTCTTGTATTGATTAGAGTAAAATTTCGTATATAAAAACAGACACGTCTGGCTTTCTAATTTACAACTGAAATTGTATGGAAGTCTTTGGAAATTTGGGGAAACATACGACTTCCAGCGGGAAACGCGCCAGGGTTTGAAGCCGCTCGGTCAAGTAATACCCCTATGCGTGTAACGATAGTAATTATAAGAATTTTGTCTTACTATATAAAATCAGCTTTTTGTCTTACACAAACTTTGCTAACCCAAACAAATGGTGAATTATATACTTAGAGGTGGTAACATATTTATAATATAATGCATCGATTGTAGGAATGTATATTCGTGATGATCACCATATTTAACTTCTTTAAACCATGACACATTATTTTTACTTATATTTTATAATATGGGTCAGTGGCCTAAATTACTGAATAGAGTATGTTATTATTATTATATATTGTATACCTGATTCATTACTTTAACGGATCTCATTAATTTGTAATATGAGTATTGTATACCTGATCAATATTTCCTTGTCTTGAAGTAGTTTGTGTTTAACATGTACAAATTACATTTATTTCAATCTTGGAATCATTTAAGCATGTTTACGCATTGTAATATATCTAAATAAAATGTCAAATTTATATAAACTGCTAGTGACGAGGATGACACCGAACTCCGAAGATAAAAAATAAGAGGAAAGGGGAAAGTAGGTGGTAATTCTTTTTGTTTTTTATGCTTGTTGTTGGTTATTTTTCTTTTTAGGGTTGGAAAATGTCTTTAGCATTGTTGTTTTTGTTGTTGTTGAGATGCTGATTAATGATGATGAAGACGAGAAGGAGGCTGTGAGTTTTAATCACTTTAAATATGGCAATGAAAATGGCGCTCACTAAATATTGCAATATACTTTTAATTCATATAATCACGACGTGTTCTGACATGGACATGCTAGATACCTGCCTTTAAATTGAAATTTTTAATTTTTGTTTTCCTTTAAACCGTGATAAAAGGGGGGAAAAATCATATATGGTTACCTATGAATACAGCTAATCCGTACGTTATACATATTTTCAGCTACGACTGTTAGGTATTATCAGTCAATCTGAGTCTGCTACTAACATTACTACGTCGACCCAATTTATAGTCACTTGAGTGAAAATCACGTGCCTCAGATTAATTAAACTATATAAGCGAAAGCATAAAATAATAGATTTTAAAAGTGTCAAGCATCAATTGGCTCACAAAGTTGCAGATGTACGCATATTTCTCTCTAGCTCGTGCATATTTGTGTCTGTTCTTTATTTGTCCATGGCATCAATTCAGTGCGGCAGACAGGAAGATATTTACGTGTGTGTGTGTGTGTGTGTGTGTGTGTGTGTGTGTGTGTGTGTGATTTGGATATTTAACGTAGTTTTAACAATTTTCCAGTCAGCAGTGTGGCCGTGTAACTTGATGTCTCGCACTGGCAGTGCCGGATTTAGGACGAATGAGTCCCTGTTCTAGTTAAGTTATAAGGCGTCTTACTTCATCATAAAAAAAAAAAAATGCACAAGAGGATGGGCCCGCTGGCCAACGGGCCCCTGTGCTTAAGCACACCTAAGCACAATGGTGAATCCGTTACAGAGCAGTTTGACATCATGACGCAGACATGTAGCAACATGTCCCAGCCAGTCACATTATCCTGAAGCTATTCCGACCAGTCATAATATTAACCTCTTAATGCTGAGCGCCAAACGAATCAGCTGCAAATACCATTTTTATAACTCTCTGGTAGGGCTCGGCCTGGGTTAAAAACCTCCCCCATCCGAGGCGGACGCTCTAACCACTTAGGCCAGATCCCCCGTTATAACAATAATAGATAGCAGTAAAACATGTCTCTTTTGCACTAATGGTGTCAAACACATCCGGTGTACCTGAATTAAACACAAACTTTATGTTCAACAGAGTGAAAAGAACTATGCCAAAAATAAATTTCGATGAACGACACTGTAATGTAAAAATAAAATATGATTAATTCAATGAGCTTATATAATATAGGTTGAATTTAATATTAAACTTTAGTCTTCACCCACTCACCCCTCATAAAAAGCAGAAACGTTTTGGTTTTCTTTCAGGGGCATAGCTAGTTCGATAAATAAACCCTCAAATCTGTATTGATACTGATGGACGATGTGTGGATGCAGTTAATTACAGCTTTTAATGAATAGGTGATATCAACTCCTCTCAAGAAAATCGATATCATCAATTAAACTTAAGTATTCAAGCAAGTGCACGTGATTGACACATTGTACATTGGACTCAATTACTCTTTTGCATCATCACATTCATTTAATATAAAGAGCGTACACGTCATTTGTACCCTAGTTACGCCACTGTCTATAATAATGTTCATCTTCTCCTAATGCTACTTTTTGTAAAATTACAAACAAACAAATGTGCTATTTAATGTAATATTGTCTTTACTGTAAACTATGATCAAATGAAGAAATAGTATCCCTGATATTTGCAACTATTTGAAAATTTGTTACAGCTTGTGATCAGGTCAGCAATAATGAGCTGCAATGGGACAAACAAAAATCCTAGTGATGCATCAGCTTTCGCAAAACTCCACTTCCTTTCACGTTCAAAGTCTGCTTGAGGTGGTGTTATTTCTTTGAAAACTGCTGAATATACAGGATTGATTAATCTCTTAGGAAAAGGAAATATCTGTCGTAGATGATTTTATTGCATTATTAAACCAATATTTATCTACACCATTTTACATCCACGTCATTAATTAGCAGAAATAGCCATTTTCTTTATTTTTTCCATGTCCTATTCTGACAAGCGAATGTTCCTACACTTTTTTGCACATTTAAGTTCTCTAATGTTCATTTCTCAAAATTAAATTTTAAAAAAATCAGACTGACCAAATTTGTAAAATTTGTCCTAAATTATATATATATATATATATATATATATATATATATATATATATATATATATATATATATATATATATATATATATATATATATATATATATATATATATATATATATATATAAGCGTCCTTAAACTGTGCATTCAGACGCGTCTTTGTTAAAAAGAGTGCATTATTTTACATTTTGAACTCTGAGGTAGAAACACTGGACACAATAATCCAATCATCCAAAAGACGCTGAATACTTGCATAATACAACTTTGTTTGCCATTATTAATTAGTACTGGATTCTTCTTTAAAATAATACATAGTATTATCCCATATGTCAGGATTATTATTTTTTGTTTAAAAACACAACTACGAAGTTGTCAGTTGTTTTTAATTTTGTTAATGAGAGAGAGAGAGAGAGAGAGAGAGAGAGAGAGAGAGAGAGAGAGAGAGAGAGAGAGAGAGAGAGAGAGAGAGAGAGAGAGAGGTCTTTTAACCAGCTCTCTCTCGATAGAGTATTTTCATCTCGACAGAGTATTTTCAGGGGCATACATACATACAAAAACATGTAGATGAGAACTACTTGAACATTCAGAGTTGATAAATAGAAAGGGATTCTGTGGGAAAATATCAGGAGAAATATAAATACCTGAATATAGTCTATATATAAAAAATATAATCTACAGCAATATTTTAATGTAATCAGCCATTAATTATTTGTACTTAATCTGATTTTCTAAACGGTTACCGCCTTTGATTAGACTCCGGGAGGAGCGCGCAGTTTTCTTAAAACACGTCAATAACAACAAGAACAATAAGAATAGAAGTATTCCGATAAAGAGAGTTAGCTAGTAGTCTGGTCCCCTGCTTAGTATGCTCCCATGCGGTGCACTCCGCTATGCTAGCTAACTGAATGTGCCCAGGCTAAACTCGTGTTTTCTTAAGGTAAAAAAATAATAATAAATGTTACCTCACAACAAATTAATCTTTTCCGAAAACATGTAAGAAGTTGCATTATACTTACTTCATATTTGTAGTGCTTGCATGTATGCTTTGATTTGACAACTATTACTTTCAGTACCCCACCCCTCATGAAGAACTTGTCTATGCAGTTATGTTAGAGCAGCTAACTTGGTCTCTAAGCCTTTTTTATATTTTGAATTGACGACTCTGAGCCGTCAATTCAAAATATATAAAAAAGGCTTAGAGACCAAGTTAGCTGGTCTAACAGTTATGTATGATTCGTTCCACTCATTGTCACACATTTTATCCTATTTGTTACTTGGTAAGTTTTCAGGTCATCGTTGTTAAATGTAGCTGATTGGGTTTAAATACTCTGTGCTGTTTTGCTGAATGACATAACTAAGGTTTGATATAACCATCCTATAGTACAAGTCACATGGGCTGTATGTACATTTACTCTTTTAAATTAAATATAAACACATAAACTGTTCTTTTAAAATGTAATACTAATTTTCTTAAATCAAATTCTATTAAATCTTAATTATTGAATGATGTGCACCTTAGATGTCACCAAGAAACTTTGAGTCAAAATGTCACCAAGAAACTTCGAGTCGAAACTTGTCTATCGCTATGGACTTTTACAATGGTGGCCATGTACTAAACTTAGGACAGAGTATGAGCGTAACGAGTGGACACGTCAGAATAGTGGGTATTATGAATTTGTTTATCAATATGCATAACTTTCATTGTGACAATATAGCATGCGACTGTAATGTTCATTTCATCCAATAGACGTGTTTGTCATTGATTTTTGCTGTAAGCATCTCTCGGGCACCTAAATAATGATCTTCCAAAGGAATATGGACGTATATGAATCCAAATCGAATCCAAATGAAGTGAATACTAGCCACTATAGGTATGTAGACTCGAATTCTAAAAAACAACCAACCATTACTAAAATAGTCTGTGTTGAATGCCTACATTTGTATAGCCTTCTCAGTTATGCCTACATATCCATTTGACTTGTACTGTAGCCTTCTCAGTTATTCCTACATGCCCATGTGACTTGTTCTATAGCCTTCTCAGTTATGCCTACATGCCCGTGTGACTTGTACTACAGCCTTCTCAGTTTTGATTCACTTAAGCATTTACTTTTATTTTTTCAGAAATATACTTTTTTCATAGTTATATGTCTCATTACTTGAGAAACATTACTTATTTTATTAAAGGACAGATAACAAATGGCTGATATATTCACTCATACTTTTCTTAGTGAGCTTTCATTCAGATGACCTCTTGTCATAAAGATGGTGTAATATGTCATCCATTTTGATGCACCTCACATTAGACTATTATATATTTGCAGAGCAACATCAATAGCTTATAGATAACTCAAGTTTATAGGAAAAAATACATTATACAATTTAATTGATCATTCCTGAAGTTTTATTTATTTATTTGTTAGTTTCATTTTGTAACAGATTTTGTTGCAAAAGCTAAATTAATCAGATTGTGGGAAATCAGGTTTGTAACATTATTTAAGATTAAAAAATTAATGTATTACTGTTTTCCAATAGGTTTTTTTGCCACATGATTATATGGAACCTTAATCTTTGCGTTGTTTTTGGTGTTTTCATCCTTCATAACTTATATGTGTACCTCTAAAAGTGCAAATAATCAGACAGAAGATATAATGTTACAGGAGAAAGTATTTATTTTATTTATTGTAATTGTTACCACTATCAAACCATTTTATAAAAAAAATAACTTTGTCAGAACAAGTTGAATATCAAGTTTTTTTTATAGGCTGACTGAAAAATTACTGTTAAAAGTAAAATTGCTTATCAGATAGAAATCCTTTAGTTTTGTTTAATAAGCAGTAATTCACAGGATGTTGATTTAATTTTGAAATATATTATACAATTATATTTCATGTAAATTTCTACAAATTATGATAATTAAGGAAGAACCTCAGAATATATGTAATAACAGATCCACATAAAACTATAATGTTGTACACAACTCTAAATATTGCTGATGCATTTATCAGCTGTTATATGGCTAACACGTGGCATATGGGATGCTTATGGGGGAAGTTGATTTGCCCAGTCAGAATATCTGAACAGGTATTTTGTGAGGACTTGATGAGTGAACAATTTCTGTTTCATGAAATGCGGTTATTTTTTTCACGTTATTTATCTGATTTTCATTAAATGTTTCTGTCAGTATGACTCGATGTTGATCAGTGTAATTTGTAAACAAACATGATGTAACATCAGTGAGAGGTGTTCCCCTATGAACTGTGACTTTATGGCACTGTCAAAATTGGTCATGGGATGATAATTTAATGGCTAGATTACAACTGAAACAGAACACACACACACACACTTGGATTCTTCATCAGTTCTACATATAATAATTAGTACTCTCCATAGTGTCTTGGTTTTAGTTAATGCCAGAATTAGTTGACCTACATTTCACACTCCTTGAATTGGTTATGGTCAATTTCTTTTGCATATTTGACTGCTGGGTCATGCAAAATGGATCGTGTTAACTCATTAACCCCAGGAGGTTTTTGCTGTTTTCATATGAAATGCGAGTAGGAAATACATTTTGGGGACTATTTCTGATACATCCTAATACATTGACTTCCAAGCAATTTTCAAATAGCCCAATGCCTAGTTGTGCTAAAAAAAAATGTTTTCCGTTGGTTAGTTTGCTTGTAAATGAAGAAAAGGTGAAAAGTTGTAATTGTTTTTTTTTTTGTTTTTTTTGCTTGACAGATTTATTATTTTCATATGGTGAAGATTCTTTAGTCAAAATCTCCACCTTATCCTACTTTTTTTGCACAGGTTCACTATCTGTGTGCATTTCAAACTGGTCTGCCTTAGATCTGAGGCCATAAAGTCTAAAATCTCTACACAAAATCAGATTCCAACCATGGGTAAATTTTGTGTGGGAAAAAAAAACTGGTCGAAAAAATTAGTTTTTTCCCACTGTATTTTGTAGAGCATCTAAAATGTCCAGATTATTTGATATAATTGTGGAGCTAAATCTGTCTACCTGTCTATAATACCACCCACTACTACCTCCTGCCCTGTAAACTCGCAGCTAGGGGGTTAATATGTTCAGGCACACACATTCATTAAACACATTTCTTATTTTAATTTAAGGCAAAGAAGACTTTACAAGACTTCCTTTCAACTCCTAAGTTTTAAACTTTTTTTATCAGAGCTAAGTGATGGCAGCACCAGAAATTTCCGATGATATCAAGAGGAACATTCGTTCAGTCCTGCTCTCAAAGTATGATGGGAAGGGAATCCTTGTAGGTGAATTCCTGCAGGAGTACAAGAAGCTGCTGAAGGAACCTTTGCAATTCAAGTCGTTGGGATTTGAAACCCTACAGAAGTTTATCGAGGCCATGCCAGATGTTATTAGGTTGTAACTTTAGCACCAAACATGTGGGGAAATCAAGTTTATTGAGGCCATGCCAAATGTTATTAGGTTGTAGCTTTAGCACCAAACAAATGTGGGGAAATCAAGTTTATTGAGGCCATATCAGATGTTATTAGGTTGTAACTTTAGTGGGACATAAAAGTGGAAAATCAAATTTATGGTTCCTCGGAGAAAATCCATTGAGCTCTTAATATTGCCTCAGTACTTATCTTTTAATGTCGTGGAACTAGGCCTATATACTGTATATACTCATAAGTTGAGTCCAACTGCAAATATCATAGATCCTGATCTGCCATCATATTGATAAGGATCTAAATTGTTCTACTGATTACTCCCAGCAAACTACAATAAATATGTTGGCAAACTAAGCAATGGCAGATCTGGGTCTGTGCAATTTGCAGGTGGACCTGTCTTATTCTTGAGTATATATGGTGATTTATTCCAGACACTCTACTCTTTGGCATACCCATGGTTTACACATGTATTCAGCTTTTTTTTAAATACAAATTTAATTTGCCCTTAATGAAGTGTATGTGTATGCATATGCATTTGTTTGTGTGTATACACATGTGCTGTGTGTTTAAAGACTGGTGAATATTGAAAAGCTGAGGAGACTGAAGCATATACTTTTTTTTAGGCAAACTTTGTTTTTAATTTGTTCATTAACTGATAGACTAATGCTTTCATTTATTTGGGGATAGTGATGTCACTAGATAAAGAATATTCAAGCTTATTAGTTTATATGGGGATAGAGATGTCACTAGATAAAGAATATTCAAGCTTATTAGTTTGGTAAAACTGTGTTAAAGGCAAAGTCAGATTTATAGCTTGTATGTATTTGTGTACAGAATGACAACAGTCATGCCATTTTCAAAGATGTTTTTAATTTACATCATAGTATGAGTGATTGCTATGTTGTTCATATGCCTTCAAGTTCGAACTGCGCAGATTGCTAATTTCAGGGTGTCTATTTTGTCATCCTATCCTTCACACCAATAGGCATATAACATTGAGTAATTTAGATTATCCTTCAGATCCCAAATTCAAACGATATTATCACTTTCCTTAGAATGTAAAGTATAGGGAATCATAATAAAGGAACAGGAGATACCTGCTTGTATAGTGAATCAGTTCTTTAAATGTTCTTAATGGACATATTTCTACATTGTATTGATTTTACATTTTCATTATCATTTTCCAGGCTGGATTATTCTAATGAATGTATGGGATATAAAATGTTTGCAGTGCAGAATCCAAATGCATACATGTCTCTATCTGCTAAGAGGGCCATGGGTAGAAATGGTGACATGAACAGTTCAAAACAGGGAAGAGGAAGAGATAGAAGAGAAGGTAGTTCCTAGATTATCTTGTTATTGATGGTTGGGGACGGAATAATTATCAAAATACCTACAAGATGTACAATTTTTTGTGTTAAACATCCTTAAATTAGATGTCTATGTATGCCATACAGAATGAACATATCTCTACATGGGATTTCTTTTTGTTTCTGTGACCTGTTTTGCATATATTATTAAACATGGCCTAATGGTCACATAGGTTCAGCTGTCATCTGGTCAGAATGACTTTTCTAATACCATCTGGCAAATTTCCGGTATAAATGTCATGTAATTAGTTGTCACCATTCTTTTGTGCTCAGAAGCTATGTATTTCTTAACCAAGCAGTGGTTTTACCCTGCCATTCATGGGCAGTAACCATGTTTCTTAACCAAGAAGTGTCTTCACCCTTTATGGCAGCCATTGAGTATCATAATCAAGCAGTGGTTTCATCCTGTTTTCAGTTACTAGAGTGCATCATCAGTGACTGCTTCAGTAATAATAAACTTTTATTTGATGAGCAGGCATGCTATATTAAAATCTTATATATATATTCAATATAATGTGAATCAAAGCTTCTTTTCATTCTCTAATCATCAGAGGTCACTCATAAACGCCTACTGTCGTTGATCTCAGTGTGTTCAAGCAACTTGTTGAAGTGTGAACATGTTTTCATGTATAATTACACCAGATGACCTAACAGAAAGTCAGTCTTGTGTTTCCCAATCTGAGATAAAGTATGGATGTCAATTAGAGTCAAAATGAAGTACTCTTGTGTGAAAGATTTTATTTTTTTTATTTGTTTTTGCTAAATAGCTACACTAAATACATGGTCCTATAGAAGAGGTACTGATGCTAAAAAGGTGTCCTTCCAGCTTGCCTAACCTCATCCTCTATCTTTCAGTCCCCAACAGTCTCAGCCACAAAGTAGAGATATTTAGAGGCAGAGAGAATGATAGCATTATCCTGCTCAACAACAATGGGGGTCCTTGAGTGTCCAAGTGGTCTAAAAAGCTCTCCATTACGAATCACTGTCATCTCACCTGTCTGCATGGGTTCGAGTCTTGGATTCGGCCAGTGTGGTTATGTGAGAAAGCTTGCCAGTGGCTTCTCGTGGGTCGGTGGTTCTTTCCGGAGTTTTACCGGGTTCTTCCTCCACCATTAATACTGGCTGCCATGTATAGCCTATATTGTGCTGAAAAATGGCGTTAAACCCTATTACAACAACATCATCCTGCTCAACAACAAACTTATCTGCAAGAAGACATCAGATAACATAAAGATTTTTCAGTCTTGTTGGCAATTTATGTAAATAGGATGAAATGAAGATTCTTGATTCTTAAGAGTCCCAGCAACCACCAGGGACTTATTAAACCTGTTGCTGACTATTTCTGAAGTTTGGTGACAGATTATACCATTTTTACATGCATGGCTCAACCTTTTCCTGAAAAATGAATGGTTGATCCAGATAGTTTCAGAGGAGCATTATGATTTTGTATGCAGCCCTCTTCTCTTTCTGACAAAGATTCCAGGAAGTCCCAAGTTGGAAGAGATTAGAATGGAAGCAGGACTTGAAATTGGGAGTTTTTATTCCAACTCCTAAGGATCACCCAATGATTTTTTTTAAATAATGTTCCTGCCTAAATTAACTGCTATAATCAATCCATGGACACTTCATGAGGGGCATCTATTTAAGACCTTTTCTGTACCATCAAACTTTAAAGGCATACAACCTAAGATTTTTGACTTTTTTGTTCTTGCAAATGCATGATATTATGAAAAGTATAGTAGAAATAATGAATAGTTACAGGTCATTCAGTTTTAAAAAATGTACAACTATAAGTTTAATCAATTAAAATATATATCTTTTCAGTACGGATTGCTAATTAATTATGCAGAAACGGAATTTACCGATATACTCCGAAGTCGCAGTGTCACGTGACGCGCGTCAACAAATATGACGGAAAATCCTGACAATAAGAGGTTCCTTTAAGGGGCCATTCTTGAAAGTGTTTACTTGTCGTGTTTGTGAGATTGTGTTACATTGTAAGATAAACCAATTAAAAATATGATAATTTGTATCACTGTAATCAGAACCGCTATTAAAAGCTCTCGCTAAAGTCGTTTCTTAGGCTCAGAATAAAGTTGATTTTCTTGTGCATTTGCATTACCACCTCACGCTCACGAGTCACGTATCCGACAGTCGTTGTGATTTGCGCATTTGTTTGTATATTTACACATTTGCTTCATTGCATAACACAAAAATTAATATTTTCCCACATAACATTTAATGCATTTATTTTATTTGGAATATTTTTTACTGACAGTTTTATAAAAATGTATACAGGACTTTGACCTGGTTGTTTTAGATTGCACAGAGGTATATGTAAGATGCCCTGGCAGCAGAAGAAGATAATGATTACAACCGGGGGAAAAAGGCATACTGCTAATAGGCAGTTTATTTTATGGACTTAATGGATACCTAAGTACTGGCTACAGACATGTAATTCCAAGCTGTTGTGTATGGCATATAATGGATAAATAATTTTGGCCAGTACCATGGCTTTACTCAAGGAAGACTTTGGTGATCTATCCAATGATATGATGTGTGAATAATATAATTTATGTTATTTTAAGTTGTATAAAGTATTTATTTTGTAGTATGCATTTTTTTGTAGCTATCTACCCACTAAAGAATGATTATATGTATGGTTATGTTTTGAAAGCAACTGTGAGGAGACTATATTTATTAAAAATATAGGATGAATTGAAGTTGACTAGCATTGTCTTGGGATGCAAAGGATGTAAAGAACAAAAGTACACTGGTGAATATAATTTTAATTCAGTAACGCATTAAGTTAAATGATGAATAATGCATATTCATATTATTGAGTGAGAAAGAAAAACTTGTTGCAGTGTTTCATGAAAACAGATTGGCTTGTAAATATCAACATAACTACAAACACTAGGTCACTATTCTATCCAGACACTGCTCATTAATTTCAATTACATGTAAAACAAAATGGCTCTGGAAACAGAATAAGGTTTTTAAGACTAAAATACTAGTTCATCAAAAGCAACCTTGAATGCTTATATCACATAGGTGCATCATCAGCGGTCTTATTACAACTAAATCAAATATACTTGACACCAATTAAAAGCATCAGATTTTCAATTATTTTAGAATGTGTTCATTTACTATAGAAATAATTATACCCTTTATATGAATACACAGATGAATGTACACAACTGCACACACTGTAAAACTAACTGTTATATATTATGAAATGTACTAAACTTATATAAGTACAGTGGGACCCCACTATAACACGGTAGTTGGGAGCCATATAATCCGACCGGGCTATGAACCGAACCGTGTTATAAGCAACCATGTACAATACCAACACATTTTTGGATTTAATTGGTTTTTTTTTTTTTACATAAAGACGGGTGCATGGCACAATTACCATTTTGGATCAATATATATTAAATGAGAAAAACATTTGCTGTGGTAACAGAAATTGCAGATATAATATAATACTTTATTCAGAGAACCATGCATTGGTACATACACGTGTCTAATTTATGTATACATGTATAATCTATTGCATGAAAAGAGTATCAACACCGTGTACTCACCAGCGAATCTTGTAACATACATTGAATCCATAATACAAATATTTCCATCAAATATATCCACACACAGATGTAAAATGGCTGTATTTTAACCACTGAATTATGTCACTGTTTAGCTCGGCAGTTCACTTTGATGATAAACAATGTACTTAAATTAATTGATTTATACATTCTGGTGAGAATCTTTTATCAACCGCCACATTGGCTGTTGCTTAGTTTTGTATGAAATTAAGAGAACATATATCGGAGATTATTTGAGCAACGATTGTATTCAGAATGCATTCAAGACAAACACAAAGTAGACACAATGGCTTCATTACTCATGAATCAGTAATTATAATATTGACACTTATGAGCTGTAATTTTTCAACAATAAACAAAGATCAAAGTTCTCAGTAGGCCCAGCAATTGGTTCGTATTTTCGACGTTTTTTTTGGCACAAAACTTGAAGAAATTTGATAATACATTTTCTACACGTTCTTTTACGCACTGTTTATGAGAATGATAATTAAACTCTTAATTTTTTTTTTTTTTTCATACTTAAATTTTTTTTTTTGGTCTTTGAGAAAAATACCTGTACATGTAATAAATTACCTGAAATTTCGGGAGCCATGCCACGACCGGGTTATATCCGAATTCGGGTTATAGCGGGGCGGGTTATAGCGGGGTCCCACTGTACAAATGTGCATGTACAGACTTAACTTGAATTCAAAGTACAGTCAGGCATATAAAACTGAATGATATTATCTAAGAATAATTATGTCATATATAGAGGTTTTCCATGTTATTTAGGTTGGGTGGGGTGCTCCCAATATTATTTAAATTATTACAAAAGACCTCCCTCAGCTTGTTTATGTGAGGAATTGAAGTAGTGATAGATGCAATGCTCGGAGCCCCCAGTCAGTGGTGCCGACAGTTAAATTAATGAATACACAAAATGTGAAAGTCAAATAAACAACAAATTAATATCATTAAATAACAGTCATCCCTCAAATAAAATTCAAATTAAAACCCTATTACTCGTCTTTAACTCAACCATATTATGGCCTAATTTATCATCTGACTTGGTGTAATCGATTTTCCTCCTGTTCTGTGTTCCTACTCATCTGTATGATCTTTCTCTGGACTTTTAGTCCAATTCCCTCCAGTCCGTCTAACTTCTGCCTCCGTTCTTCCTTTTTCTTTGTCGCCCAGAGACTTTTATATGAGAAACTAGCGTACCATTACTTTAAAAGATTGATTACAGACATCCCATTCCAAAATACTAGACAGTTCTATAGAAATTACATTGATGTTTTAGTATGCTGTGCTTGGTTTCTATGCTTTTGACACAAGCGATTACCATTTACTCAATGTCAAACTTTAGTACATCACCTAAACAAACTACGGTAGAGAAACAAATATTGAAATTACGCCCACCCACCACCCCCATGTATGTTTCCTATTGCATTTCTTTTAAAATTAGAGTAGCTAGGTACTCACACACACACACACACACACACACACACTGAATAGTAGATATAATGTACTAAGTACAGTGCAAAACTGGCTCAGATATACATATCAGATTCAGGAATGCAGGGGTCATGCTAAAAGGCGAAAAAACTTTGCCCTCTTGATTTTTCAGATGTAATATGACTGGTTGTACTTTATACCTTCCTTGATGTACCCATTAAGTTCTGGCAGTGTTGTAACCCAAGGCAAAATGTTGCAGTGATGATACCAATTAGCCTACGCAGACAAACAAACTCTTACACATTCACAGCGGTGTTTTAATTGCTAACTGACCATTAACCCTGTTTGCAGCAATATATCACTGCTTGAGTTCATGAAATTGGGCCTACTGTACATTGATGAAAAAATATCAATTTCTGTTTCAAAATTGTAACAGTGTGTTTTATTTGGATTTTTAACATACCTTGAATAATTTTTTCAGTCGTATTACTGTGATGTTTGCAGTGTGGCAGTTTATAGTGATGTCTAGCACTGAGGCATCATGCTGCAGATATGTAGCATGACACCCCACCCAGTTACATTATCCTGACAGTAGGACGACCAGTCCATACACTAACCTCTTAATGCTGAGCACCAAATGAGGCAGCTGTTAATACCATTTTTATGTCTTTGGTATGACTTGGGCACAGATCAAGGCCTCCACAACCTCTTGCATCTGAGGTGGATGTTCTTTCCACTAGGCCACTGGAACGGTCAACACTAGTATGTAAATAGTAATTTGTTGTTAACAAATATAAACAGTGAAGATCATTTCTAATTTGTTTCTTTTTTTTTTAAAAAACAGAAGTTAACAGCATTATTTTCTTTATAAAATCAGTTTGAAACTGTATGTGAACCTGTAATGAAAGACATTCCTGCACCTGTGATAAACCACTTAATTACATTGTATTCTTAAAAAATTGGGCAAATAAATTCAGGAAAATATATAATTTAATTAAAATAAAGTCTAAATATTTAGTGTTAGAAGATTTAGCTTAAATATTTAGTAATGTAGTCAGAAATATGGGACAATACTATGTTGTAAAATTCGAAACAATGTTGACAATGTTGTTAAGTTCAATGCTGTTTTCTGATGTTATTCATTTTCATGAAAATACATACATACATACATACATACATACATACATACATACATACATACATACATACATACATACATACATACATACATACATACATACATACATATAAGCAAAAAAATCTTTAAAGCATTTTATATCATTGCTATCAGTATTTAGTCAAATTTAAAACCATAAATATGCAGTCCTAATATTGGATGTTTGTAATAAATCTAAAAAGTGTGTAGTTAAATAAAAAGTGTGTAGTTAAATAAAGATGCATTCACATGGCACAACACATGTTCTTTGATGGGTTTTGTTGGAAAAAAGGGTCCAGTTCAGTTAAATATCAATTTTAATGCTTCAGTGTGTTTATTGATAGGTACAGTAATGTTTAGCGGGAGCAATGAAATCAAAATGAAGAGTATTGATTGAAGTCATTTTCTCCAATGTACATTTATACTGCTTCAAAGTATGCTAGATATCTTACTGACTGCAATTTTACACAAAACATTTAGAAAATAAAATTATTAAAAGGTACTTTATTATGCAATAATACCGACTTGCAATTACATGATTTTAATCTTGTTACTCCTATAAGATTAAATGAATTACAATGTATAGTGTCTGCTGTGCTTTTTTTAATACATCATATGGCCAAAATACACTGCATTTACCTCAATCTAAGCATACATATAAGACAAGTATAAATGCAATGGGTATGAAAAGTTATAAAAGGTTGTTACATCTTTTTGTTCAAATGTTTGTTTTTAAAAGCTTTAAGTACATAATCAACAGTGGTCTGAAGATAAACTGCTACTTGGAAATCAAACAGATGCAGGACTTTGGCTCATGGTAGGAACTTCAAGAAAGACTTAGTCAAAGTCTATATGGGTTCTTGGTAGGGATCATTTGTTACCATACAATCACTAGAATAGTCGCTCCATAACAATTTGATATCAATAGATGGTGGTGGTATTGGAGCAAGTACATCAGATATTCACCTAGGATCATTTATGTCCAAAACAACTGGCTGGTTCATGCCAGCTCTATCATGTGACCTCATTTTCAATATTTTCATAATTATTTCCGGAATATACAGGTACTGTTGATCAGCTTTCTTTGGGTTTGCAAACCATCTCTCCCATTATTGTTGAATGACCTTTGGTATCTGACAAGAAAATGCAAACATTTCACTGACAAGGTCATTTATATTTTTTTTAATTCTCAAAAGTCCAAATAAAAACTGCATAAAATTACATGTAACAAATCATTTTGCTACAGATGAAAATGGCAATATAGCAAACCTGTATCTTACCCATATCATAAAAATGTTTAGATTAAATACAGAATTTTCTAATTACATTAGACTAATTCTAACCGAAATTGGTTGATGAAATTTATTTTAAAAAATTCTTCTGTAAAAGATTAAATTGTACCACAAACAGATGGTTTATCAACTTTCAGGTAAAGCATTAATATTTTAACAAAAATGAATTATTACATTAACAAACAAGAATAAAGTTTATTACCTTATTGTTCCATCTGTGTTTACAATCACATCTCTGTTTATTCCTAGGTCTGAAAGCTGATGGCTTATATGAATGTCTTTTGGAGGCATACAATAAAATCAAACTTCTGGAAATTCTCCAGTTCTGCTGTACTTCTGAAACAAAGTAAAATGACTAAATAAATAGATTCAGATGCAGAGAACTATTTAAAATGTATAAATCCCCATAAATCTGTTTTGATGAAAATGCCAATGTACAGTAGCATTATACAGGCAGAGAATAATAACTCATTCCACCCCTACAATTTGTTTTCCTCGTCACCTGAAATGGGGGTAGGGAGCACATTTGTGGGCTAATTTTGAATACATTGAATTACATTTGCTTCCAAGATATTTTGGCTTAGATATATGCCTAGGTGTGCTAGAAACAACATTCAGCATCTGCATAAGGGTAAAAGTTGGGAGTTTTTTCTTCTTCTGACCCATCATTTTCCTCCTGGAAACTTTTTACTTCCAATCCCAAATTTATCCTACTTTTGCAAATGTTCACCTGTCTTTGTATAGCTCAGACCGGTGTGAATTAGATTGCAAGCAAAAAAAGTAAAAAATCCGGAAAAAAATTTGATTCCAACAATGGGCATGTGCACAAAAATCGGGCATAGCTTGACCTCTCTCTCCCTGTACACATGCATACTTTTTTTTTTTACACCCCCCCCCCATCTGCCTACATGTGATTGCCCTCCACATTCTGTAGAACAGCCTATATTTAATCCACACAGAAATGATCAAGGATTAACAATATTATGTATTTAATGTAACAGATAGTCCACCAATGTTGAATGTCTGGCTGCATGAAAGAAATAAGCAGCATAACTTTAAAAAGTTTGTCTATTGTCCACTAAAACTCAATCACCAACTGAACCCAGTCAAGCAGGTTACATATTAGACAAATTACTATCGAGGTATATATGTACATACATTATCAGTAGACCACCCACTCACATACACAAGCATATGCATTTGGGTAAACCCCTCTTGCCCTCTCCATGTATACTAAACGGACAAAACAAAACTATGGCCTTAGATTGGTTTGTATTTATAATACAATGCATTCATTTCTTACTATGATAACCAGTATATCTTCATTCTTTCAATTATGCATCAATACTATATTTAAGATA
Source organism: Unio delphinus (assembly GCA_029339505.1). Taxonomy (NCBI): domain Eukaryota; kingdom Metazoa; phylum Mollusca; class Bivalvia; order Unionida; family Unionidae; genus Unio; species Unio delphinus. The sequence goes on from JAQISU010000014.1 coordinate 17,977,426, forward strand.
TATTGTAATTACAAATTTTTAACTTGTGTGTTTATATACAGCAAAGAAAGCTTTTGTGAGAGCAACTTTCGGGTTCATACACAAATACCATCCACAAATACCAATACAATACAATACTATATATGTATATATATAATGCAATTACTTTTAGATTAGTTACATATATCATGCATTATCATAATGGTTGTTTTTTAGTATACTTAACACAAATATTCCCCTTTTATGTATGTATCACAATTATTTTTTTTAGTATACTTTCTCAAATGGGTTGATAAAACTTTTAGACTTTTCCATCATAACACTTTCCTTCTTAAGTTTTTCAACTTCAGACAAGACTGAATCCCTTAAAATAAAATTTTGAAATGTGTAAATACTAATGTTGAACTTGGAAATCTTTAGTTTTGTATCAAAAGAAAGCATTATCATTTATCTTGGTTATTATGATGGGAATGATAATGCTTCAAGAAATAATAATAATAATAATTTATTTAAAGGGGTGACTCGTTTAGTAAAAGACTATTCTCCCTTGAGGCCATTTAATTAAATACAAACAGCACGATGAGGAACATATCAATAACAAAAAAAGACATTTTCCAACAAACAATTTTCAAAAAAATATTATTCAAAATAAAACAAACCATATTTTAACAAAATATACAATCTTTACCAACTGCAAAATATTAAACTAATATAGAGTGATACATTTCCAGGTAATACATACATTCCTTAGTCTTTTTAGATGTGCATCTATCAAAATATTTGTAAACAAGTAAATATATATAAAATTTAATAAAATGTTGTAATACTTACACAGATGCCATATCTGATTCTGATTTGTATCCTATGAATTGTTGGCCCAGGTGTTGAAGTTGTTGCCATGTCTTCTGTGACATTCCTCTCTGTTTCTGATGTTTTCCTTGCACTGCCATTCATAACTAATATAGCAGGAGAAAATAAATGTTTCATTAGACACAATAATTATATATAGTTTGCATATAATAGCAGGGATGGTCCTGGCTTTTAAAAAGCTGTAGCCAAAAAAATCGCCATCATCAATATTTTGTCGCCAATTTTTAAAAAGTGTCGCCAGAACAAGTAGTGTACATTTTTCCAAGTGTTAATTTAGTCTATTAATGTAAAAGGCAATGAAAATGACAAAAGATGGATTAATTAAATGAATACTTTAATTACAACAAGCATTAACAAAATGTTACAAAGTGTTACATTAAGATCCGTCGCGATTTTACGGCTGCCCACTTGCTGAATGCAGTTTCAAAGTTAAAATTTTCATATCGGTACATGCTGATTCTCGAGAGATGAGATGCCGAGTTTATTTCTGATGTCAGTTTTTATGAGGTTCATCTTACTGAATCCTCGTTCACAGTCAACAGTGCTGACAGGTGACACCAGTAGTCTCTCAGCAGCCGCAGATGCGCAAGGGTATGTTGTCCTGGATCTCACTGCCAACTGAACCAAATCCTTAACACCTCTTTACACCTTACCATTCCTGAGAACTTGAACCCTAGCATAAGCCACAAAGCCAGCCAAGTCCTGACTAACCTCTGACTGATTACCTAACCCACAAGTAGACAAGTAATCTGAAACAATGCCTGAAACCTCTGAAAGAATGGAACTGATAGCCTGTGAACCATACAAATAGGGATCAAGCAACTTGGTTAGAGCACTCAAAACTATTGAATCACCCTCCTCCGTGAACCTTGCTTTTAGATTATCTATAACAATATCTATAAATTTGGCACAAGACAATGCAGCCTCTGACCTTTGCTTAGCATTATCACCAATTGTATGGCCTTTGTACTTAAAAGTACATAAACCTGATGAATCTAAACTTGGTTCTGCTGGAATCTCAGAAAGAAACCTAGAAATGTTACTACAAGACTCTAACCTCAGATTTTCAAGAAGCTCAACAGTGGAGTGGAGAAGGGGATTAACCTCGGTAAAGTCATTATCAGATCTCTGATAAGCTTGACACAGAACTGCCAAAGGCCTGAGAATGTCAGCCATATAGTGTGCTGTATAAACAAATTTGAAATAAGCAATGGGCTTATACATTGCAAGAGCCTTTGCAGAGTTGTCTTCCAAGAAGACACTAACTAGAGCTTGAAAATTATCAACAGCTGCCTGTACACTACCTTCAAAACTCAGCCACCTTGTGTGGAATACCTGATGCAAGCGAGTGTGAGAAGACTAACACTGACTGAATTGCCTCAAGTCTACACATATTACGAGGGGAATAGGCAAAATACTTGTACATATTATTCAGTATATCTTGAAACTTAACCAAGTATCTAACCTCGTCAGCTGCAGCGCCTGTACCCAGAGCTAACCGATGTGCAATGCAGTGAGTTGCAAGCAAACCTTTAGTAGCCTCCTTCAACCTGGTAACAACACCACTCTTGTAACCCAACATGACTGCAGCACCATCCGTTGATACACCAATCAGAATGTCCAGACTAAAACCAAATGACTGAATTAAACCTAACAACTCTGAATATATAGATTCTGCATTTACGGTTTGAAGCTGACGAATACCTAGAAATTGAGTCACTGGTTGAACACTGCCAGCCAAACTAGTTAGGTACCTAACATAAACAATCAAATTTTGATGTACTGAAACATCTGTGCTCTCGTCAAGCATGACGCTGTAAACATGAGATTCATTGACCTCGGTAGCCATCTCATCAACTATTACATCAGCCAACGACTGCTGAAACTCACTGGTGCTTCCGTGACCGTCATACGATGTGTGCTTATCTACTTTGAGGTCTGAGAGTTGGGTGGCGCCCTGAAATAGATTTAATCATTAATTTTGTATGCCATAAATATTTCATTTATTATTATACATTTTCTGACCGTGTGTGTGTGTGTGTGCGTGTGTGTGTGTATATATATATATATATATACACATTGAGACACGATATTGACCACAAGAGTTTATGCATGTAGGATTTGCATTCCTTTGAACTTTTAATTCAGTTTTACAATGCAACAAACACTTCCCCAAGTCGTTGATCAGAACGCAGTCGGCAGTTAATTAGGTTCTCACAGATGTGCTCGTGGGCATCGATGTGACGGTCAATTGACTCTTTTCATGTTTGAATAGAAGAGGACATGCAAAGATTATACTGCTTACACTGCAACACAATGATAAGATTAAAACACTAATTTCCCCTATACATATACAGTATTATTAATTACAGTGAACTGAGAAAATATTTTTTCCGATAAAATCTAACAAGATATGTGATTCCTTATTAAATCTGAAAATTTCACGATGTTGATTCTAACTTTTCGGGCACTAACCGTCATTTTCGACAATAAAACGGGCGATATATCAAGCTTTCATTCACCAGTTCTGATCACGATTTTCTTTATTTGTAAAAAATATTTTCTTTAAAAAAAACGGGATCCACGCCGGACACCGCGTTATAAGCGGGTTTGCGAGTTATCAGGGCGCGAGTTATCGAGGGAGCGGTGTATATATATATATATATATATATATATATATATATATATATATATATATATATATATATATATATGAGTAACAAAAAGTGGCATTTATACAACAATCACGGTGTACTACAGTAACATCACATTGAATATATTAAGGTTATACATGTATTTTTTCCTTATGTTACTGTCATTTAAATCCATAGAATATTACTGTTAACAAGCTATAATATAATATTCTCAATACCTGTGTTATGCAAACTTGATTTTTTTGTTGCTATTTCTTGTTGTGGAGTTAAAGTCTCTGGGATTGATGGCAAAAGGAAAAGATCAATGAGTAAAATGCAAAAATATTACTTACCCCGTCTGGATTCATGTTTGGTGACACACTCCTTCTTCAAAATATCACAGGCATTTGTAAATGAATTTACAAACTTTGCCTTGATACATACATCACAGAACATCTGTTTTAACTTTGGATCATATCTGAGCCACGGACGCCCAAGTTTCCAACTGTCTTGAAATTTTCGGGACTTGTTGCCCCGTTCATCGTAGTGTGGTGTTGCACTTGAAGCGCTACATGTAGATGATGTTGGACTGCAAGGTTTATGATCGGGTTCAGTGATTATTTTGTCTGATGAATTTGCACTAAATCCAAACGCTTTCTATTTATACACCGTAGTCGGTACTTCAAAGGTTATCAGTTTTCTATGAAGGTTCAGAAAAACTATTGTATTGGTATATGTAAAAAAAAAACAGAAGGATTAGCCATTCAATTAAATTGTTTGTTCTATTCACGTCTTCAGAAGTCGGTCAGTTGTAGGTATAGTACGGTAGCATGATTGACTGTATCACAGCATACAGTACTCAGCCCAGATGTCGGCATAAGCAGATTATGATGTAACAATGCACTGTAAAGATGGATGATCAATACGAACAAAGGATCGTTTGTGTAACAAATTAATTCCAATGCATTGCTTAGTCAAGTTTGTGGCTTCCTTTTGTTCTCCCATTTAATTATTCAGTCCAAATCCATGATTGTATGTACAAATCAAATAACCAAAAAGTCTGTCGCCCAAAAAATCGCCAGATGGGATATTTTTATCGACAATAAGGGGAAAAAATAGCAATTTGCGACATTGGTGAAGCCCAGCGCGATCCGTGATAATAGTATGCATAAAATATACTTAACTGTATTGCATTACTTTAATTTACAGTCATCACAATTTACATTATATATAATTTTTATTAAAAAAACAGTAGTGACTGCTTGCCTCTAAATAAAGTCTTATGGTTGCATGCGAAAATGAAGATGATCATTAAGTCCCCTTTGGTGGTCTCAAAAATAGCAGTGTATATGTATGTAATGGCGTACATGCGGGTTTCAAACTTTTAGCGATATTGTTGCAGGGCTATGACATTTTATTTCAAGCTAAATGGAATAATGCCAATTTATATAAAATATGTTATTTTATGAGTTTTGATAAAGAATTAACAATACAGAAATAAAATAGCGATATAAAAACTTGACTGTTCATTGCAAAATGGAGACTCACCTATCCAGCAAGAATTTGGCGACCTCTGGATTAGTTTTCAGGCTCAAAGTGGACTTCTTTTTATTCCATTGTTCATGCTGGTCACCAATACATATGCGTGTGCTGCCATCATTTGCTCAGAAAGCTTTTTTCCCCCTCCTTTCATAATCTAAGTCTTCGCATTCGATATAGTTGCAAATGCCATTATTTATTAAACACGTGTTTGCGCATGGCTAAAATTCTTAATATTCGGAAGAGGTCAATGTAGAGGTTACATGAATATAGGCATGGCAAATAGCGAAGTTTTGTCTGCCAGACAATAATGAAAAATTGCGTATTTTATCACAAAATTTCTGATACTAGCCTGATTTCTGCCCCGGTAACAATCTGAATCGCAATTTTTCAATTAAATAAGTAATCACGAACTGAAAAAAGAAATATATAATTTCATTCGTTTTTACTTAGGTTGTATGCCTTTAAATGAAAAATGAAACTAGTAGCGAAGAACTGTGGTCCTGAAAATGTTTTTTTCTTCCCACTTAGGCAAGTGGATATAACCCATCATGATCGGGAATTGTGACTGTGGTGGTTAACTTTATCAGTGTATTCACAGGATCAGACCCGTCTTAATGTTTCTGTTGATATTATAACAGTCTTGGTGAGTCTTTCTTTCCATCACTATGTTTTCATCTGAGACATAACACGTCTTTGCCTGGCATGCACAGTCAACTGATCCAACATCGGAGATACAAGGATCAAGTCCAGTGGATCCAGTGACAGGCCCAGGTGACCACCAAACCCTTTTAAAGTTGGTACAGCCCCCTCATGGGCATAGGCTTCGTGCTTTTGCTGGATTTTGTTATTTACAGGATTTGCTCGATATTGTTTTGCTCAGTAACAGAAAGTCATTCGTTTTTTATCTGAGAGTTGTGGTCATGAGTTAGGGGGCTGTTGGTTGTGCTGCCTTTATATTAGGAGAGCAGTTAGTTTTTCTAATGGAAATTCAGACATTCTCCCCTTGAAGGCTACCAGTGGTAGATGTTGGATCCTCGTGCATTTTCTCCTTTTCAGAGGAGTTTTAAAAAAAAATAGCAACTTATGTTTCTCAACAAATACTTAATCAAATCACATTTTAGCACACCCTCCCACACCTCCTGCAAATGTAAGTATTTTTCTTGATATGCCCTTTAGCTTAAATTTGTTTAATGCTGCTTCTACAAGACATTAGAAAGGGGAGGTTATATGTAATAATTTCTTCCTTGTCTTTCCACTTGAATATGTGGAATTTTCATCTGCCTGGAATTTCTGGATTCAATAGGTAGTTGAAGCTGATATTCCTAATGTTAACATTATTGGGCAAGTATTCTGGGATCCATACATATTTACTTCTCCCGTGTCAGCGTTATTATAGTTTGTCAAAAATGTGTATTGAATTTATTACAATTCAGATATGTGAAAGGTTCAGGGAGTATACTTTATTCTTTGGAAGACTTTGTAGCTTTCACAATGTAGAACATGGACAGAAGCTTCATTAGCTTCATGTTTTGTACACTTGTGTATACAAATATACAGACAGAATCTTCATGTTTTTATAACATTCTGTTTAAATATATGCTGAGAAAATATGCTGTTTAAAAATGTACTGAGATTATTACTTTTATACCATTTTAAAAATATACAGACAGAATCTACATGTTTTATACCTATCTATTTAATCTGTTTGAAATTATAGAGGCAGAACATTAATGTTTTTACCATTCTGTTAAAAAATGTAGAGACAGAATCTCAAATGTTTTATACCTATCTATTTAAAAATAGACAGAATGTACTAGTTTTATATCATTCTGTTTAAAAAATGTACAGACTGAATGTTGATGTTTTATACCATTATTTTCTTAAACCTTGCATGCAAGTATTGAGGGGGCCCCAAGTGGTTGAGTGGTCTAAAGTGCTATCCGTTACGGACCACTGCCATCTCACCTCTGTATGCGTGTGTTCAAGTCTAAGATTCGACTAATGTAGTTACATGAGAAAGCTTGCCAGTAGCTTCTCGTGGGTCGGTGGTTCTTTCCGAGGGTTGTCTGGGTTCTTCCTCCACCATTAATACTGGCCACCATGTATAGCCTATATTGTGCTGAAAAATGGCATTAAACCATAAAAAATAAAACAAAACAAGTATTGAGTTTGAAAAGTTATTATCTATTGAGACTTGGAACCTGGTATGCCATAAAAGTGAGATTTCAATTAATTGCTGTTGTAAATAAAATATCAAAACACACTTAAAACTAGATTCTTTTGCTCTCATATTATTTAATTACCATATGCACCAATGTATAAGTCAAACATGCAAAGACCCAGTTTTACCATTGCATAATGTGCTGTCATATCTTGGTTACTACAATTTGTGGGGAGTAACCAGGAGATGAAACAACATAGACGTATTTGTGAATACAGTTCATATCTTAACAAACAAGTTGTTACCTGTCTAGATTCTCTCTAGTTAAAGGTTAAAGGTCATATTTATTTCTAATTATACTGAATTACTGTTACTTCTCTTTTTTAATGTTGACATCCATCTGTTTCTTATTCAGAGGCAGCAATAAATGGGTGCGATGATGTTCTGCATTTTAAGCGAGGCAGGAAAGGTCTATACTCTGTTTGTTTCCCCAATAAGCCAACAAATGGGCTTGACACCCATGAGGTATGTACTGACAGTGGATTATTGAAAACAGTCACATGATTAACATCTCTCCAAAATTCTTAGGCAGTCATTTATAGCTATAGGCAATGAAGGCTGTGGTGCAGGATGGCCCAACTTGCAAGGGCATTCTGCTACATCATTTTTATATAACTCGGTCAATAATCGTTTTATTTTATACTTAAATAAGTATGGTATATACTTTCTTATAAGTGGACTCAACCATAAGTTTGCCCCCCCCCCCCCCTCCTGGGCATTTTTAAATTCATGAAACTCCATAATGTGTGACATTCTAAATCCATGTAGGTATCTGTTAAATCCAGAAAATCGATTATAGGTCACATACTGGCAATACAAATTGTATTTCAGAATGATCCAATTTTTTTTTATCACATCATATGTTAATTCCACACATCTTAAATATAATGAAAGTCCACTGTTGTGTGATTCACAGTATTCTACAAGTCTCCATTATCTAGTAATGTCATCTGGTAAATTTTCTTTATCTATTGTCATGGTTCAATCAAAGGATTGTGAGGTCAGAAAACAAAAAGGAAGCTGACATTGATTAAAACTAGACAACCCTGCACTTTTGCAATTTAATTAACAGATTCAGTATTCTTAATCAGATACTATTAAAAACACTATTCTTAATCAGATACTATTAAAAACACAGCATTCTTAATCAGATACTATTAAAAACACAGCATTCTTAATCAGATACTATTAAAAACACAGCATTCTTAATCAGATACTATTAAAAACACAGCATTCTTAATCAGATACTATTAAAAACACAGCATTCTTAATCAGATACTATTAAAAACACAGTATTCTTAATCAGATACTATTAAAAACACAGTATTCTTAATCAGATACTATTAAAAACACAGCATTCTTAATCAGATACTATTAAAAAAACAGTATTCTTAATCAGATACTATTAAAAACACAGCATTCTTAATCAGATACTATTAAAAACACAGCATTCTTAATCAGATACTATTAAAAACACAGCATTCTTAATCAGATACTATTAAAAAAACAGCATTCTTAATCAGATACTATTAAAAACACAGCATTCTTAATCAGATACTATTATTGCTCTCGCTCTCTATTAAAGTCAAAATGGTTCTGCACTCTTTTGTGAAAGTTTGAATGATTATCTAAGTAGAATCACTATGTATGCTGTTTGGAAATAAGTAAAAAATAAAGGAAAGAAGTTATAATTTTTTTAGGTATTGGAAGAATTGCACAACAAGTGGCTTGAGCCATGTGCTTTTGTTTAAAATAAAGTACAGCTTATTTATATGAATATGTCAATGAGGGCAATGGGGTGACATGTCAGTCAAAAGTAAACAAGTCCTACACTGAAAAAAACTTAATATAGAAACATAAAGTCATTTGTTATTATTTTTGTATTATTACAAATAATGCCTAATTATGCATATTTTGATGCAACTATTTGATATGGGATGCAAAAAATCACCCATGCAGGAGTCCTCCATACGCAGGTAAATAGATGGGTGGCAAATTCATTCAAAGATTTGCCAGTCTACTTAACAACCTACTGAGTGAGAATGTGTTGATTACTTGATCATTTTAGCTGTACTGATATTTACAATAACATAATTCAGTAGTTAAAATACCCTTAGTTGTGCCTGCTTTTTTGGTAAGAGTACATCAAAAGAACATGTTGCAATAGCTGGGCAGCAAGTTGAAAGACTTCAACTAGAAGCATGTGTGGGAAAATGTGCTGAAATTTACAATGACTGAATTCAGAGACAGAAAGATCCGGAGATGTAACCGTAGTTATTATGAGAGTACAAAAGAACTCTAGCTTCCATTATTGTGTTCATTTTTGATTGTAGCCAAATAAATAGTGCATATGACATCATTTTCAAATTTGGATAAGTATTTTAAGGTTAAAAGTCAAACTGACAAAGATTTTAATGAGATTCAGAAGAGTGCTGCAGTTTCTAGAACTGACAGTTTGCATGGAATATTAGCCAAGTGTAATAAAAGTGAGTTATTCTTGGCTTAGTGTTTGGAATAAGACCCTGAAAGACTAAACAAGAGTTACACCGCTGTCAGGTTATTCTGCACATCTAAAGTAACCAATATTGGTGCAAAACCAATACCGAATTCAACTGACGAAAATAAAATTCTGCAATGCATACCAATTGAAAAGCGGCAATTGTCTCCAGAATATTATATTCAAAATAATACGAAGTTTGAACAAATGTGATATCGCCCCTATGTTTCCATGACTGGAGATATCATGGCCTATTCTGTGCATGGCTTTAAAAATATGCATCAGGCTACGGAAATGAAATACATTACTTTGGACTGGCATTACAATGAAAAATTTAATTTCCAACCAAAACAACACGCAATCCAATGTTTACAGAAATGGTGTATAGTTGTGCAGAATTACCAGATGTGTAGAATAGGCTGACATATTTGTACATCAAAGTTTTATAAATATTGTGGAAATTAAAATCGATGGTACCAAAAGTTCTTCTAATCTGCAAGGTTCAACATTGTCTGGGATGGGACTGGAACTTTAGTTGGTGGGATTCCTATTTTTACCAAAATGGGAGTCCTGGACTCCTAGTTATAAAATCCTAGCGAGACCTCAGCAGTGGAATAGCAGAATCTTACAATTTTGCTGTCTTATGAAAATTACCCTTAAAATACGGCATACAAGTAAAAGCTATGGGAAAATGATCGTTGCTGAAGAATCTGGATAATTGGTTTGTCTGTGTTTTATTTTGGGTCCGGATTTCAGCCTAGCATTAATGAAATTAGCCAGGAAACCAGACTAACTTTACAATAGCACCCCAGATGCTTTAAAGTGCACCTATTTGTTCATGTGATGCATCTGCACGATCAAACTGTTGATTATATAATTTTAAAAATGGTGACCAGAAAATGATAAATTGTTTAGACAAAAGAGAAAATAAGGTTTTAAAAACGTGTTATTAATCAACACAGAAGAATAAAAAGAAGTACAGTGGAACCCCGCTATAACGCGCCCCACCATAACGCGAATTCAGATATAACGCGGTCGTAGCATGGCTCCCGAAATTTCGTATATTCATTCACACATGGAGAAAAAAAATTTGGAGAAAAGTAAAAAAAAACAAACAAGAAATTAACTTCATTTGGGGCATGAGATTAGTTGTGACTTTTAAAATAATATGATCGTGGCATGGTTCCTGAAATTTGAAATTCATTTACTTGTATTTTTATCGGACCGTGAAAATATTTGTTTAACGTAAAAGAAATAGTGTGTAAAACGTTTATTATAATTTGGTGGAAGAATTCGCGTTTGACTTTTAATAATAAACGATAGGAACTTAACAATTTATCCAGGTTCTTTAAGTGATTTTGGAGAAGTGATCGTGTATGAATTCTAAAATAATACGATATATATAACGTACGAGAAATAGTGTGTACAACGCTTGGCTTCTGAAATTTATCAATTTGAACAGGTTGTGGTGAAGCTCCGTATTCTACTCTAGAAGAGAAAACTGGTTTCATTAGGTTTTTGAATTGTTAAGCCGAAGTAAACATTATTGGAAGTGTTACTTATTACGGACCCATGAGTAAAGCCAGTAAATCGTCTTTGTGATTGTCTTCCATGAATTCTGTATAGTCGCTGCTCAAACAATAGCCGACATGGGCTTCTTATTTAACTGCAATCACAGCCAAGCAGCAGACAAAGCTGTGGTTGATACAAGAGTCGCACAATTTAATAAACATCAAAGGACGAAAGCCGCCAACATGTATGCTGTGCTTCTCGGTGTGATCAAACAACAAACAGTTGAAAGTAAATAATATCCACTTTATTATCTGTAAATTAAAAGGGTATGAAATTGTACATCCGTTCAGCTTAATTTTGTTTTATATAAAAAGCGATTCGTAACCATTGCAGGCCTTCATTACTTAGTTATCGAGCTTTATCTGTGTACGGTGTTTGCTTATATAAAAAAATATTTTACTGTCATGGAAAAGCAAGTTGAAAAACGCAAGTCGTTTTCTGCTAAAGAGAAACTATGCCCTAGAGCAAAGAAGCAAACATCATTGGATATATTTTTCAAGAAATGATGAAATTTAAATTTGGAACCACACTGACTTTGCACTTTGTGCAATGATTAATTTAGCAGTTTTCACATGTTTCTTTTGATGTTCGCAAAATCTGAAATAAAAGTTATTTGCACGCTGAAATCATGCATTGATTGTTATATATTCTTGCAGTTGTCGCATATGATAAAATTTTAGCGGTATGAAATTTGTAAAGACACCATATGTAGACCCAGGAATAGCTGCATGCAATGACCGTACGATATCAGACGGCAAGTAAATGGTTTCAATATTTTGTTCATCCTATATTTTACACGACGAATTCAGACTATTACAAAATTATTGAATATTTTAAATCTGTATGATTTTCAATGAAATTACATCCATTATGGATGAACTGCATGCCACGACGGCACGGTAGCATACGGTGTTGATACACTTTTCATGATATAGTGATAGTCTGGTATTATCGGTCAATCTGTATTATCGTTCAAACAAATAAAAATTAGTAAATGTTTTTAATGCACAGTAATAACCTATAAATATATTAGCCATCAATTATTTTGATAATATCTTAATTAATGCATTCCAGTTAATATTCATCTGATGATAAGCCGACTTTTGATCATTGTACATGTATACACGTATATGTTCTCGGAAAAAAAGTTAAATATTGTAAAACTCCACATTAACGCGACCCCGCTTTTAAAGCGATCCGATTTTATGGACCCCGATCATCGCGTTATAGCGGGGTTCCACTGTATTCAGATTCTTGTTAATAAAAAGCTGGAAAGGACATAATTAAGTTTATTGGACATCACATGGCAATTTGATTATGTCTGATGGCAGGAGATATGATTACCATTGTCATGTAAAATGGAAAAGAATTTTCAAGAGTTATGACAATTTGAGAGTTTGAAACAAGCCATAGAGATGTATTGGGTTTGAATCTAGAGTTTGTGCAACTATACTAGTGGTATAATGAAGTCTACATATACTTTACAAACTTTTCAGTTGAACATAATGATTATCATTGATGCATCAAACTTTATAATATTTCCAGCTTTACAATGGCTCTTATTGATATTTTTTTACACTTTACTGAAAACTGGTCAATCTAACGGGAAAAAAATCAGCTGCTTTACTGAGACTCGTCAGGGTCAGCAGGTCTGGAATAGCATATGCACCGTGTTAAGTGCAGGAATTAACATTTGTTACAAATGTTTGATTCATCTAGTGCTGTTTGGGGGTATTTGACTAAGTTTAAAGAAAGTAGGTATGATATGAAAAATTTCTAGAGGTGGCCTTGAGTGGTCTAAAGCGCTCACCATTACGGATCATTGCCATCTCACCTCTGTCTGCGTGGGTTCGAGTCTTGGATTCGGTCAGCGTCGGTATGTGAAAAAGCTTGCCAGTAGCTTCTTGTGGGTCGGTGGTTCTTTCTTGGTTCTTCCTCCACCATATATACTAGCCGCCATGTATAGCCTATTGTGTGCTGAAAAATGGCATTAAACCCTACAACAACAACAACAAATATCTAGCTGATATGGTCTTGCAGTACCACTTGAAAGAGTTTGGATTTTTCATTTCTGTATAGTCTCTGTGGCAAGAACAGTGTTTGTCATAGCTCACTCCACGCCGCAAAGTTTGTCCTGTCTGTAGCTCAGTAAATTTTGAGGTCACTTAATTTAACTAACAGTATCTAGTTTGTTTCACATGAAGCGTTTAAAACTAATTAGTTTTTTTTTAGCTACAATAATGGCACTGACCTGAAAATTTATTGAGTTGGGCCTACATATTGGATAAAATTCACCATGCTGTGTGGAATAAACTATAGTTTCTAGCATAATACCAAATAGCTTGACATCATGTGTGTGTGTGTGTGTCTCACTATAAATATTTTAAATAGTGTTTCTTGAAGTTGAAAAGACCTTAAATTGCTATGTTTTTTGTTTTCTTATATATCTGTTGTTGTTATTTGATTTTGGAACAAATCTGTCAGGCACCGCAGAAGACTCCTTTTCAACAGTAGTTCTTAATGTGTGGACACCATGTCTGAGATGACCGGACTGAGATAAGAAAAGTGAGGTTAGCAAAGCAGCTAGATTTTCTTTGCTGCATAGGTGAGAAACATATCTCACACATGTAGAGCACAAGTGTGAGAAACATATCTCACACATGTAGAGCACAAGTGTCAGAAACATATCTCACATACCGGTATGTAGAGCACAAGTTTGCTGAGATGCATTTTCAAGCCCTGGCTTTAATTTAAATATTATGAAGTTAACATGCATATGGTAAATCTAAATAATAATAAAGTTTTCATTTTGGATGTTAAGAAATTATCTTTTATATATTTCAGTGATAAAAGAATGGTTGGATGAAAACAATCAAATATTCATCTTTGTATGACTGGAAATCTAACTTTAAAAAAATGTATATGAAATTTTTTTTTTTTTTTTTTTTTTTTTTTTTTATGGTTTAACGCCATTTTTCAGCACAATATATAGGCTATACATGGCGGCCAGTATTAGTGGTGGAGGAAGAAACCGGAAAAACCCCGGAAAGAACCACCGACCCACGAGAAGCTACTGGCAAGCTTTCTCACTTAACTACATTAGCCGAATCTTAGACTCGAACCCACGCAGACAGAGGTGAGTATATGAAATAGTTAAGTAGAAAATTAGATATACATATAACATAAAAGTTTCATTGACTGCAATCCAGGTGATGAAATGTCAAATACAATGGGTGAGTTTTTAAGTCTTTTTTTTATCTTTCTTCATTTTTAGGATGTAATTGCCAAGTTCTCAGAAGCAGGGAATGTAGCAGATGTAAATATCATCCAAATGTGAGTATAGACAATGAGAGAAAAAAATTAACCTTCTGTTTTTTTATTTTGGTTTGTTGTTGTTAATGTCACTTTATTGTATAGCATGCCAAGGTAAAAGTTGTAGAATAGCAATATCCTAGGACATATTAAATATTCTGGCCCTGATCGGTCTGGATGGGTCTCAAACCCTTTGGATTGTCTCACAGCAGTGTTACTGTGGCTGCCTTTATCTTATTATTTCTTGGACTCATTTTGGTTTTGGAAGGGGCATATAGTTATACCTTTCTCAGATTTCCTTTTGTCTATACCATTTAATTCATTAACCCATGGCGCTACCTTTGTGCATTAGGAGGTAGTACCCTACGTCTGAACACTGTAGCATCATGGTCATTTAAGATACACCAGAATGATTGGTATTACAGAAAATTAGACATAGTTCTACAAGGATACCAGTTAATTGGGACTTTCTACTTGCATTACAAATTTCGAAAGGAAATGTAGGTCGTTTAGACCCAAAATTTGTTACACCAAATATTCACCCAATGTTGGAATTGGATTTTGTGTCCAGAATTTAGACTTTTTGGCCTCAGATCGAAGGCAGACTAGTGTGAACTGCACATAGACAGGCAAACGTTCGCAAAAGTGGGGTAAGTTGGGTATTTCAAGTATACATTGGTCAGGACATGAAAATGATGGGTTCAATAAGAAAAAAAAAAGAAAGAACTCAAACAACAGGTTAAATGAAAATCTCTTGGATGCAGATTTATTGGGATGTATTCAGAAGCAGCCACCAAAATGTGTTTTCGTATTTCAGGAGAAAATGAAAAAATCGGCTGGGGTTAATGAATTATATTTTTATTTGTTTTAGAGCACATGATTTCAGCTTTTTTGGTAAAAAATTTTGGCATTGTAGAATAATGAACCATTTCAGTTTTATGGGGAGCTTCAAAACCATGCACTTTGATACCTGGGGCCTTTCTACCCTTGTATCCTTGCTACTTTTTTTTTAAAAAATGTTGGCATTGGGCTTGAAGGGCATACAGACTTTTGTGGGATGACTTGTTGAGTTCAACACCCTTCCACCAAATGTATCACAGTAGGACCAGTATTATGTGCTTCGGTGTTCCTAATTAAGTTTTTTAACAGAGATTTGGGGAAAAGCATTTATTTATGGTTAACACACCTCTAGTTAATTGTATCTTTAAAATCATGATTGCATGTCTTGAAGTTAAGCAGCTGTAGCTAATGCCACTTGTCTTGATCCCATTAAAATGCATTCCATGTATACTATGAAATCTAATATTGCCAGAGGAGCCTTGCCAAATTATTGAGATAATTGCTCATCATACACAATGGTATTATCAGCATATCTGTTCCAGTGTTAATGGATGTCAGTGTGAAATAGCTCCACTTCCACAATTCAAATGTATGCCTTAATAAAGAAGCAATAACAGTTACTTTGCCTGGTCCTAGGTCATCAGTCGCATATTGCATTTTCTCAGTGTTCTTTTTGTTTTTATTGACTCAAACATTCAATTTTACATGCACACACTGTAGACGTTGGTATAAATAAATTGTAGTTCCAAAATTTAGCAACTTATGTTGTGTAACGTAAATACAATGACTTGTTGTAGACTGTACAAGAAATAAAAGTATAAGTAACACGAGACAGAAGAGGGACACAAATGTTCATGTGGTTATGTTGATTTCATTATAGTATGTAATAAACCTTGTACCAGTATCACTTTATACTCATTTTGTCTCTGACTGCTAGGTTCCTTGTACCAGTATCACTTTATACTCATCTTGTCTCTGACTGCTAGGTTCCTTGTACCAGTATCACTTTATACTCATCCTGTGTCTGACTGCTAGGTTCCTTGTACCAGTATCACTTTATACTTATCTTGTCTCTGACTGCTAGGTTCCTTGTACCAGTATCACTTTATACTCATCTTGTGTCTGACTGCTAGGTTCCTTGTACCAGTATCACTTTATACTCATCTTGTGTCTGACTGCTAGGTTCCTTGTACCAGAATCACTTTATACTCATCTTGTGTCTGACTGCTAGGTTCCTTGTACCAGTATCACTTTATACTTATCTTGTCTCTGACTGCTAGGTTCCTTGTGCCAGTATCACTTTATACTCATCTTGTGTCTGACTGCTAGGTTCCTTGTACCAGTATCACTTTATACTCATCTTGTCTCTGACTGCTAGGTTCCTTGTACCAGTATCACTTTATACTCATCTTGTCTCTGACTGCTAGGTTCCTTGTACCAGTATCACTTTATACTCATCTTGTGTCTGACTGCTAGGTTCCTTGTACCAGTATCACTTTATACTCATCTTGTCTCTGACTGCTAGGTTCACATTTGTGAGGTTCAAGGAACAAGCTGAGGCAGCCAAGGCACTAAAGCTGTTTAAAAATGAGCTCAATTTGAAGATGGCCAATGAGAATTACCGAGAAAATGATAAAGTTAATGGTGACAGCAGACACCAAGAGGAAGAGGATGGATTGAAGGGAAAATTTGGTATGCGTAATTCAAGAGGAAAAGATGACCTGTTAATCTCGCCTAAAGAAGGTAAGTGTATAAAGTAATATGTTGATGACTCCAAAACGGTTAACTAATATAACTGGTATGAATCAAAGGACCTGTAATGTCCCACTTGAAATCATTTTTTTAAAAATATGCAATCAAACGCTGTAAGCAGTTCAAGTTTTCCAACTTAAGTATATTTTATGTTTGGTTTGGTTTCATTCATCTTTGCAGTGAAGCTTCATCTTTACTAGTCACTGGTGGAGGATGGTCAGCAGAGTTTGACATTAATTAACAGTTGCGTCCCTCTGTCTCATAAATATACCTGTATTTTACAGTCGCTTTTTCAATTGTTTAGTTTTCATATTTAAAATTTAATCTACAGCAGATTTTTTGCGCATTTTGGAATTCAATCTTTATCTGATCATTTTAGACGACCCTTGCATGTTAAAACTTTAGAATTCAGTTCTTTTTATATATGTGCTTGAATGTCGCCCCATATCTAGCAGAATCATCTCCATTCATCTGAAACTATCTCCCTTTTATCCAAGTCTATGCCCATCTTACAATACTTGTCATCTCACTTGTTAATAGATATTTACTATTATTTGGAGAAAAGTAGTAAATTAAAATAAGCTCTAAAGTTGTTACAAGGTCAGTTTGATCTTGAAGACTATAAAGCATGTGTACAAAATGTTTATCCCTTGGCAAATGTATTACCATGCATTCATATTATGCACATCTTGATGGAAAGAAATCACTTTTGGAGTTTAAGAAGTGGGTTTCTTTTCTCACAGAGTGTGGTTTGGGGCCCCAAGTGGTCTGAAGCACTCTCCGTTATGGATTGCTGCAGTCTCACCTCTGTGTGGGTTCGAGTTTCAGATTCAGCCAATGTGGGTATGTGAGAAAGCATGCCAGTAGCTTCTCGTGGGTCAGTAGTTTTCCCAGGTTCTTCCTTCACCATTAATACTGGCCGCCATGTATAGCCTATTGTGTGCTGACAAATTTCGTTAAACCCTACAACAACAACAGATTGTCGTTCACAAAACAAATCCTGTTCTTTGGTTTCCTACTTGCACTACATAAATATACTTGTTTTACAAAGTTACAAGTACACTATTATAATTGTTTCAGCAATATGTTGGCCATTTCTCTAGTTGATGTGCAGTCCAGTATAAAACTAATTTGAACAAGCAAATGCACAATAAAAAATGTTATATTTCTATTAAATGATATCAGTCTTTTATTGTACAGTGTAATTAATATGAATAGATGGGATTGTTTATTGTACAGTATAAGTATTATGAATAGATGGCATTGTTTACTGTACAATGTAAGTAATATGACGCTGGGATTGTTTACTGTACAGTGTAAGTAATATGACTAGATGGGATTGTTTATTGTACATTGTAAGTAGTATGAATGGATGGGATTGTACATTTTACAGTGTAAGTAGTATGAATGGATGGGATTGTATATTGTACAGTGTAAGGAGTATGACTAGATGGCATTGTTTATTGTACAGTGTATGTAGTATGACTAGATGGCATTGTATATTGTACAGTGTAAGTAGTATGACTAGATGGGATTGTTTATTGTACAAAGTAGTATGACTAGATGGCATTGTTTATTGTACAGTGTAAATAGTATGACTAGATGGGATTGTTTATTGTACAGTGTAAGTAGTATGACTAGATGGCATTGTTTATTGTACAGTGTAAATAGTATGACTAGATGGCATTGTTTATTGTACAGTGTAAGTAGTATGACTAGATGGCATTATTTTAGCATACTAACACACTATGTAGCAGTGCTTCTTTCTTATTCCAGAATCCAGCAAATCTATTACTGAAGTCTTCATAGGTAACATACCTTTTGATTCCTCACAGGTAAGTCACTGTGCAGATACTGTCTGTACTAACTTGTAAGTTAAGTCCAACTTCAAACTGCACTGTACTAGTTCTACTGCATTATAATGTACAGGTGGACCTGGGTCTATCCAGTTTGCTAGCTAAAATCAGCAGAGCAAACAATTTCAACCTGATCTATTAGCACATTGTGAAAGTAGTTTACTGTTTATAATTGGATTTGTGAATACACATGATACTTTTAAATAACATGAAATGTTGAAGTATTGGAATATTCACATTGCTAAGGGTCTGAGCTCTTCAAAATCACAAAACAATGATTGGTGTGCCATTTATAGCAGTACACTCGTTTTAATATATTTTCACAAGTATTAACCATTACATACAGTAGAATGGGAGAAATATACTGATTTTTTGTTAAAATAATTGCTGAATGACTATTTTAAATTCAATTTTTTTTAATAGGTTGAAGATCATAGCCTATTCTTATTAAATACATATGGTGAAATCTTGCTTTAGTATGATGTTCAGAGTGTGACTGTACTATGCTATAAGCAAACAAGTCAGTGAACTGAAGGAAATGACACATGCTGATCCCATAGGGTCTACAAAAGAGGTGGGTGGGGTGGGGTCATTGTAATAGGAACAAATTTTCATGCATCATTGACACACTTAACATCTTAATGCATATTAAATAAGAAATAGTGAAAACAGATATTGAATATTTTAGTTTATTGAGAGACCCTTGCATTGGTAAATATACATACATGCCTACCATTATGTTTTTGGCGTAATCATTACGCTTTTTTCCACTAAATTATGCATTGCGTGTAAAAGTTTATGGTTTACGCTTCTTCGATAATCCACCTTCCAAAAAAATAATCAATTATTTGCTTTCTGGTTTTTATTAAGATTCCATGAATTCCACAGGCTATTTTAGAAAAGACTGCTTCTTTGTAACTACCATATACAAGTACACTTGTCCGTGGACTTGTGTGCACTTTCCTGACAGTATCATGTTCTTTTATAGCAACTATCCTGTTACCAAGAAACTTTCAAACTCTCAACCTTGTGTTCTATTTATAGCAGCTGTTTGGCTTAGTAAGGAGAGGACAGACTGGTATCTATTTTTTAATCTTATGCACAGATTATTTGTTCTGATTTAGATATAGTGCAGAACCAGTCTAAAGGTATTTGTTGCTAAAATGTATATATTATTTTTGTAGATGCGTATATGAGAGCAAAAATATCTCCTTTCAAATAATTTCACAGATGGATTAGAAAAGGCAATAAATAAATGCAACAAAAGACAATCCTCTAAATATGAAGATGTGATGTGGGCAGCATCACATGACATAATATTTGGTGCTAAATGGCTTTAGATGTTGAGATGGATTCTAGTCTATGTGTATGTTACATACATGCCAACCATTAAGCTTTTGGCATAATCATTATGCTTTTTTTCTCTAAATTACGCATTTTGCAAAAACGTATATGGATTATGCTTTTTTGATATATCCACCTTTCAGTTTTTTATTTTTTGTTTTTATTAACATTCCATTAATCCCACAGACCGTATTTTAGAAAATTCGACTTTTACTTAGCTATAATATACGAGTACACTTGTCCATGGACTTGCGTGTACTTTCCTAATGTGTCATATTCTATTTATAGCAAACCTGGTTTACTTTCAAACTTTCGACCTGGAATTCTATTTATAGGATCTGTATGGCTTAGTAAGGAGAGAACAGACTGGTTTATTTTAATCATTCGTGCATATTCTTTGTTCTAATTCATATTTACTGCAGAACCAGTCTAAAGGTATAATTTGGCGCCAAAAAGTATATTTTATTTTAGTCAATGTGTATAGCAGTTCACATGTTAAGTGAGCAGAAACCACGTGGAATAATGTTTTTGATTAACTCCTCAATAAATGGACTTGTCCTGAAATTGATGTTGCTCTATGAGGAAAAATAAACTACACCGTTATGAAGAGATATTTATTAACAGTTAATCACAGCACGATTTTAAGTGAGTATTAAAAACTATAAAATCTGCCACCGATCCACCATTTTGTCTTTGTATCGATCCTTTTATTGTTTTTTTATTATTATTATAGGTCCCTCAATAACTCATGCCTCACTTATAGTGCGGTCAGTGTTTTTGGATGTGCGTGAGTTATTGAGGGAGTGGTGTATGATGTTAGACCACATAAATGTTTCCAAGAGTTTTGCAAATGGATCAGAAAAAGACCAAAAAAACGAATCCTTCAATTCAAAGATGAATACATGAATGGAATAATACAGTGTTCCATTCTAAGATAGTATCATGCTCATTGCAGACTGCAGAAACAATTTTAGCATTGGTCATGGTGGTAAATTTGATGTGGAAAAACACCTGAAAACAAGGAAACACATTAAATTAGCTAGCCTTATGAACTCCAATACTAAGGTAATTTCTTATTTATAGTAGAGCTCAAGTGCAGACATGAATAATTATAAATGTTTAGGTGTTATTTACTGAGTTCTTAATAGAACATGGACATCCCTTAGCGGTAGCAGACCACATTGGTCCCTCGTTCAAGCGGATGTTTCCCGATTCCAAAATTGCTGAAAAATATGCTTGTGCAAGAACAAAATCATCTCATATTGTTTGGTGCTTAGCAGAAGATACTTCACTTAAAATTGCAGAAACAATGAGAATTGGGCCGTTTAGTATTGCCACAGACGGGAATTGTGATTATGACGATAAAAAGTTGTACCAGTATGTGTTAGATACTTTGACAGTGAAAAAGGCAAAGTCATGAGTGTTCTTCTTTCATTATCAGAATTAACAGTAGATTCCTCTGGACAAAACATTTTTGATTTGCTTGATAATGCTTTGAAGAAACATGACATAAGTTGGCAGAACTCAATGGGGTTTGCAGCTGATAATGCATCAGTGATGACTGGAATTCATAAAGGAGTTGCATCCTATATTTTGAAAATGTCTCCATCAGTGTATATAACAGGTTGTCCCTGTCATTTGATGCACCTTGCTGCTGGTAAGGCTGTTGATAAATTTGAAGTATATATTGGCTATTTGTTAATAGATATTTACTATTATTTGGAGAAAAGTAGTAAATTAAAATAAGCTCTAAAGTTGTTACAAGGTCAGTTTGATCTTGAAGACTATAAAGCATGTGTACAAAATGTTTATCCCTTGGCAAATGTATTACCATGCATTCATATTATGCACAAGATTTTGTCAAACCATTTGTCAGATCTGCTAATAATGTTTATTAAGCCAGATTTATTATGCAACAGCCTGTGATTAATGTTACAGATTATTATGCTACAGCCTGTGATTAATGTTAGAGATTATTATGCTACAGCCTGTGATTAATGTTAGAGATTATTATGCTACAGCCTGTGATTAATGTTACAGATTATTATGCTACAGCCTGTGATTAATGTTAGAGATTATTATGCTACAGCCTGTGATTAATGTTAGAGATTATTATGCTTCAGCCTGTGATTAATGTTAGAGATTATTATGCTACAGCCTGTGATTAATGTTAGAGATTATTATGCTTCAGCCTGTGATTAATGTTAGAGATTATTATGCTACAGCCTGTGATTAATGTCAGAGATTATTATGCTACAGCCTGTGATTAATGTTAGAGATTATTATGCTACAGCCTGTGATTAATGTTAGAGATTATTATGCTACAGCCTGTGATTAATGTTAGAGATTATTATGCTTCAGCCTGTGATTAATGTTAGAGATTATTATGCTACAGCCTGTGATTACATGCTCCATAAATTCCCATATGGAGATGAACTGCTTTTAAATGCTTCAGTTGCTGATGTAAATGAGAGTCAGTTAAAAAGCTTCAGAAGTGTTAGATTCATTGTCAAGAGATATCCCTTTCTATTGCCACCCTTGTCTAACTTGGATCATCTGGAAAGATAATTCCTGAAGTATCAAGTTGGGATTCTACCTGACAGTATATTTAATGCAGATAGAGTTGATGTGCAATGGCACTTTATTTCCCAGCTAAAAGACCCAATCACTGGAAGATAAACATTTCCTCTTCTTTGTCAGGTTAGTTCGTTACCATTCTAATGCTGACTGTGGGAGATTGTTCAGTGTTGTGAACAAAAATAAACTGAATTCAGATCCAGGCTAAGTAACCCAGTACTGAGTGCTCTGCTGGTGTGCAAAACATTCATGGCCTCAGCTGGTACAAAGTTTTTTGAAATGCAACATGACAATTTATTGCTTTCTAAAGCTAAAAGTGCTTTTTAACCTGATGAGAAACCATGCAGATGTGTGATTTATAGATATTGGGCAGGCTTGAGATCTGTGTTCTTACATAGGTTAGAGTAAAATTTATGTATTGGACAGACACGCCGGGCTTTACAGTTTAAGTTGTATGGCTTCTTGTGGGAATCGTGCCTGGGTTTAACAACTGCTCGGTCAAGTAAAGACCCCTGGCTTGTAACAATATTTTACAATATTATCTGTCCCCTATATCATTACCATTACAAAACTTTGTGAGATGGCTCGTGTTTGGGGGCAAGAAATAAGCCATTTGATATCAGGGGTCCAAAAGTCAAATATCATAGAAACTGGGACTGAAAGAAGAAAGATAATTTCTGTACAGTAACTTCATAGACCTGGAATTAACAGTTGTGGTAAGGAAGAACCCTATTGATTTGGCAATTAAAATATCAACTGTCAATGCCACTTACTAAAGGAAGATTTTATTTTTCACACAATAACTTTAGTTCATCACAAACATAGACTGAACTTTGTGGATGGCATGTCCTTTATTTGAAGTAGAAGCCAATTGATTTTGGAACGAATAGATCAAAGGTCAAGGTTACTGAGGTTGAAAAATAAGTGTAGTTTCAGCTGCAAAAATTTCCATTCTTGAGCAAATGCATTCATCAAAGTGTGTTGGGATTAAATATTTTGGGTATGAAAAATGCCTATTGATTTTGGAGTTAAAAGGTCAAAGCAGTAGACCAATGTAATGGAGATTGACTGGATTTAGTTATGTCGATCATGGCAGCTTTAATTGCCATTTATTTAAAAAAGCATTGTAGATCGGAAGAAATATTTGGTGTAACATTCATTAGTGCATTTATTCAAGGCACACATACCAAAAGTGCCATATTTCCAGATATTGTTAGGGAGGGGGTGAGTCTCAAAAGGTGTATTTTGAAATCCCAAGTTGTGGTCAATGCATGTGAAAAAAAATGGGGAAGTTGTCCAAGAGAGAACAATTATACTTTTCATTAAACATATAGTAAATGATTAGAAATTCAAATCTGAAAATAACTTGTGTCTGTCTTGTTTAAAGCATTTAATGTACTTGCAAAGAAAAAAAATAAGTTTCACCATATATGCAAATACTGACAGGGTCACAACCACATTTAAAATTCATCTAGCAGATCAATGATTTACTTAAAATATTTTGTGAATTTTATTATCCACAGTGTTTTCAACCACTACAGTCTTCAAAACACTGAACACACTAGCTGTAATATGTTAAATGGTGGTTTATACCTGACCTCTTTTTCTGCTATTTAAGCAGCCCAAAGGACAATGTTACAACAGCTCCCAGTCATGACTGTTTATCATTTATATACTGTAGTATCATCAATATTCGTGGGGGATCAATTTTCGTGGTTGCCACAAACCACGAATTTAAATCCCCAACGAAAAATGAGCCACATAGGTTGATGATCCCCCCTAATTCCCGACCCGTTTTTTTTTTTTTTACAGTGTTTCATTTAAGTAAGGATAGAGAGAAAATATAGAAAAAGCATAACATATTCAAACAATAGTGATACTAAACAGAAAGAAAGAAAGAAAAAATACTAGTAATACAAAATAACTGCATATGAAAATTCGATTTAATACTTATTCAAGTCGATCCTTCAGTCTAGTGCAGCTGTTGTTTAAACATTCAAATCCTTCTGAAAGCACATTTCATTTTATCCATGCATTTTAAATCCAATAGAACAACAATCCTGTAAAAAAAAATATATTTCTTGAAACACTAAAGCAGATTATTAAAGCTCACACTGCACAGATTGTTGGACAAAGCCACTATTTCAACATCGTGTCAATCAAGTCTCATGGTACTTATAAATGTTTCTCGGGTAAATAATCCCCAAATTAAACAAGTCCAGCTTTCTCGAAACCTTTCATAATTAGGTCCGATCGCTCACTCAGTGTCGCGTAAGTTGCAATTATCCATTTAGCGTGAATTGGTTTTATTAACGACGTTGCAAGGTTTACTACTTCTCTGCACTGATCGTCACCTTCTTTTTCCGTAAATTTTATGTCCGTGACCTGTTTAGCATACCACTCATGGAAGTGTAACTTTAGTTCTTCTTTGTATTCTTTATTTACGGTCAGGTCTAGTGGTTGAAGCTGGTCTGTACAAGAGGCAGGCACAAATAAAGGAGTGATTCCACTTTCTTTCAATTTAGTTAGCATTTTCGCACTTTGGTGGGCTCTAAACACATCAAATATTGCCACTGCTTGCTGGTTGCATTGCGCAAGGGGCAGCCGGTCACGTGTTTTGTTCACGTATGGAATGATGACATTATCCACATAACGCAGCATTGATTCTTCGTTACACCAGTGTGATTCTGTTTGAGTCACATCAGGGTGGCCAGGGAAAACTACACCATTAGGCAGGCATCTTTCAGTCTTCCCTGCGTAAATAATTTGTGGGGGCAGGAGAGTTCCGGATTTTGCTATTGCGAGTAAAATCGTAATCTGCCTCTTGTCATCAAGTGCGGAAACTGACACTTGCTTTGATCCACGGGCTTCCATCGTCCAGTCGCCAACTGGAACCAGTTGGCACCCGGTCTGATCCCAGTTTATTATAAGACAGTCCGGAATATTGTGCTGTTTCACTACATTGTAAACTTTTTTCAAGAACGTTTTCTTAATGTCTTCAAAATCACTGGGTAGCTGTTTTACGCTTTTTGTTCCTTTCCGCTTTACAAATCCCATACGGCGAAGTAGCGACCTCGCCCAATGCTTGGTGATGCTGATGTGACCACCATGACGTGCCAGCTGGCTGCGAACATGCTTGGTAATCACAGCCTCTGCCCCAGCCATTACAATCCTAATATTTATAACTCCTCCATTAATTCTAACTTTCTTGATCCAATCCTGTACCTCTAAATCAAGCATGCTTCCTAGCATCAAAGGATTGCCCCGGGGTGATTTTGGTAAATTTAAACGTTCTTGCCCATCTTGCTTTTTTAACTTTATGTATTGGTCCCGCATACTCCGTACAGTGGTCTCACTGATAGTACAACTCAGATCGCTACTGAATTTGCGGGCTGCCTTGGCAACACCATTATCGATGGAATATCGGGCTATCTTTGCCCGTAATTCCTCGCTATAACAGTTATACTCTCCTCGCTTTCTTTTCCGGGACACAGACTGAAGCAGTGGTTCTACTGTGTCATTAGCTGTCTGGTAAGCGAGAGCCTGCGCCGGGTTCTCAGCTTCTGATGGGTTAGGAAGTTCAGGAACCGAGGGTGATCTAAGTTGAATTTTACCACTCTTAAGCCACTATGTTAACGCCATGCTAGTCATAAAGTACTGATATTGCAACTTTATGGACAGTGGTTTAAGTAAGAGATCATTCAAATGTACTTTAATAACTGATTGGTCTGGTTTTGTTGGCGGCGTCGGCTTCCTTTGATCTTGAACACTCAAACGAAAACATGGCGAAACTGATTAATCCTGACGGGTGTTTGATATGTGCTCACATAGGTGGAAGTATTGTTTTAGTGTTGTTGGCTGAGTCTGCTTTGACAGATGTTAATCACTTGGTCAAAAACACGTTGTAAGTATTGAACTTGCCGGGTCTTAGATATGTACTCATACATGTGGTAGTATTGTTTTAAACATTAATGTGACCGCCGTTTGCGTCGGCATCGTTTTATTCTTTTGTATTCTTTATTTGGGGTACTTGTAGAGGTTATACCATGAAATTAACTACCTTATAATATGCAAAATTTGACAGGCAAAACCACGAATTTACGTCCCCACGAAAATGCCCTTTTTTTTTTTTTTTTTTTACAAAACCACGAAAATTGAGCCAACGAAAATAAATGATGCTACAGTATGCTATATGTTACATCCATATAGGGGTCCCCCGAGTGGTTGAGTGGTCTAAAGCGCTTTCCGTTACTGATCACTGCCATCTCACCTCTGTCTGCGTGGGTTCAAGTCTAAGATTCGGCTAATGTAGTTATGTGAGAAAGCTTGCCAGTAGCTTCTCGTGGGTCGGTGGTTCTTTCCAGGGGTTTACCTAGGTTCTTCCTCCACCTATAATACTGGCGGCCATGTATAGCCTATCTTGTGCTGAAAAATAGCGTTAAACCCAACAACAACAGCAACATCCATATAAATGGCCTTTTTGTTGAATATTTATGAAAATCATGTTTTTTTTATCATGTTATGATTTTGGGAGTAAAAAACTTTTGGGAGTAAAAAATCATGTTCTATGGGGTTTGGGAGTTTAAAAAAATCATGTTCTGTGGGGTTTGGGAGTTTAAAAAAATTATGTTCTATGGGGTTTGGGAGTAAAATAAATCATGTTCTTTGGGGTTTGGGAAAAAAATCATGTATGTGGTTTGGGAGTAAAAAAAAAATCATGTTCTATGGCTATTGGGAGTAAAATATCATGTTTTTTGGGGTTTGGGAGTTAAAAAAATCATGTTCTATGGAGTTGGATGTAAAAAATAATCTTCTTTGGGGTTTGGTAGTAAACTAGTTCATCATTTTAGCATGACATGCTGTGTTATGGCAGGTATGATATGCAGGTTTCAGTTAAATTTTCGATATCTTTTATATGATAGTAATACAGAATGTTTTGTGTAAATATTTTATGTTGTCTTTTGTCTTTTCAAATTTCAGGATGAATTAGAAAGACTCTTGTCTCCATTCCAAGTAAAGGAGGTGCGAATAAGAAGGGAAAGGAATAAAGTGTAAGTTTTGAATTGCTTTAAATCTGTAGCTTAAAACTTAGACTGGTATCCCTAATTTTGGAAGCAAGACATTACCCCCCTGTTAATTACCTCCCCCCCTGCCATAACCCCCTATCAATTACCCTCTCAGTATATTACCCTCCCCCCTCGTATATTCCCCCCCAACCCCAGCCATTAGCATCTTATAGAATTACAGATACAAAATCAAACTAAAGCAAATACAGTAAACATGATAATTTCTTGGAGGACATCCAGCAGAACCAACTTGAAAGAAATGTTGTGACCGCAATGCTTGGATTATGAACACTGTGAATACTTGCGAGGGATTGCACATAACATTCAGCTGTAATGATATAAATGGATTTTATAGTACTATCACATTATGATATGATGATTTTTAATACTGAACATTTTAGGACAAGTATATGTTTTCAAGGCTGAGATTCATTTGCTAAAAAAAAAAATTGGCAATTTGAAATTTATTTTAAATTTATTTATTCTTAGGGTATAACAATTGTATGTTATATAGTAATATATGTTGGGGGGTGGGGTAATTGACAGGGGGTACATTCCTAGACCCCTAATTTTATCTTCTTTTTAGTATATCTGAAATAAAGAAAAGACTTTTTTTTCTCTTGCTCCACTGATTTTTCTGTCTTTCAGTCCCATTTGACTATAATTTCCATATGCTGGGATGGATATAAGATAATGACAGGGAACTTAATTGAAGCAGATTATAAGTTTGACAGGTGTGCTCAGGTAGTTTCATGGTATGAATATTGTGAAATCAGCTCTCTGTATGGTTTAAGGAAATACAGATGTTGATAACATTTGTCTGTGTTGTTCATGGAAATGCAGATGTTGATAATATTTGTCTGTGGTTCATGGAAATGCACATGTTGATAATATTTGTCTGTGGTTCATGGAAATGCAGATGATAACTTTTTGTCCATTTGGTTAATGGAAATGCAGGTGTTGATAATATTTGTGGTTCATGGAAATGCAGATGTTGGTAACATTTGTCTGTGTGGTTTATGGAAATGCAGATGTTGATAATATTTGTCCATTTGGTTAATGGAAATGTAGATGTTGATAATATTTGTCCATTTGGTTAATGGAAATGCAGATGTTGATCATATTTGTCTGTTTTGTTCATGGAAAAAAAATTGAAGCTCAGAAGGCATCTGGAAAAAGTGCATTTATTACTATAAGAAGAAATATTTCTCGCATGAGACAACAGATGTATTCCTTTTCCAGAATATGCGCACTGCTTGTTGCCAATACAAGAAAAAGGCTCTTATTGAGAAGGACAAGAAACTATTGCACATTGAGCCAAAAAAGTCAGTGGTGACAAAAAGGAAGACAAAATAAATCTTTGCCAAAGTTGCAAAAAGTGTTTGACTGGCATGTCAACAGGTGTCTGTCCATTGGAGAATAAGACAAGTGAATGTTTGGGATTATTTGTATATAGTTGATGTACTTGGGTGTTTATTTTACAGATTTGTTATGAAGAGAGAAGTATAATATATGTGCTGCAAAAATCAGTAGTATTGGAGAACAAATTCATGTGACTATAAATATTGTGAAATTATTGAAGGCAAGTTGAACATTTTTTGTAAGTTTTTTAGTTTTTGAAATGATTAGTTTGGTTTCTTTTATTGTTTTTAGCCGGATGCCCTTCGAGACTCGTCTGGAGGGGGGAGCAAACATAATTTTAATTTTTTTCAGTTTTATTCATGGAAGACAAAAATCATGTCTGTAACATTGTATCTTAAGTCATAGTGGAGACATTTTTGACTGGCATGACGAGTCTCCTTTTTCTGGTTTCGATTTGTCTGATATGACCATGCAGAGAAGAGAACTGAACCTTGTCAAAGCACTGCCCCATTCATGATACTACAGGGATCACCCCTGCACTGTGTAAAAGTATCACATATGGTGTGCTAATCTTATGTTTGGAGAGGTTCACCCATCAGATGTGCAGCAGTTATGCCTGTACAGGGTGATGAAGGTTGTGACTGGACAAAGTTTTCCATCTCCTCTTACCTCCTCATTTTTATGTGGTCAAGCAATGTATTTGATGCAGAAAAGCACATTTTTAATAAATTATATTTCCCTGAAAATTCTTACCTAATCATATTACTAACATACTCTCCCACTCTTTCCTGTAAATAGAAGCATCAAATCCCTGGTTAACCAAGTTGAGTGTACGCCTATGGATCAAGAGAGATAATCTATTAGTTACTTCCCTTACATCAATGTGTGATATAGACATGCAGATGTTTTTCATATTTCTGATAGGGTTGTATTCCAGAGGTAGCAGAATGTAATTCATAATGTTAATGTTTCTAATTAATTATTATCAAAGAAATATATTTTACCAAAATAATTATTTTCTTTGCTCAGTAATATTTTTTTTTCTTTCTATTTTGGATTTTACTCCGTTATGATTAAGAACATATTTCTTGTAAAAACAATGTTCAAGTTAATAAATCTATTTGCAGGGAATCATTTACAAAAAGTTTGTTCCATTTTTTAAATTTGTAAAAAGTAAAAAAAAATATGTTTTGTTAAAATTTAGTTTGACTGTTGCTGGTATTGTCATGTTATAGTGCCTAACATTTGTAATTTTTTGTTGTCACCTATATTGTGCACTTATTTGATGAAATTTCATATATTCAGTGCCAATACTCACTTTTGTTGAAAATTTATATTTTCCATTTTTAGCTCTTTTTTTTAAAATACCCAGAATTGCTTTCTTTGAAACACCATAATATTTCTTTACCAAGCAGAAATCAGCTGAGAATCTTCACAAATGCATCCTGTGTATTCTAATTTAAATTTGTGTGAAAGCCACATGACTTTGTAGACCACAAAGTAAACTTCACTTTAAAAGATCACTGTCTTTGGTTATGAACAAGAAGCTATGATATTAATTTTAGCTTTATCTTTGGAGAGAATTTTTATTGGACTATAATATAAAAACAAGTAAATCATTGTGATGTAGGGTTTGGAAGATAATTTAAATAGGTTGTATTCTTACAATATTGAAAGTAAGGTGATCAGTATCAACTTGAATGGCTTCAAAGTTAAACTTATACATAAGTAAGGTGATCAGTATCAACTTGAATGGCTTCAAAGTTAAACTTATACATAAGTAAGGTGATCAGTATCAACTTGAATGGCTTCAAAGTTAAACTGATACCTTTAAGTAAGGTGATCAATATCAACTTGAATGGCTTCAAAGTTCAACTGATACCTTTAAGTAAGGTGATCAGTATCAACTTGAATGGCTTCAAAGTTCAACTGTTACCTTTAAGTAAGGTGATCAACATCAACTTGAATGGCTTCAAAGTTCAACTGATACCTTTAAGTAACGTGATCAATATCAACTTGAATGGCTTCAAAGTTCAACTGATACCTTTAAGTAAGGTGATCAGTATCAACTTGAATGGCTTCAAAGTTAAACTTATACATAAGTAAGGTGATCAGTATCAACTTGAATGGCTTCAAAGTTAAACTTATACATAAGTAAGGTGATCAGTATCAACTTGAATGGCTTCAAAGTTAAACTGATACCTTTAAGTAAGGTGATCAATATCAACTTGAATGGCTTCAAAGTTCAACTGATACCTTTAAGTAAGGTGATCAGTATCAACTTGAATGGCTTCAAAGTTCAACTGTTACCTTTAAGTAAGGTGATCAACATCAACTTGAATGGCTTCAAAGTTCAACTGATACCTTTAAGTAACGTGATCAATATCAACTTGAATGGCTTCAAAGTTCAACTGATACCTTTAAGTAAGGTGATCAGTATCAACTTGAATGGCTTCAAAGTTCAACTGTTACCTTTAAGTAAGGTGATCAACATCAACTTGAATGGCTTCAAAGTTCAACTGATACCTTTAAGTAACGTGATCAATATCAACTTGAATGGCTTCAAAGTTCAACTGATACCTTTAAGTAAGGTGATCAGTATCAACTTGAATGGCTTCAAAGTTCAACTGTTACCTTTAAGTAAGGTGATCAACATCAACTTGAATGGCTTCAAAGTTCAACTGATACCTTTAAGTAAGGTGATCAACATCAACTTGAATGGCTTCAAAGTTCAACTTATACATAAGTAAGGTGATCAGTATCAACTTGAATGGCTTCAAAGTTCAACTGATACCTTTAAGTAAGGTGATCAACATCAACTTGAATGGCTTCAAAGTTCAACTGATACCTTTAAGTAAGGTGATCAGTATCAACTTGAATGGCTTCAAAGTTCAACTGATACCTTTAAGTAAGGTGATCAACATCAACTTGAATGGCTTCAAAGTTCAACTGATACCTTTAAGTAAGGTGATCAGTATCAACTTGAATGGCTTCAAAGTTCAACTGATACCTTTAAGTAAGGTGATCAGTATCAACTTGAATGGCTTCAAAGTTCAACTTATACATAAGTAAGGTGATCAACATCAACTTGAATGGCTTCAAAGTTAAACTGATACCTTTAAGTAAGGTGATCAACATCAACTTGAATGGCTTCAAAGTTCAACTGATACCTTTAAGTAAGGTGATCAGTATCAACTTGAATGGCTTCAAAGTTCAACTTATACATAAGTAAGGTGATCAGTATCAACTTGAATGGCTTCAAAGTTCAACTGATACCTTTAAGTAAGGTGATCAATATCAACTTGAATGGCTTCAAAGTTCAACTGATACCTTTAAGTAAGGTGATCAGTATCAACTTGAATGGCTTCAAAGTTCAACTGTTACCTTTAAGTAAGGTGATCAACATCAACTTGAATGGCTTCAAAGTTCAACTGATACCTTTAAGTAAGGTGATCAATATCAACTTGAATGGCTTCAAAGTTCAACTGATACCTTTAAGTAAGGTGATCAGTATCAACTTGAATGGCTTCAAAGTTCAACTGTTACCTTTAAGTAAGGTGATCAACATCAACTTGAATGGCTTCAAAGTTCAACTGATACCTTTAAGTAAGGTGATCAACATCAACTTGAATGGCTTCAAAGTTCAACTTATACATAAGTAAGGTGATCAGTATCAACTTGAATGGCTTCAAAGTTCAACTGATACCTTTAAGTAAGGTGATCAACATCAACTTGAATGGCTTCAAAGTTCAACTGATACCTTTAAGTAAGGTGATCAGTATCAACTTGAATGGCTTCAAAGTTCAACTGATACCTTTAAGTAAGGTGATCAACATCAACTTGAATGGCTTCAAAGTTCAACTGATACCTTTAAGTAAGGTGATCAGTATCAACTTGAATGGCTTCAAAGTTCAACTGATACCTTTAAGTAAGGTGATCAACATCAACTTGAATGGCTTCAAAGTTCAACTGATACCTTTAAGTAAGGTGTTCAATATCAACTTGAATGGCTTCAAAGTTCAACTTATACATAAGTAAGGTGATCAATATCAACTTGAATAGCTTCAAAGCTCAACTGTTACCTTTAAGTAAGGTGATCAGTATCAACTTGAATGGCTTCAAAGTTCAACTGATACCTTTAAGTAAGGTGATCAGTATCAACTTGAATGGCTTCAAAGTTCAACTGATACCTTTAAGTAAGGTGATCAACATCAACTTGAATGGCTTCAAAGTTCAACTGATACCTTTAAGTAAGGTGTTCAATATCAACTTGAATGGCTTCAAAGTTCAACTTATACATAAGTAAGGTGATCAATATCAACTTGAATAGCTTCAAAGCTCAACTGTTACCTTTAAGTAAGGTGATCAATATCAACTTGAATGGCTTCAAAGTTCAACTGTTACCTTTAAGTAAGGTGTTCAATATCAACTTGAATGGCTTCAAAGTGAAACTGATACCTTTAAGTAAGGTGATCAGTATCAACTTGAATGGCTTCAAAGTTCAACTGATACCTTTAAGTAAGGTGTTCAATATCCACTTGA
Organism: Unio delphinus; assembly: GCA_029339505.1. Lineage (NCBI taxonomy): Eukaryota > Metazoa > Mollusca > Bivalvia > Unionida > Unionidae > Unio > Unio delphinus. The sequence continues at coordinate 18,011,391 of JAQISU010000014.1, forward strand.
ATGGCTTAAAAGTTCAACCTATAAGTAAGGTGATCAATATCAACTTGAATGGCTTCAAAGTTCAACTGATACCTTTAAGTAAGGTGATCAATATCAACTTGAATGGCTTCAAAGTTAAACTGATACCTTTAAGTAAGGTGATCAATATCAACATGAATGGCTTCAAAGTTAAACTGATACCTTTAAGTAAAGTGTTCAATATCAACTTGAATGACTTCAAAGTTCATCAACCTTTAAGTAAGGTGATCAATATCAACTTGAATGGCTTCAAAGTTAAACTGATACCTTTAAGTAAGGTGAACAATATCAACTTGAATTTCTTAAAAGTTCAACTGATACATAAGTAAGGTGATCAATATCAACTTGAATGGCTTCAAAATTAAACTGATACCTTTAAGTATGGTGTTCAATATCAACTTGAATGGCTTCAAAATTAAACTGATACCTTTAAGTAAGGTGATCAATATCAACTTGAATGGCTTCAAAGTTCAACTGTTACCTTTAAGTAAGGTGTTCAATATCAACTTGAATAGCTTCAAAGCTCAACTGTTACCTTTAAGTAAGGTGATCAATATCAACTTGAATGGCTTCAAAGTTCAACTGTTACCTTTAAGTAAGGTGTTCAATATCAACTTGAATGGCTTCAAAGTGAAACTGATACCTTTAAGTAAGGTGATCAATATCAACTTGAATGGCTTCAAAGTTCAACTGATACCTTTAAGTAAAGTGTTCAATATCAACTTGAATGACTTCAAAGTTCATCAACCTTTAAGTAAGTGTTCAATATCAACTTGAATAGCTTCAAAGCTCAACTGTTACCTTTAAGTAAGGTGATCAATATCAACTTGAATGGCTTCAAAGTTCAACTGTTACCTTTAAGTAAGGTGTTCAATATCAACTTGAATGGCTTCAAAGTGAAACTGTTACCTTTAAGTAAGGTGTTCAATATCAACTTGAATGGCTTCAAAGTGAAACTGATACCTTTAAGTAAGGTGTTCAATATCCACTTGAATGGCTTAAAAGTTCAACCTATAAGTAAGGTGATCAATATCAACTTGAATGGCTTCAAAGTTCAACTGATACCTTTAAGTAAGGTGATCAATATCAACTTGAATGGCTTCAAAGTTAAACTGATACCTTTAAGTAAGGTGATCAATATCAACTTGAATGGCTTCAAAGTGAAACTGATACCTTTAAGTAAGGTGATCAATATTATCTTGAATGGCTTCAAAGTTCAACTGATACCTTTAAGTAAAGTGTTCAATATCAACTTGAATGACTTCAAAGTTCATCAACCTTTAAGTAAGGTGATCAATATCAACTTGAATGGCTTCAAAGTTAAACTGATACCTTTCAGTAAGGTGATCAATATCAACTTGAATTTCTTAAAAGTTCAACTGATACATAAGTAAGGTGATCAATATCAACTTGAATGGCTTCAAAATTAAACTGATACCTTTAAGTAAGGTGTTCAATATCAACTTGAATGGCTTCAAAATTAAACTGATACCTTTAAGTAAGGTGATCAATGTCAACTTGAATGGCTTCAAAGTTGAACTGATAGCTTTAAGTAAGGTGATCAATATCAACTTGAATGGCTTCAAAGTGAAACTGATACCTTTAAGTAAGGTGATCAATATCAACTTGAATGGCTTCAAAGTGAAACTGATACCTTTAAGTAAGGTGTTCAATATCCACTTGAATTTCTTAAAAGTTCAACTGATACATAAGTAAGGTGATCAATATCAACTTGAATGGCTTCAAAGTTCAACTGATACCTTTAAGTAAGGTGATCGATATCAACTTGAATGGCTTCAAAGTTAAACTGATACCTTTAAGTAAGGTGATCAATATCAACTTGAATGACTTCAAAGTTCAACTGATACCTTTAAGTAAGGTGTTCAATATCCACTTGAATTTCTTAAAAAGTTCAACTGATACATAAGTAAGGTGATCAATATCAACTTAAATGGCTTCAAAATTAAACTGATACCTTGAAGTATGGTGTTCAATATCAACTTGAATGGCTTCAAAATTAAACTGATACCTTTAAGTAAGGTGTTCAATATCAACTTGAATGGCTTCAAAGTTCAACTGTTACCTTTAAGTAAGGTGTTCAATATCAACTTGAATAGCTTCAAAGCTCAACTGTTACCTTTAAGTAAGGTGATCAATATCAACTTGAATGGCTTCAAAGTTCAACTGTTACCTTTAAGTAAGGTGTTCAATATCAACTTGAATGGCTTCAAAGTGAAACTGATACCTTTAAGTAAGGTGATCAATATCAACTTGAATGGCTTCAAAGTTCAACTGATACCTTTAAGTAAAGTGTTCAATATCAACTTGAATGACTTCAAAGTTCATCAACCTTTAAGTAAGTGTTCAATATCAACTTGAATAGCTTCAAAGCTCAACTGTTACCTTTAAGTAAGGTGATCAATATCAACTTGAATGGCTTCAAAGTTCAACTGTTACCTTTAAGTAAGGTGTTCAATATCAACTTGAATGGCTTCAAAGTTCAACTGTTACCTTTAAGTAAGGTGTTCAATATCAACTTGAATGGCTTCAAAGTGAAACTGATACCTTTAAGTAAGGTGTTCAATATCCACTTGAATGGCTTAAAAGTTCAACCTATAAGTAAGGTGATCAATATCAACTTGAATGGCTTCAAAGTGAAACTGATACCTTTAAGTAAGGTGTTCAATATCCACTTGAATGGCTTAAAAGTTCAACCTATAAGTAAGGTGATCAATATCAACTTGAATGGCTTCAAAGTTCAACTGATACCTTTAAGTAAGGTGATCAATATCAACTTGAATGGCTTCAAAGTTAAACTGATACCTTTAAGTAAGGTGATCAATATCAACTTGAATGGCTTCAAAGTGAAACTGATACCTTTAAGTAAGGTGATCGATATCATCTTGAATGGCTTCAAAGTTCAACTGATACCTTTAAGTAAAGTGTTCAATATCAACTTGAATGACTTTAAAGTTCATCAACCTTTAAGTAAGGTGATCAATATCAACTTGAATGGCTTCAAAGTTAAACTGATACCTTTCAGTAAGGTGATCAATATCAACTTGAATTTCTTAAAAGTTCAACTGATACATAAGTAAGGTGATCAATATCAACTTGAATGGCTTCAAAATTAAACTGATACCTTTAAGTAAGGTGTTCAATATCAACTTGAATGGCTTCAAAATTAAACTGATACCTTTAAGTAAGGTGATCAATATCAACTTGAATGGCTTCAAAGTTGAACTGATAGCTTTAAGTAAGGTGATCAATATCAACTTGAATGGCTTCAAAGTGAAACTGATACCTTTAAGTAAGGTGATCAATATCAACTTGAATGGCTTCAAAGTGAAACTGATACCTTTAAGTAAGGTGTTCAATATCCACTTGAATTTCTTAAAAGTTCAACTGATACATAAGTAAGGTGATCAATATCAACTTGAATGGCTTCAAAGTTCAACTGATACCTTTAAGTAAGGTGATCGATATCAACTTGAATGGCTTCAAAGTTAAACTGATACCTTTAAGTAAGGTGATCAATATCAACTTGAATGACTTCAAAGTTCAACTGATACCTTTAAGTAAGGTGTTCAATATCCACTTGAATTTCTTAAAAGGTTCAACTGATACATAAGTAAGGTGATCAATATCAACTTAAATGGCTTCAAAGTGAAACTGTTACCTTTAAGTAAGGTGATCAATATCAACTTGAATGGCTTCAAAGTTCAACTGTTACCTTTAAGTAAGGTGTTCAATATCAACTTGAATGGCTTCAAAGTGAAACTGATACCTTTAAGTAAGGTGATCAGTATCAACTTGAATGGCTTCAAAGTTCAACTGATACCTTTAAGTAAGGTGTTCAATATCCACTTGAATGGCTTAAAAGTTCAACCTATAAGTAAGGTGATCAATATCAACTTGAATGGCTTCAAAGTTAAACTGATACCTTTAAGTAAGGTGATCAATATCAACTTGAATGGCTTCAAAGTTAAACTGATACCTTTAAGTAAAGTGTTCAATATCAACTTGAATGACTTCAAAGTTCATCAACCTTTAAGTAAGGTGATCAATATCAACTTGAATGGCTTCAAAGTTAAACTGATACCTTTCAGTAAGGTGATCAATATCAACTTGAATTTCTTAAAAGTTCAACTGATACATAAGTAAGGTGATCAATATCAACTTGAATGGCTTCAAAGTGAAACTGATACCTTTAAGTAAGGTGATCAATATCAACTTGAATGGCTTCAAAATTCAACATACCTTTAAGTAAGGTGATCAATATCAACTTGAATGGCTTCAAAGTTCAACTGATACCTTTAAGTAAGGTGTTCAATATCCACTTGAATTTCTTAAAAGTTCAACTGATACATAAGTAAGGTGATCAATATCAACTTGAATGGCTTCAAAGTTCAACTGATACCTTTAAGTAAGGTGTTCAATATCAACTTGAATTTCTTAAAAGTTCAACTGATACATAAGTAAGGTGATCAATATCAACTTGAATGGCTTCAAAGTTCAATTGATACCTTTAAGTAAGGTGTTCAATATCAACTTGAATGGCTTCAAAATTCAACTGATACCTTTAAGTAAGGTGATCAATATCAACTTGAATGGCTTCAAAGTGAAACTGTTACCTTTAAGTAAGGTGATCAATATCAACTTGAATGGCTTCAAAGTTCAACTGTTACCTCTATTTCGGCTGACCTATACATCTTATTCAGTTATAAATTGCAGTGCAAAAGGTTGGTCAGTGTTATGTATTGTGTTTCAACTACTATAAACTTTCTACTGTTATACTTTATATTGCTTGTGTCAATACATGTACATCAATTTTCAGATGATCAACAGCATTATGTAACCGATAATAACCCAACTAATTACCTAGAATAAACAAAGAAAGCCTGGTTGACAAGGGATTAATGATTTTGGAAACACATTATTTGCATTTGCAGCATCATTAGTTGTTTTCCTTAATGTTATTCAAATTTTATTTATTGACAGGTATGCTTTTGCGGCTTTTATGGACATTGAGTGTGCCAGGACTTGTTGCAAAAAGATGAATGAATTTACTTGGAAAGGTCGCAACCTGTATGTCAGACTTGCCAATGAACCAGGTGAGTACAAGGATGACAGCTCTGATGCAGGTAAAATTCATTCTGCTGAAAAGTGTGATTGTAATTATATTTCTCATTTTGTTGATCACTTGAATGGCATGCTCATTTTGGTATACAGTAATTATATTTCTCATTTTGTAGATCACTTGAATCACATGCTTATTCTGGTATACATTATTCTCTTTGCCTGCTGCTTTCTAAAGCTCAAAGCTGGATTGTCGAACAGCAAATTGGTCCAGCAGCACTTATAAACAAGTGGATTGATAGATATGTAAATAGGCCTCGGCAGGAAGATTTCTCCTCTTAAAAAATTCCCCAATCACATTATAATTGCTTTGCAGTGATCCAATTAGCTGGTCCATCCATTTTGTCACACAGACCAAGAACCAGGCCATGCATCTTACAAAAGCTGTTTCAGCTGCCCAGCCATCCGCCCAGGTTATAGATGACCGAACTGGACAACAAACTTAAGACTGCAAGACACACAATGGAACCTGTCAGGTCACCAGTGCAACTGCTGTCTCAAATCTGTACAGCTTATCTCTTAGGGTGATATTAGACAGTACACAGGAATGATGGTATAGCCTTATCACTGCTCCATATAATGTTTTATTCTGATCTTGACAGTACCCAATTAGGACAACCACCACAGTGGGTGATCTTGATAACTTAATATATGCTGATCCTACAGTGGACCATAAGTAATACAGTTTAAAGTGGTTTTGAAGAAAATGTTAAAACAATACACCATTGTGTGACTCCCGGGCCCTGTCAGCTACAAGCCAAGTCTATAAGCTCAAGACTTCACTGGATTTAGAAGAAGACAAATAGCCATCCTTACATCTTTCAAATCTGGTTAATCCAATCTTGGACTGCTTGACTGAAAATATATGGGATCCACATAATTCCAAGACTTTCTGTTTAGAATCCAGCTGTTCTCACAGCACTGGTTTTACACACTTTTGCAAATGTTAAGTTCTTAGCTGCTGTCTTTGGACAAAAACCTTAAAGCGTTCAATATGACCAACTCCATCTTATAAAAGGTTACTAGAATTGTAATTTATATGCCACTTCCATGTTACTTTCTTAATGCTAGATTTGGGTTAGCAGTTTTTCAGCTGGCCAAAAAGTCAGGTAGAGATTATGTTCAGGGATCAACAGTCCACATTGCCATGGGGATTGACAGCCTTTGCAAACCTGGATCTCATTGAGAAATATGCCTACCTGCATTTGTCTGCTGTCTTGGCACCATAGCAACACCACAAAACCTGCATCCACGGCTTGCCTTGCTGCCTGTATATGCTTTTAGGCTGAACCAGTCACAGCTGCAGTGAGTACATCATCAAAGGCAAAAAGCTGAAATAATATTTCAAGTTATCAAGCAGCAAGCCTCCTTAAAAATGATGTTAACTTGCAACCCTGTCCACACATATGACTTTTTTGTTGATGCCAGACTTCATTTTTTCTTTTTTTACAACTGGATCAACTCGTTATTAAAAATGAATTGGCCATCCAAGTTGTTTTAGATGGGGTTGGATTTCATTTATCCACCTCTTCCTTTCTGAATTCTCCTTACATAATAGACTTGTTGTCTGATCAGTACAAAGCAGGAATATTACAGAAGTAGATTGGAGATAGTTTGTAAGTCAAACTCTCTGGGTTTTACTCCAGGTCATTTCTTTTGCCCAAGACAACTGGGAATCTAAGACAAGTCATAGACTGCAGCCAGCTCGGCAAATTCATAGCTGCTATGATGTTCAAACTGGAGAAAGCAGGATCAGTCAGACTTTAAGAAAATGATGAATTGTGCAGCCGTTACAGACTTAATTGATGCTATATAACAACACTCTTGCACATGTTCCTTTGGTTTCCAAGGAAACATTTATCAAATTTTTTCTCTCCATTCAACCTCAGTATCAATCCATGGGCTTTCACGTTGATTAAATGTGTAAATGTGTTCTCTCACTCTCACTTTCTGTGAACAACATATCTGCAGAACACACAAATCTGATCTTTCCATTTTTGAGTTGCTTAGGGTCATCATCAATTGGGACAAGTCAGACTAAAATCCGTGACATTGTCCAACTGGGCATAGAATTTTATACAAATCTTGTTGTTTGCCTCCCTCAGTTGTGCAAGGCACAGATTGTCGAGCTCACATAGTTGATTTCCCACAGGGATTGAATATCAGCAAGAGAGTTGTTTTATCTTCTTGAACTGCTCAGCAATAAAGATGAAAATTTATTCTTCTCTGCTGCCTTTTCATGTGCACTTTGCAAATGGTCCTGTTAGCCCAACCTTTTCCAGTTGGCTAGATAAATTATTATGATCACAAGCATAAAAATTGCTTATCTGAATCAGATCTATCTGTCTGCCTGTCTGTCTCTCTGTGTATCTAGTGTAATCAATTGTAATGAATCTAAAGTAATCTAGTGTAATGTAATCTAGTGTAATGAATCTGATGTAATAAGTTGTAATGATTCTAATGTAATCAATTGTAATGAATATAATGTAATCAATTGTAATGAATCTAATATAAGCAGTTGTAATGAATCTGATGTAATCTAGTGTAATAAATCTAATGTAATCTAATGTAATGTAATCTAGTGTAATAAATCTAATGTAATCTAATGTAATGTAATCTAATGTAATGAATCTAATGTAATCAGTTGTAATGAATCTAATGTAATACAGTACAATTAATCTAATGTAATCAGTTTTAATGAATCTAATGTACCAATGCCCTGACATCATGGCTAAAGTGAGTGATATGCCCCATGTGCTTCAGGAACTAAAAGGTCAGATTTGTCCGATGAAATATCAGCTTATGAAAGTAGAGGTATCCATGCAAGCCATGCTTTTTTGATAGCAAAATGGCAATCCAGGACACAATTGATACAGTTCACTGGCGCACACAATTCAGCCTTTTCAGGCTTCTGTTTGTGTGAGTTGAATTGGGGAGGTCTGGTTCATGCAGGTCAGACAAGTTTAATAGTTAGCACAGGCTTACCACAGTTGTAGAACAATGATGAACTTGCTTTGCCCTGTGAGTTACTTGGTAAGTAACATCATTTGATTACTTTTGATGCAGGTACTGTCATATTGGGAAAATGGAATGAAAGTAAGCACAGAATAAGAAAGTATTAATAGTTACTATCCAACAAAATAGAACAGTTTGAATGTTATGTTGAACAAACTTTGTATACAAATGGTTACCCATTGTTAAAAGTTTGCACTGGAATGAAGTTAGTTTATGTCAGCTGTTTTTTAACAAGGTAAGGCCATAATTATCACTTTAACATGTGTTAATATATTGCAAATGTTATATACAACCATACCTACACAACTAATATTTTGGGGAAAACACTTGTGACAAGAATATTTGCAAAAGAGACATGCAGACTTGTCCATGATAATGCTAAAACTTACCAACTGCAATGAATGAAAACAAAACAGTAAATTAATATTTTTTGAGAAAGGCTAAACTTAAAAACAAAGTTTCCAACTATATGGCCCAGTTATATCTCCAGAAAATACTCTGTGTTATAAATGTTAGAAAACAAGGCAACAATTTAGGAACAATTTCAGCTATTAACTTTCCATTCCAAAGTCAGATAACTCTTTAACAGTTTTCATTATTTGGAGTAACTAATTTGGAGCAGAATCCCAAAGGAAGTTTGAGGAAATAGAAATATAAATACTTTGGATTATTATGAATACAATGGATGACCATGTTTGATTTGACAGATTTGTACAAGTAAGTATAAATTCTCAATCCTTCTGTTTTGTTTTCTCACTATATTTGTACTGTATATATAAAATGCATCTAGTTTGGAGCATGTTCTTAAAAATGTTTTGTTTCTAAGGTGCGTACATAAATATAGCTTGTTATCAATGCTTTTTTCTGTTGTGTGTGCAACTATATAAAATGTATATATGCATATAATTGAGGGCCACAGAGATGATTAATTCCTAATTGATTCCCCCTTTGAAAATAAAGTTATTATTATTATTTATTAACCTTCATTTGTGCTGTTTTGATATGAGGAGAGCGGTTAACCCTTTTGCATATAAGAATCCATTTTACCTTAAGGGTAACCATGGTAGTTTTGAGACTCAGCTTTTCTTTTGGTTATTCTCCTAATTAATGTAATTGGGGAATGTAGTGAAAGGAAAAAGCAAAGGTTTTACTAAAGTATTTCTCCTAAAATTCTTATCTGTTCACATCCAAACCTCCCCACAAAAAATTAGCATCCTCATAGAGTTATTGCACAAGCAAAACTAGTATTTAAAGAAACTTTGGACACCTGGTGGTGGCGAGGTGAGGTAAACGGAAGCATTGGGAAGAGATTCTTTCTATTGTTTATATGGAATATAGACAGTAAGGTGAAATTTCATCCTCAATGCTTGCTGGATTTAAGAGGTGGTTGTTGTAGGGTTTAATTCCATTGTTCAACACAAGATAGGCTATTCATGACTGCCAGTATAAATGATGGAGGAAGAACCAGGGGAAACCCCCCAAAAGACTACTGACCCATGAGATGCTACTGGCAAGCTTTCTCACATAACTACGTTGTACGAATCCTAGACTCGAACCCATGCAGACTTGGGTGAGATGGCAGTGATCTGTAATGATGAGCACTTTAGACCACTCATTCACATGGGTATCCCGATTTGAGAGGTAATGGAACATCTTACTGTTAATGTGGTTGGTATTTTTATTCAGACTAAATAAAGTAAACATGTGCATTGTTTTAATAGACTCAAATGTTGATGTGTTCAACAGGTTGCTTAGTTTTATTGCAGTTAACTGTTGACTTGCAACATGAGAACCAGGTCTGGTTTCTCACAGATTCTTGTGGGACAAAGTTGACAAAATTGTTCACCTTATTTTCAGAAGGAAAAAAATGTTATTAGTATAGTGTTTACACCAGTTTATAATGACACTGAAAATACTTTTTGTTAGTTTTCTTCATTTTTTTTTAGCTGAAGATGTGTTAGGTAGAACGAGAGCGAGACCTTCAATGAATAATGATGCAAAGCAGCATGACATCACAGAAAAACTGGCAAATCTCACTGTACATACAGGGCAGGGAGGAAAACGAGGAGTTCTGTTGCGTAATGATGATGATATGCCACCTTTGGAACACATACTTGATGATAATGAAACAGATGATATGCCAGAACTAGAATTGACAGAGACAGAACAGACTCCAAGCAGAAACAGGGCTAGAGAGAATGGGGTTCAGATGCTGATTGGGAATTTTCCCTATGGAACTTCTGAGGTTAGTATAAAAACATCTTACATGCCAGATTTAGTTCACCTGCACTAAGTGCTATACCCCTGATGTCATTGTCATCATTGGTACAGTATTAGTTTTAGTGTTGAGTGTGCAGATTATATGAATATATTTCGTGGAAACTGCCTATTGCAAATTTAAAGGGACCAGTAAATTTTTTGTGACAACTTAATGTGACTGGATACAAATGGGTTTCACTGCTTTGTCTCACCTGCTTTTGGATACCAGAGATATAGGGGATACTCATTCTGGTGATGGGGGTTGTCAGCTTTGAACATAATAGAGACACAGGGGACATATTGTAATGATGGGGCTGGCAGCTTTTAAATAACTGAGAGACTGCTCTGGTGGCTTAAGTGGTTAGAGTGTCTGCTTCAGATGTAGGAGGCTGCAGGTTCAAACCCTGGCTGAGTCATACCAAAAATCTTACTTGACCAGTGGAATATTTAAGCATTTCCCTTTGAACTCTATACATCCTCACTGTTCCTTTATCAGAGAATCCACTTTGGTTGCCCAGAAGAGTCGTTTGTAAAGGCACTTAGCTCCAATTTCCTTAGCATGATACAGGCAATAATGTGTTAAAAGTGCCATTGAAGCTATCAATAAAACCCTTACACTATCAGCAAAGCATGTTCAGGGTTATTTGAATTCTGGTGAAATATGTTTGTATGGTGGAAAGTCCCAAATGCAAAGAGGTATAGATGTCATACTTGGACTGTATAATCAAGAAGCTCCATCCTTTCATAGTCATGCACCCCTATAATCAGACAATGTCAAGGTTATTTTTGAACTTTAGTTTCATTTTTGTTACTGTTTTTTCTCTGTGTTCATAATACCCAAATCCTTGGGCATACTTGAGCTGTAGAATTATGAATCTATCCCCCTTTATAAGCATCTGGAGGGATAGAGGTCATGCTTGGGGTTTAGAATCAAGTAGTTATGCCTTTTTCCTATCCATGCACTCCACCTGTCCATTTAACCTTATGCATGGTTTAGGTCATATGAAAATCTTTGTTGGCATTTTTTATGAATCTCATAGGTTCTAAAACTTTGAAGTGAAAGTGGTAATAGTTGGGCTTGTAAAATATGACACTTGTGCTCTTTGAAATCTTGGCACCTCAACCCACCATTCATTTACTCTCAGGCAAAGTCAGTGTTATTTATAAATCTTTGTTAAAAATGTTGTTGAAAGTTTTTCAATATGGTCATATGCCCCTAACCCTGAGAGAGATGGAAGTTGTACATGGGCTGTGAAATTAGGATGGTCCCTACTATCCCAATGTCCCAGGTCAAAGGTCAGAGTTAATTAAAAATCAATGTTAAAAGTCCCAAACCCAGAAAGAGTTCTTTACTTAACTTTCATTATAAAATCAGTGTGCTTTGACCTTTTAAAACTATGTACTCCAGCTCTCCTTCTGACCCCTAGACAAGGTCAGTGTTTTTTATGGTCACAAGTCTTGAACCCTGGAATAAATATATATAGCTATCATGCTTGGGCTAGAATCAGTAAGCACTGCCCTTTCATTTGTATGGTTTCCTATTCCTCCATTGAACCTCAGTCAAGATCAAGGCTTTTTGAAAGTGAAACATATCTCTTTACCAGATATCAGAGCAGGTGAGACATATTACTAATTGGGATTTTAGTGCAATAAGAATTAGGACTTTATACTTTGCATCAGGCTTAAGAGACTGTGGAACAGGTCACTAAGGAAAAGGTGGTGCTCCATACTGTATCAAAAAGAATTAAATGAAAGGTCGAACTAGACTGCTGTTGGTAAGAATCTGATGAAAATTTAAGTTAATGCCTTAGTATTATTTATTGTTATATAAGTTGACTTTAACTTTATTTTCAGGGTGAACTGATGCTGCTGTTTAAAAAATTTGGTGCAGAGGAAATATTTATAATGAATGCAACTACTACAAACAGAAGGTAAGATGGCACATTCATTTTTTTAAAGTATATAGCATTTTGATATTCTGTTGATATATCAAATTGTGATCACCCATGATGCATTAATACACATAAAAATATTGTTTTGGCAGTACGCTATCACTTCTATACTCTTTAGATCATTGGTTCATTTCCCTAAGTGGCTGCTGTCTGAGTTTCATTTAGGACAGTGGATACCATGTATGTATAATGTAAATGAAGTTGAGCATTGTTTTTTGGTGTGTAAGCAAGGCGTGAATTTAACTCAAATTTCTTTGTAGCCAGAAGGACTAGTGTACTGAGAAATTTACTAGTCCTGCCAAACATTTACTAGTCCTGTCGACAAAACAATGTCACACACTAGTATTGCATTCCTGTCTTTTATGTCATTTTCATTCAACTTTTTTTTTTTTTGCCGGAAGCTGAACATCTATAAAATGCCACATTTTGCCTGTCTTATAAGGCGGGAATTGTGCCTCATTTTTGAAGTACGAGATGTTACAGTATAGCTGACGCAAATTTTTTAAAGTAAGAAAAGGTATGGCACAGTGTCCTTTATATAAGAAAGTCTGAGCAAGAAACACATTTCAAAACACGTGCATTTGCCCCCATCCTCTCAATTAAATGGCATCTCCCTAATAAAGTCTTGACTTCATCTGATGTTCTGCGAGAGCAAAGCAGTGGCTATTGTAAACACTTATAAAATATCAACTTCAAAAGATAATGTTAGTTTCACCTTAGAAAATGTGTTCCCATCAAATGAAGCCATCTGACTCGGTGTGTTGTATTTAATAGCTCCAATTACAGTGTTGTCATTAATAGCGTAAGTTTAGTAGGTGTTCCTAATTTTTCAGACCCCAATATATTGTTGAAATTAGTAATAAGTGGGAAATTTTTCAAATCTTAAATGCCCATACTGAGAGATTTTAATTCCCAAGAAATGTACGACATTCTGCTTGGATATCTCCATGTGTATTCAATTATTTGTTCAGTCTGGTATGGGAAAAATATAAAACAGTTTTTATTCTTAAAGAAAAAGTAGTTGTATGGAAATGATGACAGTGTCAGTAATGTGATCATAATAAACTGATTTAATTCTTATAATTATTTTGATGCAAATGTAAATTATGCAGTTTCCCATTTGGCTAGCAAGCAAAAAAAAGCAAAAAAGGGAAACAAACAGCATGCAAACTAATTTCTTTGAATAGTTCTTTAGTGTTGTAGTTTTGTAGTTTGTTACTGTGGTCACGTGAATAATGTGTGATGTCAGGTTATTTTTAAATTAATTCGCTGTCATATTAATTAGGATATCAATTATCAAACTTCCGTTGTTAATCATGGGACCATGAGTGGCACTGTTAAGCGAAAATCAGATGGCTTCTTGTAATAGAAACACACATTTCTGAGGCAGAAATTTACTTCATCTTCTCATGCTAATATTTTATGACTGTTTACAATGGTCACTGCATTAATTCTACAGAATATATGCTTAAGTCACATCTTTATTAGGGTATTGAGTAAACAAATGCTGACTGTTGATAAACAAAACTTACTAGCCGTTTGGACTAATAACATTATGATAGTTACTATTCCGACAGGAAATCTACTAGCCTCTGGCTAGCGGACTGCCGCTAATTTTGAGCCCTGGTAAGGATTTTTGCTCCAGATTTTATCACTGTGTTATTTTATGGCATCCTTCAACTTTCCAACTACACATTACTGAAAAGCCATTCATGTGTACTGAAGCAAGGATCAGCCAAAAAAAATGATAAGGGATTGATTTAAAGTGCCCTTTACCAGAATTTCTCGTTCAACTCAGGGTTCAGGACATGCCACTGATAACTTGGATATTGCTGATTCTTGAGAAGCATATCAAGGAATGTCAGATTGAATGGAAGCAATTGCATTTTCTCAGAATCAGACTCAGGCTACATGAGATTAACTCCAAAAATGACAAGAAAAAGTTCTCAGAATTTCTGAGGTCATGGTTGTCTTAGAAAAGCTAATTCTGCCTCTCCAAACCACAGATTTTGAGGATTTTTAGAGACAGACTAAAATTTAGACTATAATCAGAAACATTAAATGAGAACTGGATACATCAAAATTTGTTCAGGTGATGCCAAAATCTGCCATCAAACATGGCATCAGTTACTAAAAACAATGGTGGCCCTGAGTGGCCGAGTGGTCTAAAGCGCTCTGTTACAGATCAATGCCACCTCTTTCTGCATGGATTTGAGTCTCAGATTCGGCAGTTGTGGGTATGTGAGAAAGCTTGCCAGTAGCTTCTCAAGGTTAGGTGGTTCTGTCTGGGGATTTTCCTGGGTTCTTCCTCCACCATTAATACTGGCCGCCATGTATAGTCTATCATGTGCTGAAAAATAAAGTTAAACCCTACAACGACGATGACTAAAAAAAAATAGATAAACCATTAAACAACTTATGATGAAAATCCACTTTACAAACTTTGACCAGCTGGTGGAAAGTATCTGGTATTAAAGCTTTTCAAATGATGTTGATGTTTTGTCAAATGCAATGAAGGCATGAAAACTTGAGAAACTTTGTTTTCATCAAATTTGCAAGATGAAACATTGGAAGTCATTTAAAAAGAAATTATCCTTCAGATTCAGAAATTTTTCCCATCATGCATTTTGCTATAAGCACTTGTCCAATAAATGAGTAATCTCAGGCTGGTCCTCTTGTTGTGTATCCAGTTTTTCAGGTGCATTTGGTCACAAAGTTGTGTTGCTTCATAAATATATATATCTTGGTGTGTAAAATGCATCACAAAAGTTAGCTTGACATGAAGGCCATGACCATCTTGCTTTTGATAAAAGTTTGAAATATGAAATTAAATAAACTGAAACCTCTTTATTTCAGTACTTATGCCTTTACACGAGTAGCTGATCTCGTGCAGGCAAAGTTTGCCATAACAGAGTTGGATCAATCCATCTTTCATGGGAGGCGACTTATGGTAGGCATAGCAGATAGGACCTACCAGGAGAAAACCGCCACTAAGCCAGCTTTACTGCCTACACCAAATATCATGCCACCGTTTCCTCAGGCCCAGATACCAGCCCACACTTACCACTCTCAGCAGTTCCCACAGCATAGTAAGTCTTATTTATTACATGAAGAATTTCTCATTTTCAGTAGATTTATTAATTAAATTATTTAATAGAATCATGAAATGCTCAATATTTTCAGACTAAATCACTATTTTTTGTATTATTGTGAATTCATTCAAGGGCATTTTGGATTTTATTGTTGTGATACAACAAGACATAGCACATCAACACTTTCAGGCTCGCTATTGGTACACCAGCACTTTTAAGATTGGAATTCATTTGGAAAATAAACAGATGCACACAGAAGCAAACATGTATGTGTTAATGCTTAGATATTCTTTCATGTGTCAGTTTTCATCTTGTGTATGTATTTAAATATTTCATGAGGGAAATCTGAAATATATGGTCTTTGCATCTCATTTAGAAAGTGCTGGCATAAAAGAAAGTTTGAATAGTGAAGCCAGATTTCACTATGTTGGAGGACATGTTAACACTTGCCATTCATCAGGTACATTTTCTTATTGTGTTTTCCTGTATGCTGCTGATTGTATTTTTTAAAATTGTTATTGCTTGACATCAACATTTACATTTTGCCAGATGTTCAATGCTAGTTACAACATTCTTGGGGTTTTCATTTACACATAAATATTTTACATAGCGTAAGTAACAGTAAATTGCTAGTAAACATCAGAGAACTCTGCAGTGTTATATTTAAGCTGCACAAAAGCTGGATTCCACACACTGAACCTATTCTGCGAGCAACTCCAAGAATACAAAGTTAAAGAAAGAGTAGTCATGCAAACAAAAATAAATTACCAATGCATGATGTTGTAATACAAATGTACTAAATTCAGTTTGTTTTTTGCATTAAAACACAAAACATATGACATTCTCTTTTCCATAAGCTAGTACAGTTCAGCAGTTACAATTTTGAAATGGGTTTTCCTATAAATTAGGCAATGTACATATTTTTTGTTTGTTTGATTAGGATTTTTAACGTAGCTTTAACAACATTTCAGTCATATCGCTATGATGTCTGCAGTGAGGCAGTTTATTGTGATGTCTAGCACTGCGGCATCATGCCACAGACCTGTAGCGTGATGTCCCACCCAGTCACATTATCCTGACACCAGGCCGACCAGTCCTAACACTAACCTCTTAATGCTGAGCTCCAAGCGAGGTAGCTGTCAGTCCCACTTTTGTAAGTCTTTTGTATGACTCGGCCGGGGATCGAACCCACGACCTCCCGCTTCTGTGGCGGATGCTCTAACCACTAGGCCACCAGAGCAGTTAGCAGTGTACATATATATTTGTAATTGATCCTAGAGAGGTACTGAAATTGTTAGCTCATAGCAAGGACATGCAGTAGTTGCTGTACTTGGCACTTATTAAATTTTAAATGAATCAGAAAAATGATGTTTTTCTCAGTGGAAAACAGAGAGTGGGAAATATATATAATATCGGGGCCCAGAGTGGGGGCCAAGTGGTCTAAAGCGCTCTCCATTACGGATCACTGCCATCTTACCTCTGTCTGCGTGGGTTCGAGTCTAAGATTCGGCTAATGTAGTTAAGTGAGAAAGCTTGTCAGTAGCTTCTCATGGGTCGGTGGTTCTTTCCGGGATTTTTCCCATGTTCCTCCTCCACCAATAATACTGGCCGCCATGCATATAGCCTATCTTGTGCTGAAAAATGGTGTTAAACGCTACAACAACATATATAACATCCTTCTGGTAATTTTGGCTAATAAATTGTCTGGAAATACTATGACCAAAATGATGGGTAAGGGAAGAAGGACTGACAAGGAATCAGATGAGCATTGCAGATGATATTGATCTTACTGAGTAAATTTATTGAAGGATTAAATCACTAAGAACAGGTACATTATAATTCTTTGATTATAGGGAAGTAGTTTGAAAAATGGGAAAGAAGGTAAGTAAGGAAAAATGATAGAAATGGGATAACTACCCCTCCTTCCAATATCGTGGTAAGAAAAGGCTGTTAACCCTTTCTTGTAAATTCCTGGATGCAAGAATGACTTTTTTTTAATATAAACAAGATAAACCAGTTTTGTACTAGAAGCACTATGATTTGTTACCTATTGTTGTCTTGATTTGTTTTATATTGTCTTCATTTGTTACATATTGTTCTGATTTTGTTCAGTGTCTTGATTTGTGACATATTGTCTTGATTTGTTACATGTTGTCTTGATTTGCTACATATTGTTCATAATTTGTTAAATATTGTCTTGATTTGTTACATGTTGTCTTGATTTGTTGCACATTGTTCGTAATTTGTTAAATATTGTCTTGATTTGTTACATGTTATCTTGATTTGTGACATTTTCTCTTCTGCTTTTCATGCATGGATGGTTGTATAGACATGGGGTTTAAACACAATGGCTGGTTGTATGGGCATATATTTTAAACACAATGACTGGATCATAATGGCATGAGGTGTACACCCAATGGAAGGATGTATGGGCATAGGGTTTAAACACAGTTGTTGGCAGTATGGGCATGGAGTTTACACGTAATAACTGGGTTGTATGGCATGAGGTGTACACACAATAGAAGGATGTATGGACATTGGGGTTTACACATAATGGTTGGTTGTATGTGCATGGGGTTTACACATAATGGTTGGTTGTATGTGCATGGGGTTTACACATAATGGTTGGTTGTATGTGCATGGGGCTTACACATAATGGTTGGTTGTATGTGCATGGGGTTTACACATGATGTTTGGTTTACACACAGTAGCTTTTTGTATGGGCATGGATTTTACACTCATTGGCTTGATATATGGGCATGGGGTTCACACACAGTGACAGGACTATCTAGGATTCAGACTTTTGAGATTCAGTCTGATTTCATTAATGTCATACAAAAAAAATCAACCAGATGTGTGAAAATCAAAATCCTACATTATATCTTCATTAATGTCATACAAAAAAAAAATCAACCAGATGTGTGAAAATCAAAATCCTACATTATATCTTCATTATTGTCATACAAAGAAAATCAACTAGATGTGTGAAAATCAAAATCCTACATTATATCTTCATTAATGTCAT
Organism: Unio delphinus; assembly: GCA_029339505.1. Taxonomy (NCBI): domain Eukaryota; kingdom Metazoa; phylum Mollusca; class Bivalvia; order Unionida; family Unionidae; genus Unio; species Unio delphinus. The sequence continues at coordinate 18,029,891 of JAQISU010000014.1, forward strand.
ACCAAAAAAAAATCAACTAGATGTGTGAAAATCAAAATCCTACATTATATCTTCATTATTGTCATGCAAAAAAAATCAACCAGATGTGTGAAAATCAAAATCCTACATTATATCTTCATTATTGTCATACAAAAAAAATCAACCAGATGTGTGAAAATCAAAATCCTACATTATATCTTCATTAATGTCATACAAAAAAAAATCAACCAGATGCTTGAAAATCAAAATCCTACATTATATCTTCATTAATGTCATACAAAAAAAAATCAACCAGATGCTTGAAAATCAAAATCCTACATTATATCTTCATTAATGTCATACAAACAAAAATCAACCAGATGCTTGAAAATCAAAATCCTACATTATATCTTCATTAATGTCATACAAAAAAAATCAACCAGATGCTTGAAAATCAAGATTCTTCATTATATCTTCATTTAATTCCTCCTATATATGGGAAAATGCATCATTTCAGATAGAGTTGAAAATTCTCCCCAAAATTTTCAGTTCTAAAATAGAACTTTGCATTACTCAAATTTTTAGCATCTGCAGTTTTACATTTTGGTGTAAAAAAAGCCAAGGTCACTGTGACTGAAAATAGAAAACTGGTTTGTGCACATACCTGGATCAAGCATGGAGGATATCTTGTATATGCGGTGAAAGGAAGCTTATTGATTTTTGCATCTAAAGGTCAAAGGCCAAAGTAACCATTATTGAGTGAAGAAAAATGGATTATGCACAAAAACATAGCTCAACAGCACTGACCTGGATCAAATTTTGTGACTAACACTTCTAATGATGTGCTCACAAGGTCAGAGGTCAATGTCACTGACAGAAAGAAGAAAGGTATTTTCAGGACAAAAATGTCAGTTCTCTACAGAGAAGACTATTAAACATATGGCTGGTGTATAATGGTACACTCGGTGTTGATAGTTAAAGTTGTTCAGCTGAAGATCAGTTGTTGGATTAATAACATTTTAAACATAATTATTAAGTACACCTGTATTCAGAATGCTGGTGGCTGCCTATAAGAGCGTAAAGGTACTTATATATTTCTGTCCTTTAATATTTTACCATTTATATTTTTAAAACATTAAAAAAGCAGATTATCAGTAATGAATTTTGATGACCAGTTATGCACTGTGAATGAAAAAATTGCCAAGGATACCAATATTCATTAATATTTCTTCTTGGAAACAATTAGTTATGAATTCAACAAATTTAAGTACCAATAAAAATGTCATTTTTCACAAAACCATGAACCATGATGCTTTTAAAAATAAGTGTATTCACAGCATATGCCATAATCATGTTAATAAACTTAATAATTATGCACATAATTTCTGCTGTCACTTTGAATAAACCTGATAATAAATGCTTAATTAATCTGTATGGTCATGTTAATCAACTTCATTACTATTCTCATAATGAATGAGTATAGCCATGTTAATATAGTTTATGATTATACATTTAAATAATTTCTATTATCATGCTATATAACTTTATGTATGTAATTAGTTTCTATAGTAACTTTAATAAACTTACAAATTAAAGACTTTATTATTTTTATACTTATATACATGGACTTTATTATAGACTTAATTTCTATTGTCATGGTAGTAAAATTGATAATACCCCTAATTAATTTTTATATTTTGTCATTTCTAGTGGGCACAATGGGAAACATGCCAGGGATTTCCCTTATACACAGTCCTGGTAGATTCTCTACACCTAATGCCAGGGGGGCAGCAGGTGCTGGTCCCAAGCAGGGGGATCAAACGATGATCATTGGTTGTTTTAACCCTAGTAGCTGGGATGAAATTCTGCACACCTACATGATTGTGTTCCACAAGTTGAGAGGAAGTTCAAAAGACTATTTCAGCCTCCAAGGCAGCCAGATTATTGTCCAGATTACATCAGTGTATGACAACTGTCACTTTTGGGCGCATGTAATACAAGACGTAAGTTGGATAAATTGCATTAGGTTGAAAAAAAACTTTATATACATTTATATCCAGTTGCCCAATTGAGAAGTTCGAGCTATGATCAGATTGGTCTGTAAAGTGCAAATGAAAAATAAAAGGAACTGCATCATGGATTTAGTAAAATGGGAAACTTAAGGTTGAAAAATGGGGCCAATCTGGTCATAGTGAGTCACTTTATTTGCTCAGCATGTCAAAATGTGTATTCATTCACTTATTTGTAAGTAAGTAACCTCGTATATAAGTAATTAACCTCATCTGTAAGTAAGTAACCTGATATCTAAGTGATTAACCGCATCTCTAAGTAATTAACCATATCTCTAAGTGATTAACCTCATCTCTAAGTAATTAACCTCATGGTATTTGTTTTTGTTTTTTGTTTTTTGTATTCATATCTTTATAGATGTTGAACTTCGAAAGATTAGGCACTATACAAAGTCCTCATTATTATTATTATTATTATTATTATTATTATTATTATTATTATCTCTAGTAACTAACCTCATCTCTAATCTATTCTGAAATCTAGATTTGAAAAGTTATCTTTGTGTTCCAATGAGGACTGGTATGATGCCAATAAATTTCAAACGATTTGGAAGTTGCAGAAGTGTCCTCCAAAATACATATCCAACAATTCTTTGTGCTGAACAACGACTAATTGCAAAAGCAACTGTTATGTCAGAATTTTTTTTTTAAATAGCAAAAGTATCTGTTATGCCAACATTGTCAGAATAAAGTTGGCAAGTGTACTGTATAACTGTCACTCTGGAAAACTCAGTCTAGGTTACAAGGCAGTGTCATACTAAAGGTAAATGCTGCATAGGGCATTAATGATGGTCTGAAGGTGTTTTGGTGCCCTGCCCCAAGACCTCTGGCACCCATGGGCTTGGCACCCTAAGCCCTCAGGCACCTAGGGCAATCATCCCTTCCAGTCCCTTGTTAGTACACCATGGGTACAAGGAACATTACATTGGCAGTGTTATAGTCAGGATGTGCATTTTGAGATTTGTGCAAAATATATGCCATGTCCTGCAGAGAAAAATAAGATTTAATTTACCAAAAATGGCTTCCGAAAATGAACAAGATGCATGTTTCTACTTTTGCTATTGAGCCAAAAGTTTTTTAAATGTCTAATTATTTAATGATTGTTTTATGAAAATTAGCATAATATATACATTATCCTTCAGATTACTGTGCTCACTAGTGATGGGAATCGGTCAGAAATTCATAATCGATAATCGGTTCCCCTTAACCAACTGATCATCGATTATAATCAGTTACTAAGAGCAAATTTTAGCTTTTGTTAAACAGTTATATCTATGATCAAGAGTTCAATATGTTTATAAATGTACAGGAGTAATCACTTTTAATGACATGTATACTTTAACCTGACAATAATATTTCATTATGTGTTACTTTTCTTCTACAACTTTGTTAAATGAATGCAACTTTTAATGGCTGATCAGACATATGTAACTGAGATACTACTAAAATCCCCCCCCCCAATTCTTTCGTTCACATGTGATGTGTCTAATAATTAAATATAGAAGGACATGTTTTTCTTGTTTTGTCATTGTTTATAAATACTACAAAAGATGTTGCACTTTTAACTGAAACAAATCAACAAAATGTGTTTATATTTATTAACTCAATAATTTAACAACACTTGACCATGCAATAATGACTATATGTTCCTAATTATGAATCATAAGGTTTCAGATTTGTAGTTGTGAAGGGAGTTAATAATTTCAGGTCAACTTTAGTGGCTGGAAGTTTTGCTAACCTTTGTGCTTTGCATACACTTAAAAAGTAGTCTCCCTTTACACACAATCGATTATGGAGTTCACAATCGATTATCTGCTCAACCAACTGATGATCGATTATAATCGATAATCGGAACAACACTAGTGCTCACACCATCTGTTTGTCCCCATTCTCCTAATTCAATATATGGCAAAACTTGGGATTGTTTAGAAATAATTGTGTACTCAGTATATCTCATAATATCTTAGTTGAGATGTTGAGAATTAGTGCAAATGCAAATGAATTATAGCAGTCTTGATAAAATATGAAACAGAGTTAAATGACGTGTGATACTACTTCCCATGTTTTCAAGTCTCAGGATCGACCAATGTGGGTATGTGAGAGAGCTTGCCAGTAGCTTCCAGTGAGTTCTTGCTGGAGTTTTCCTCAGTTCTTCCTCCACCAGTTACACTGGTTGTCATGTATTGCCTGTTACATGCTGAAAATTGGTGTTAAACCATCAGCGGTGACAAGAGAACAACAATCCACCCATTTTATTAACATAAATGTGTAGTCACTGCAATTTTCATAAGAATAATTTATCATTTGTATGGGCACAAAGGTTTTGCTTTGACTGAAGATAATAAAGATGGAATGGCTTAGAATTGCAGACTGAAACTTATTTTGAATTGAATTGAATGGCCCTTATATCCTAATACTTGCTTATAAGTGGAGTCCTACTGCACAGACCCAGATCTGTCATTGCATAATGCACAAGCATATCAGGATTTGTGCAGTTTCTTAGGAGTAAATCTTAGAACAAATAATATAGACCCTGCTCTGAAGGTGCATTATGTAACTGCAGATCAAAATCTTTGTTATTGGCAGTTTGCCACTACTTATAAGCAAGTAAATATAGTGCCCAAACCTGTGGGAAAGTTTATAAGTATATCTAAAGTGGTAAACTGTTCATGCAAAGTGACTCTTACTAAACGCTTTTTAAACATGTCAAATTAAAGGCAAGTGGAAATGTAGCATAAGTTATGTAACATTGCCTTTCCTGCTTAACATTGCATGATGATTATTTGCTGTTATTAATTGTTGAGAGTTTGAAGCAGCTTGTGCAACTGAGGCATTGTAGTATGGATGTTCCAAAGAGACATTGAGGATTGGATTGATTGGTTTTGTAAAGCAGTGAGCTTGGTATATTAAGACAAGTATTATGGTATGTCCAAGGTATCCAGTTCTAATTTCATCAGATAAAGCCAGTTTTAAAAAAATATAATGTTAACAAAATTTTCATCAATAATTCTGACTTTGTTTTTACCTGAAGTTGTCAACTGGTTCAAGTTTTATCTAGCTTCATTGTATCCGTCTCTCTGAATGTTTAGCTCCTGATTGGTTTCTTTTCATTTAAATAGAAGGTGGCATTTAACGATTACAACCTTTTGAGCTTGAAAGCTGTCTTTTTGTTAAATATCAATATACCAGCATGTGGTGCATTGAAATATCAATGTTACACAGAAAATATTTTTAAGCATGACAGTTCTAATTGCTGATATTGCTGCCTTAATTTACCACTGATCATTCCAAATCCTGTGGAATTAAGAAGTTGACTAGGAAATAAAAATCTTTCTTTTGTTAATTATTTCTTCATCCAAGACAGGATGGAGTTAAGCAGAATGGTAAAAGATAACACACCTATATGTGTAGTTGTAATGTTATATGAATTCATACCTTCCATCCATTAAGTTGGGTATAATCATCTAATTATATTTTAGTGAATTATATCTTGGGCTTACCTGCATATGGATTATTTTTATTTGAAGAATGAAATTGAAGCAATTATACATTTTGTTTGATATTTTTTATATCATATCTTTAATGACATCCATCATATAAATTTGAGAATATTATAGAAAGGAAAACTTGTGTCTTACAGTAATGTAAGAGCATCAGATGTCTTATTCAGGATGGAACTTGGATGTTCAAGTCCTAAAATTGTAGCTGATTTGATTTAAGAATGAACAGTTCTTGTGATTTGGGGCCATAGATAATCAAGGCAAAAAGAACAGGAATATTTTAAGACATGAGAAGTAAATGACCTCATCACTTTTCTTATGTTTTAAATGTGCTCAGAAATGATTGGGGAACATACTCAAGTAGTTACCTTGCTCAGATCTATTATAAAATGCACATTTGTGGAATATTTTGTTTAATTTTATCAAGTCATGTCCAAAATCAACTGAATGCATAACAATTGATTTGGATACCCAGACTTTGTTTATATTTTAATTTTTCACTTTATTTTTTACTCCCCTTACAGTCCTTACGACACTTTTGGATTTTTTTCACAAGGCGATATGACAGAAGAGATGAAAATAAATTTATAACTAGTATATTTTTGGAGAAAAAAACGATAATTTTGTCAAGCCCATTTTTGTCCTTGCTGCGATTATCTTCCTGTGGAGTATTTTACCTCATATCAAACTTAGTCCATGCGGTAATTTTTTCCCAAGTAAATAACTTAGTACACCTTTGATATTTAGAAGAATTTCTTGGACACCAATGGGTTGTACAGATGTGAAACGTGATATGATACATTATGGTGAGAACTACAACACCTTACCAAATCTAGGGCACCATAACATGCTTTCCTTTCCTTACTGTGTACACCTTATATATTTCATTAAGTTTCAAAGACTGTGTTGCTGGTTACTTCCTGACTAGATGCCAGAATTATTCCAGAGGAGGATTATACCATCATACCAAAGAAGAATGCCTCCCAGCTAATATCTATGACTTTCTTTGTTTTCATTTGTCACTCAGATTGTTTTTAATTGCCATTGATGAATACCAATTGCTTGGATTGTAAAATTATGCAATGCATCCTGTCTTCTGACAGCCAACATTTTAAAGCAGCATGCATAATTTATGGCAGGTGATATATTCAAGTTTTTATTTATTTAAGTAAATAGTTTATTTAATAATAAGGGTTATTGCATTAATGTATTAATAACGCCAAACATTTATTTTATGACTAAACCATCTTTTTCAGAGTGAAATCATGGTAGCATTTGGAAAAATTATGGCAGAGCTGCAGAGTAGACATTCCCGCCTTGTTGAGACATCAAAACTTGGCCGGTGTGCTGCTGTGTATGACGGTGACTTCTACAGGTATATATCTTGGTGCATTCAGCAAATAGGGTTTACAGGGTAAACCCTCAATCCCAACACACCACAAACCATGACTAGTATTTTGCTCAGTGTCTTCTACAGGTATATAACTTGCTTCACATGATAGTGTCTTCTACAGGTCTATAACTTTCTTAGTGTGATATTGTCTTCTACAGGTCTATAGCTTGCTTGGTGTGATAGTGCCTTCTACAGGTCTATAACTTGCTTGGTGTGATAGTGTGTTACATGTATAATAACTTAATTCGTGTGAAAGTGTCTTCTACAGGTATATACCTGTATTGTTGTGATCTTCTACACGTACATAACTTGGTGTAATAGTGTCTTCTACAGGTCTGTAACCTGCTTGGTGTGATAGTGTCTTTTACCGGTATATAACTTACTCAGTTTGATTGTGTCTTCCATAGGTATAATAACTTTATCAGTGTGATAGTGTCTACTACATTTATATAACTTGCTGTTTGTATCAAGTACATAGGATAACCCTTCTTTCCCCACTTCTCTGTGTGAGGGAGACCTCTACAGGTATGTAACTTGTTCAATGTTTGTATTAAGTGCACAGGATAAAAACTTCCCCAAACAGCCCTCTAATCTTGCAGTATTCATTTTGTAAGGTGGAAATTTTAAACTAAATCTGTATATTAGGCACATATAATAATTGCTCCTGTCTGTCAGAGACCTTAAATCTTGGCCAGGGTGAAGTTTCCTATGGGGACGGCTTCTGCAGGTTGATAACCTGAAGTATGATTGAAGCACATAGGATAATTGGTTCTACCTCACAAAGACCTTAAACCTTGGCTAATGCGCTACTTTTTACAGAGGAGACTTCTTGTAACTTAAAGTATGATTGAAGTACACATGATAATTGCCTTGCTCAGCACGGACCTCCACAATCTCCAACAATATGTTGTTTTTCACATGTGATATTACTACAGGTAAGGAACTTGGATATAAAAGTAAGAACTTAATTTAAACTCATTGGGAAAAATCCAATTTTTTTAAAGAAGATAACATTTGCCTAGAGAATAGAAACTGGCAGAAGTGATTCAAAATAAAAGCTATGATCACTAACTCTGTGTGTATGTATGTGTGTGTGTGTGTTTGTGTGCATGCATGCGAGTTATATCGTCATGAGGCCAAAAGGTTGCTGGCATTATAATCACAGTTTTTGTCATGCAGTTTGGTACAAATTATTCAATACTCCAATGAACTGAATAATTTTCTTAACATCTTGTTTGTTTGAAAATTTAGGTTATGCAAAACATTCTAGCACTGCTTTTGCTATTACTGTTAATGCTCCCTCTATAGGCCTGGGTATATTGAATAACCCAGGTGTAGCCTTGTACGAAATCATTAATGATGCAATGAATAACCCAGATGTAGCCTTGTATGAGATGATTAAGGATGCATTGAATAACCCAGATATACCTTGTACAAAATCATTAAGGATGCATTGAAAAACCCAAATGTAGCCTTGTACAAGATGATTAATGATGCATTGAATAACCCAGATATAGCCTTGTACAAGATGATTAATGATGCATTGAATAACCAAAATGTAGCCTTGTACAAGATGATTAATGATGCATTGAATAACCCAAATGTAGCCTTGTACAAGATGATTATAGCCTTGTACAAGATGAATAATGATGCATTGAATAACCCACATGTAGCCTTGTACAAGATGATTAATGATGCATTGAATAACCCAGATATAGCCTTGTACAGGATGAATAATGATGCATTGAATAACCCAAATGTAGCCTTGTACAAGATGATTAATGATGCATTGAATAACCCAGATATAGCCTTGTACAAGATGATTAATGATGCATTGAATAACCCAAATGTAGCCTTGTACAAGATGATTAAGGATGCATTGAATAACCCAGATATACCTTGTACAAAATCATTAAGGATGCATTGAATAACCCAGATATACCTTGTACAAAATCATTAAGGATGCATTGAATAACCCAAATGTAGCCTTGTACAAGATGATTAATGATGCATTGAATAACCCAAATGTAGCCTTGTACAAGATGATTAATGATGCATTGAATAACCCAAATGTAGCCTTGTACAAGATGATTAATGATGCATTGAATAACCCAGATGTAGCCTTGTACAAGATGAATAATGATGCATTGAATAACCCAAATGTAGCCTTGTACAAGATGATTAATGATGCATTGAATAACCCAAATGTAGCCTTGTACAAGATGATTAATGATGCATTGAATAACCCAGATATACCTTGTACAAAATCATTAAGGATGCATTGAATAACCCAGATATAGCCTTGTACAAGATGATTAATGATGCATTGAATAACCCAGATGTAGCCTTGTACAAGATGATTAATGATGCATTGAATAATCCAGATATACTTTGTACAAAATCATTAAGGATGCATTGAATAATCCAGATATAGCCTTGTACAGGATGAATAATGATGCATTGAATAACCCAAATGTAGCCTTGTACAAGATGATTAATGATGCATTGAATAACCCAGATATAGCCTTGTACAAGATGATTAATGATGCATTGAATAACCCAGATGTAGCCTTGTACAAGATGATTAATGATGCATTGAATAACCCACATGTAGCCTTGTACAAGATGATTATAGCCTTGTACAAAATCATTAAGGATGCATTGAATAACCCAGATATAGCCTTGTACAAGATGATTAATGATGCATTGAATAACCCAGATGTAGCCTTGTACAAGATGATTAATGATGCATTGAATAACCCAGATGTCGCCTTGTACAAGATGATTAATGATGCATTGAATAACCCAGATGTAGCCTTGTACGAGATGATTAATGATGCATTAAATAACCCAAATGTAGCCTTGTACAAGATGATTAATGATGCATTGAATAACCCAGATGTAGCCTTGTACAAGATGATTATAGCCTTGTACAAGATGATTAATGATGCATTGAATAACCCAGATATAGCCTTGTACAAGATGATTAATGATGCATTGAATAACCCAAATGTAGCCTTGTACAAGATGATTAATGATGCATTGAATAACCCAGATGTAGCCTTGTACAAGATGATTATAGCCTTGTACAAGATGATTAATGATGCATTGAATAACCCAGATATAGCCTTGTACAAGATGATTAATGATGCATTGAATAACCCAAATGTAGCCTTGTACAAGATGATTAATGATGCATTGAATACCGTATTTACCGTATGTTTTCATACACTATGTTTTCGGACACCGTTTTTTTCGGGGAAAAATCATATTTGAATGCCTTGTAAGTTTTTTGACGTTGCTCCGCTATAATTGTTTCTACAAGTTATGTTTTCGGACACAATCTTGGAGGATCTGCTTCGTCGTTTTAATGTAAAATTTACAGCGTATTTGGCGTTAATTTAACTGATACAAAGTTCACTTCATTTGGTCGCCAATTATTTAATGCGATCATGAACGTCCATGAACTAATATAATTTAAAATTATTAATCACATGTAATTCGGGATAGTGACAACACCTGCTGTATTAGTCGGACGGGTTACACGAGCTCTAAAGTGTATATCAACAACGGATTGTCTTGCTAAATCAAGATGTTCCAACAAAAAGTAACAGATCAGATATAGATTTTTGAAATCATATTGTGATATTTGCAGACCGGTATCGACATTTTGATCGCGTCACATATATGACAACATACGATGATACACGCGTGCTATTTGATTTTGATCAGACTCGTCATCTAGAGCAGCTTTCTTCGTAGGCGGTTGTTTTTGTGATGCTTCCTCAGAATCATTAATTCGAGGTCGCTTCTGTGGACGGCCTACTGGTCTCTTTGGAGACGATTTTGGCAAGGGCGAGTCCCTCCAAGAACTAGGCAGTGCCTCCTCACTTGTTGCATAACGTATGATAAACTTATCCATCAAATTTATTACAGTACTAACAATATTATGTTTCACAACGATAGCTATCCAGTATACTAACTTTTGTATGTGGTGGGTATTTTATTTATACTTTTTATTTTAATAGTATGATTCAGCTAACAAAAATATGATTGGTTGTCAGTATAGACATTGTTATACACGAAACCACTTCATACAGGTGTGACAGTTACAGCTTTGATTAGAAACCTTGACCCCTGCTTTATATCATTAAACAATACATCAGAGTCGGTATGGATTAGTAAAATTCATTGGCATTGTCCAACAAAACAAACCCTATATCCCTGAGGCATTATATACAAAGGTTTAAACATAGTTATTGTTCTACAGGTAATAAACCTCTTGGTAGACGATATATTTGATTGTGGGTGCTAAATGTTAGGTACATCGTGTGCTCTTTTAATAAAATCCAGATGGCTGCCTTTTATTTCCAAACACATCTGTCAAAGAAATCCCACCAGTTATATTATTAACAATTAACACCCAGACACTTTGAAATCTCTGACATGCATCACTACAATCTTCGAGCAGTAGATTGTTTCCAGCCGGCAAGCTTTGCTCATTTTAAATCTACCCTCGGCTAGGTGGGAAAAAAAGAAGAGAGAACCACAACAAATGCATTACCTTTATTTAAAACAAATATCAACATATTAATCACGCCGACTCATATATTGCAAATTGCTTTTTATTTGTACCCTTCGTAGGCATACATGCAACACTCACCCCATTTGGAGCCTCTCACCCTTGGTGCTCTAAGAATAGCCATCATACATGTACCGGTGTCTCGACTCTCGATACTAAAATGTTTCTGCCCAAAATATCTTAAGAATTATAACTCCAAAATCTTTTTATTTAGTTTGTATTAATATCTTAATTACACATAAATAAAGCCTGCGTGCGTTTGTAATGTAGATTTTAATGATCATTTAGCAGAAGGTTAAACTGGATTGCAAGATTACTATGTTAATATGGCGGTTCTTTTGGAAAATACGCACACAATCGTGGCTCTAATACATGTATGGCTTTGTTTTCTGGTGGATGGACATGTATCAAATAGACAAAATAGGCAAGTAATGCCCATTTTTCATTAATTATCCTTTCCGTGGTGTTAGACAAAATACTTGTTTTACTTCATGGCAGCACGTTGTCATGTGAGCTAACGGTAACTTCGTTACGGACGGGGAAGGGGGGGGGCGGCATAATTCTATCTTCACTTGTATGTTTTCGGACACCTATTCAAAGAATTTAATATGTATTCGGACAACAAAAAAAGTAATTATTTGTTGCAGTCCGAAAACATACGGTAAATACGGTAACCCAAATGTAGCCTTGTACAAGATGAATAATGATGCATTGAATAACCCAAATGTAGCCTTGTACAAGATGATTAATGATGCATTGAATAACCCAGATGTAGCCTTGTACAAGATGATTAAGGATGCATTGAATAACCCAGATATAGCCTTGTACAGGATGAATAATGATGCATTGAATAACCCAAATGTAGCCTTGTACAAGATGATTAATGATGCATTGAATAACCCAAATGTAGCCTTGTACAAGATGATTAATGATGCATTGAATAACCCAGATATAGCCTTGTACAAGATGATTAATGATGCATTGAATAACCCACATGTAGCCTTGTACAAGATGATTAATGATGCATTGAATAACCCAGATGTAGCCTTGTACAAGATGATTATAGCCTTGTACAAGATGATTAATGATGCATTGAATAACCCAGATATACCTTGTACGAAATCATTAAGGATGCATTGAATAACCCAGATATAGCCTTGTACAGTATGAATAATGATGCATTGAATAACCCAAATGTAGCCTTGTACAAGATGATTAATGATGCATTGAATAACCCAGATGTAGCCTTGTACAAGATGATTAATGATGCATTGAATAACCCAGATATAGCCTTGTACAAGATGAATAATGATGCATTGAATAACCCAAATGTAGCCTTGTACAAGATGATTAATGATGCATTGAATAACCCAGATATAGCCTTGTACAAGATGATTAATGATGCATTGAATAACCCAAATGTAGCCTTGTACAAGATGATTAATGATGCATTGAATAACCCAGATATAGCCTTGTACAAGATGATTAATGATGCATTGAATAACCCAAATGTAGCCTTGTACAAGATGATTAATGATGCATTGAATAACCCAAATGTAGCCTTGTACAAGATGAATAATGATGCATTGAATAACCAAAATGTAGCCTTGCACAAGATGATTAATGATGCATTGAATAACTCAAATGTAGCCTTGTACAAGATGATTAATGATGCATTGAATAACCCAGATATAGCCTTGTACAAGATGATTAATGGTGCATTGAATAACCCAGATGTAGCCTTGTACAAGATGATTATAGCCTTGTACAAGATGATTAAGGATGCATTGAATAACCCAGGTTTGGCCTTGCAAGAAGTGACTTGAGCAATTAATAATCCAGATTTGACCTCATAAGAGGTGACTTGTGGAGTATTTGATAATCCAGATTTGGCCTTGTAAGAGGTGACTTGTGGAGCATTTGATAATCCAGGTTTGGCCTTATAAGAGGTGATTTGTGCATTGAATAATCCAGATTTGGCCATGTAAGAGGTGAACTACAAGTCACCTCCAATAAGGCCAAATCTGGATTATTCAATGCACCACAAAGAGGTGACTTGTGGTTAGGGTGCATCAAATGCCCCAATGTCAACCAATTATGATGTCCTTAGTTTTAGAACATTCCTTTGGTCATAAAAAGAATTTCTGCCAATTTTTGTCTAATTCCAATATTGTTTAGGGGGTCCACCTCAATAAGCAAGATTTGCATTATGAAGCATTATATTGCGATATTCATTTAGCTGAATGTTATTTGCTGTTGACCTCTTTACATATTTAATATTTTACAATGGTATTGAATTTGATTAAATAACTATCCTTTGCTTGTTTATTCAAGTTGTTTGTGAAGTCTGCAATCTTTTAAAGTGAGTTTTTACAAAATATTTCAATTTTATCTAATTTTGTATTAAACTTTTTTATTTTTATTGAACTTATTATATTATACTTTCATGTTGTCGCAATTCTATAGCCTGTTTTACAAATGTTATATGCAAACTGTTACTAGTCATTACAGAATATCACAGAAGAACGTCTCACTGTCATCGTCGGAAATGCCACAGAATTGAAGCTTCTTGGAGTCCCATCATACCAACCTGGAACAGAAAGTCCGGAGATATAATTGCTGATCTGACAATGGGTTTGCTCTCATCATGGCAATGTACTGAGTCTGTTGTGAATATGACATTCGATACCACAGCATCGAATACAGGTCACGTAACTGCAGCCTGTGTGACAGTCCAAAAGCAGCTTGGATGAGCTCTCCTTTGGTCAGCCTGTCGTCACCATGCTGGTGAGATTATCCTGTCTCATGTTTTCGATGATCTGAAGATTGAGTCATCCAAGTCTCCAGACGTCACCTTGTTTACATGATTTCTTAAGAGCTTCCAAATGTTGATGGTGTCATCTAAAAGCAATGATGAACAGCTATCTCGATTGAACTTGACATCATTCAACCACGAGGCACTTCAGATTGTAGATACATGTTCTCCAGCTTGCCAAATCAGAGTTTTCGCTACGCCGAGATGATTATCAAGAATTTGCTGAGCTGTGCACAGTGTTCCTTGATGGAGAAACTGAAGTTCATCCTGTCACCTTCAAGCGACCAGGAGCCTTACACAAAGCCAGATGGATGGCTAAACTCATCTATTCGATTAAGATATGCCTGTTTGAGCTGCAAATTCAACAACTACCACGTAACACTATTACTACACTGCATCAAGTTCCAAAGGTGAGGGCGTTTGTGAACTTCACAACACTGGTCTACAGCAGCTGGTGGATGACGTGCAATTCAGCGGTAGATGCGCCGTGGAACGACCTGCAGTTGTACAAGTCTTTATTGCAGTACAAGGTCGTGAATCCAGATGTCTCTCAGAGTGCACTGCATGCCTTCAAACTGCATCTCTGGTACCTGACTGCAGAGATGATTCCTCTTGCTCTGTGGAGCAGTAAGGTGCCTGACGCTGAATGGCGAGCTCTTGCAGACAGTCTGCTGGCTGTTAAACCAGAAACTGCCCTCTTGGCACCACAGAACCGGTTTGGAACAGGCTTTGGCAAGCCAAAGTTTCCAGCAACTGTTACTATGACCACAACTCTTGCTGATTTTGCTAGTATTGATTCCTGGTACACATTCACTATTCTTCAGCTGAACGCTGAGTTCATGACTGAAGAAGTTGCGAACTGACCAAATTCTGCTGCGTACCAAGCTTCTCTCGGCAACCTTCAATCGCTGAACGTTGTCAATGACTGTGCTGAGAGAGGTGTTAAGCTATGCTTAGATTTCTTGGCATCAGCAAGGGATGAAGAACATTACCAGAACGTGCTGCAAGTTGTTGAGAAGGACCGTAAAGAACAGCCCAACTTGCGAAAACGCAAAGGACATAGCAACTAACTGAAGAATCTACCAAATAACTACCACTGACTTTAAAACATTGCTGAATGTAGAATATATTTAACTATATTTAACATTTTGAACATTGAACAAATCATTTAGAAAAATGTTGAAAACAACATATACTGTCTGAATTCATTGCGATGAAACCATTGTCTCCGATGAGTTGAAAAATGTTAAAAGATGTAGTGAATGGTTAATTTGTTATATAATAAATACTTCTAACACCCATTGTATAAATTTAGCATCATACTGTTGAATATAATCAGATAAAAACTGAGCATGTACTATTGCAATATCTATACACAACTCTGCATGCAATATTATATAACATAATGACATGTTTAAAATGAGTGGAAAAACTGGAAATATGTGCCAAATGGCGAGTTTTCGATATTTTGACAAAAAATTCATTTGAATGGTGGACCACCTAAATGTACTTCAAACTTCACCAAACTCTGCCATAAATTTTCTTTTTTTAAATAAAAAAAAACTAGACAAGGGACAAAATGATCCATTGAAGTTAAAAAAAATATGGGGCGTTTGATGCACCCTACTTGTGGTGTGATAAATAATCCAGATTTGGCCTTGTAAGAAGTTACTTGTGGTGCATTGTACTCCTCTACCTCACTATAAAAACCCTAGTTGTATGCCACCCTACAATATAAACCTCTCATTGTTACCCTGTTGCACACTATACAGTTCTCTTTGTATTCCTGTACCTCATAAAACATGGATATGGTCATGGAAGTGGTATTATTAAATAAACTTAATTATGTTGAATTTCTTAACTTTAGTTAATGACTAATTAATAACATCTTTTGTGTGAATTCACATCATTAAATTACTTCTTTGTGAGATGGTCTTGTTAGTGTCAAGTGTTTCCATTTATGAAGAAGAAAAAGAGCAATCAGATTAGTACAAATACTACTCTACTAATATTACTATTACAGCGACAAAGTTTGTGATCAATTTCTAAATGTTAGCCATTGCTGGAGAGTCCCGATAATAAGTTAAACTAAATTTTTCTCCTAAGCTTTCTTTAGTACCATGTGCAGTTATGAAAAATATTTTATTTTGGCAGAGGATGGATCATGGGCTGTAAGGATGACATGGTGACTGTATTCTACCTGGATTATGGCAATGTAGAGACATTGCACAGGGCCCAGACTTCTATAACTACATCTCCCATCTGGTCCCTCCCACCATTGGCTAGACCGTTCAAGCTGACAAGTAAGTATTGTCAATCTTACACATATATCACACACTGGTAGACTCTTAAAAATCTCAGGCAGTTAATGCTACCTGTTTGCTTAATAAGTGAATCGTGCACCTGCCTGAATTCCCATTCTCCCAGCTTCTCACATCTTAGCATTGGATAATGTGATGACCACTATCTGTTGATTGATCTGTCCAGTTATCTCCTAAACTGATGGGTGGAAAATCAGTATTGTGAAGAAAAAAAACATATTGCTGTTGCATTATCCATTGGCTGGGAATAGGGTTCTTACTTGGCTCTAGACCTTAGTATCCCTGGACAGTTGTTTTAACAGTCAAATGTGTATGGTTTAATGTATAACAATTTCATGTTACAATGACATTTTCAGATTATATTTTGACCATACATTAGAAATGTATGGTCAAAGTAGTAATATGTGTCTGACTGGGTGTTGGGGTGTGTAGCTGGGATAGAGGTTGGGTACCTGACTGGGGGTTTGTGTGAGTAGCTGGGATGGAGGTTTGGTTACGATAGGTGATAAGAAGCATGGAGATGTAAAGTGGCAAACCGCTGCAGTTGGCTTGGTATGCCCCATCACCAATTCCCAAATATATGTAGTAGGGGCAAATAGTGTTACCCTTTTTCATAAATTTGACCATCAGCACCTCCACCCATTCATGTGCCTGAGTTAAGTCTGGCATTTCGGTAAGTTTCTTTGGCACTGTGGAGTATTCATGTTCCATAAACACATTCCTAATTTTGCAAGATTCATTCACCAGTTTGACATCATTTTTGTCACTCATTAGAAAATATTGATTTGTGATTTAGATTATGGCCTTTCAAGTCTCATTTCAATGTGCAATTCATTCCACATTGCTGGGCCCTGGTATGCAAAAGAACGTTGTCCATATGACTTCGTTTTCATAGTTTGAATAATCAGTATACGATTGTCAGAAGAGGAGCACAAGTATCTTGCTGGTGTGTACACTTGGGTGAGGCCGGATAGGTATGCTGGACTGGGACCGTCAGTGAAACATAGCATAGAGAACAAATTTTGTGTTTGATTTTGGATCAACTGGATAGCCAGTGTAGGTACAGAACATTGGGGAGGTGTGTTCTGATCGTGGTACTCTAAAGATGATTCGAGCAAGTTTCTGGAGTAGATATTGAGACAAATCGTACATATTTGAGTTACAATAGTCCAGTCTTGATTGAAAGTACTAATGAACACACAAGTGTTATAGTGGCATCAGTTGAAAGATATTTGTGAATGGAGCTGATGTGTCTCAGCTTAAGATGCGCAGCCTTGCATATGTTCATGACATGTTGGTGCAGTTTGAGAGTACTGTCTAGAGTAACACCTAGGTTTCATACTGACTGCATGAATTTAATTTTGGTGTTGCTGATATTTATTGTTTGAGGTAAATGATGTGAATGAGAAAGTCTTTATGTTGTGATCAGACTGGCCTCAGTTTTATCTTCATTCATCTGCATCTTGTTACATGTCATCCATGATTTCACATCAGAAATGCACCTCTCTACTCCTTGGATGGTAGCATCAATTACGGTTGGCTGGCTAGATTTGTATATTTGGGTGTCATCAGCATACAATTGGTGAGACACAGGATTATGATCTATGACACTTGAGAGCGGCTGAGTGTATAGAATTAAGAGAACAGGTCCAAGAACATATCCCTGTGGAACAACACAACATAGATCAACTGGGCTGGAGTGTATTCCATTTGCATGTACAATTTGTGTCCTGTTGACTAAGTAGGACTTGAACCACTGTAAGGCTGCCAAATATATGCTGGAGACTGTGAAGTAATATATAATGGTCTATTCTTCCAAATACTGCAAACAAATCAAGGAGGGTGAGGACTGTAATCTTACTGCTATCCAAAGCAGAGAGAATGTCATTAAATACTTTCATACGAGTAGTTTCAATACTGTGGCAAGGGCGATATGCAGACTGTACATTGCTCGAAAGACTGAATTCAAATGAGGTACAAGTTGGGTTAGAATAATTTTTTCTTTGATTATTGATATGAACGGGAGATTAGAAACTGAGCGGTAGTTCTTTAAATTGTTATGATCGAGTGTTGGTTTCTTCAGCTGAGGCTTTACGATGGCAGTTTTGAAAAATGATGTGAATTCCTCGGATGAGAGAGATATTAATAATATCAGTTAGTGAAGGCAATATTGGGTCTGAGCAGCAGTAATATTGGAATTGTATCATGTTCACATGACTTTGGTGCACTCTTCATTATTTTTTTCCATACTAAATCCATAGAGACAGGTTCAAATGCTCCTAATGGTTGTCGTTGAAATTCTGTATCATAACTGTATGGTGATGTTGAGTCAAAGAAAATTGTGTTGTCAAGCGTATCTCTGATGCCTTGTACTTTCTTATGGAAGAAATTTTCAAACAGTTCTGAAAGGTCTACTGGAGGGAATGTAGTCGGAAGTGGTGTACATTTGTTCCTTGACATTAGTTTGTTTGTTATCTCGAGTTCTTTGCAGCTGGAAGGAACTCTCCATGATCTTAGTACTGTAGTGGGATAATTTTGCTAAATGGACTATGTTTGTGACGTTCTTCTAAGCGGCTTCATAGATTTGTTTATGAATAGTGAGTCTGTTGGAAAGCCAAAGCCTCTCTGCTTTGCGATGGTGTCTTTTAGCAGTGCAAAAACACTGCTAAAACCCAAGAGAACACTTTAATTGATACTCTGCACGTGGGGGCTGGGGCAAGTTTTTCAAGCAATGAAAGCAGGCAGTTATCGAGTTGTTGAAATAGAAATTATTCTGTTGATATAAGTAAGAAAAACTGTAGAAGATGATGATTTAATTATAAAATACGTAATAAAAGTATGTTTCCCTTGTAAATATGCACAAATTATAAAAGCCAAACTACCTACTTGCAAACATCAGTAACGACAGCTCCACATAAAACTTTATAATGTTTACCATTCTAAATAGTGTTACTGATGAAGTTAGTCACTGTGAGTCACATTGTTATCACATGCATATTAAATTGGTTTGCCTTATCAGTATAGTTATTAAGGATATTTATGGGGACTCGTAGAATGGAAATGAGAATTGGTGAATTGTTTTTTTTTCTTCATGGTATATATTTTTTTTTCAATTTACAACCGAAAAACATAGGAATTAGGACACATTTTTTATCTGTATGAATCGGTGTTGATCATTTTAAGGGCTGTTCCAGTAAAACATATAGCCCCTCCCACGGGGACGGCACTTTAAAAAACAATATGTAGGAGGTTATTTTTGAAACTATTTATATTCTGATAGTGGAGGGTTGGCTTGAAAAATCACTTCAGGTGTGGGTTGTGTTAAAAAATCAGAAATCACATGTAGGGTTGTCAGAAAAAAAATCAATGCATAATATTTAAATCACATCTAAAGCCCCGTCTTTGCGGTCTAAATCGCGGCGAATCAACGTGCAGGGGAGAGAACTTTAACGGGTTATTTTTTTTTTTTTTTGTCTCGAGTTATCCAGTGAGATTTGCGCGCGCGCGTTTTCGAGTGACACGGCATGGCGAAAGAAAGTGTTCGGCAGTTGGGGATTGATCAACTTTCAAGTTTTCTGCGGGAACGTGGAATTATAGAAGAAATTATCCAGAAATTTAGAGGTTTGCTATCTTGGAATTCAGTTTTTCAGTTCCATTTCTCATTTGGTCTGACGAAGCTCGCAACACATCGGTGTACATAATACATTTAAGACACGGGTATTTTTCGCGTCTCTTTGGCGATATGTAAATATTATTATTATTATTATTATTATTATTATTATTATTATTATTATTATTATTATTATCCATTTTTGTGTTTGACGCCTTGTAAATCCACGTGGAATAACACAACCATGTGTCATGAGGCCATTTCGAATGTAGTGGCTACATAGTCCTGTTACCGTGTACCGGCTAGTGTCTGAACTATACGCTGGCATATTCCGGACAAATTTGATGTGGCAATTGAGCATTTTAATGAAACGGGTGACTTCATATCGTCCATCAAAACGTGTTGGGGGTGGGGGGTGGGGCTAATTAATCGGACTAAGAGCAGACCCCAACGGATATAATCACTAGAACTTGCTTAGACGTCAGAACTGTTTCTACCAATAATAACTGTTGAATTAGACTAGTTTCCTGATAGTATTTTTTACCATTTTCAGGGCCAAGTAGTAGTACACACTGTTTCTGACCTTCATAACCGATCACTATAACAGAATCTCTTTTAGTTTCCATGTTTGCGGAAGTGTTTATTATTGTTTTTGCAATTAGTGAAAAACTTACTGGCATCTATTAGGGTCAATGTCATTCAATATATTCAATTCTGATTATTCACTTATTCGACATAGTTATGTATTCAATCATATAATAATGGATCAGATAATTATCACATTATTAATATACTGTGAATCATGAAAGTTTAGCAACCATTCAAAAAATTTATACAAGGTTTGGTTAATTGCAATTTCAGAGCTAACATAGGTAAAATTGCATGATGCTGCCATTTGTAATGCAGGGTTAATAACACCATTTTCAGCACAAGTGAATCTATATAAAGCAGCCAATTTTACTACTGAAGAAGAGATAACAAGGCCAAAGTGGGGTTTAAACAAATATGATGAATGGCAAGTAATCATAAAACAACATCCTACACCTCTCTGCCAAGTTAAAAGTACATCATGTTCCTGATTGGCCACCAGTGATGCTGCTGCTGCTGTTGGCAATAGACAGTTGATTATTCCTCAGTTTTCATCCATTTGTTAAATCTAATTCATGGTGGGTTTTAGATTTAAAAAAAAAAATATTTTCAGGACTATGACAGCCGTTGTATCAAATATTTTAACTACATCCAGTGGGTGGTTGGGATGAAAATCATGGAACAATAAACTGATTGATCAATAGGGATGTTGAAACAGTGTTTTGACATGCTATATTTCTTTTTTCTTGTATATCAATCATGCAGCAAGGCATAAAATTAAGACATATCATTTGCAGAAAATATATTTTTCAGACAAGAAATTATAAGTGTACAAGCAGGCATAAATAATGTAGCATCACTTTCACACGTTTAAATTTTTGTTTATTTTTGACAAATCAAGAAACAAACTTGGCTGACAGACAAAAGAACAAAAGATGATTGATTACAGACATTGGATACAAATAAAAATGTGCAGTAGATTATATATCTAAGAATTCTCCAGTCAGCAGTCATTTAAATCGCATCTGTGCCCAACCCAAAATTAAAATCGCTTCTACCACCCTCTAACCACTAGCTAGAAATTAGGTAAAATAATATGCTTCTGTAGGGGGTGATGTTTTTTTTATTAAAATGCAGCAGACGGTGGATCATAATTTTTTAAAATTGCTTCTATTGTGGGTTGGTTGAATTTGAAAGTGCCTTCCCCCCG
This sequence comes from Unio delphinus, assembly GCA_029339505.1. Lineage (NCBI taxonomy): Eukaryota > Metazoa > Mollusca > Bivalvia > Unionida > Unionidae > Unio > Unio delphinus. Next base: position 18,051,937 of record JAQISU010000014.1, read on the forward strand.
GGGGTTATATGTTTTACTGGAACAGCCCTAAATAAGTTTTGTGGTAATGATGTCATTGAGAGATGCATTATCTAAAACAATGCGAGTTCATGACACTACATTGAAAGAAGACAGTTATGTATGTGTTTAAATTTTGTCCATAATTCCAGATTGTAATTTATTTAAATTTTGTCCATGATAGTAGATTGTAATGATCATTTGTGTACAACATATTACATAGCTAATTTTTCTCCATGATTAAAGATGGTGGGATATAGTTTTTGTTTTGTGGGTTTAACAATACTTGTAACACTTATGACTACATTTGGAACAGAAAATGGGGGCTAAATGCCTTTCCCAAAGACACGCCAAGAACTGGCCAGAGCGGATATTGAACCCATGATACTAACCTAATTATCATAATATTGAAGGCAAACTTTAACTTTTTGCCGTTCCCATTATCAGAATGAAAAGGGAGGTAATGAAAGTCAAAGTCAACTCGACTCGCATTCTCCAGTGATGCAGTTTTTCAAAGAGAATAATTTATTCATGCCACCCATTTCATATCAGTGGCTATAACTTTGACTCAAACCAGATATAACAAATTGTATGCTACAAATTCATGCATTGCTTTTACTTCAGTATTGCTTAGTTGGGTATTACTTTTCTGTTGGTATTGGCATTGTAGTTGTTAATGTTGATGTGACATTTGTTTTGCCCCAGCTGATCAAACTTAACTCAGCTATTCAGCTTGAGTGATACAGCTCCTGTTATGTATGTGTGCTTAGCTTTTGTCCATGATGGTAGATTGTAATGATCATTTGTACACAACTTAGTACATAGCTAATTTTTGTCCTTGATTGTAGATTATATTTTAAGATAGTGATAATTTTTAAGCAGCATGTTTACTTGGATTTGAGTTCAGGACATTGGCTTTTCTCTTAGGAAAAACATGGTTTGTATGATTTTTGACAGGTTGATTCACTGAAGTTTATATAAAAAGACCTAAACTTGCTTTCAGTTTGGTGTAATTTTCCTTTAAGATGATGGATTTTGCTTTTTAGAAAAGGTTATTGTGACATAAGTCAAGTGGGAGTGTATATAGGGTTATTGACATCAAAATAATTTTTTTCCATCATAAAATCAGTCTTAGAGGAATCAGTTTTAGTTGTATCTAGATTTAATGTAAGAAAAATCATTTTTTTAAATTATTTATTGGAATTACAAAGTGCTCATATGACTTTGCACTAAAGCTCTATTTTAGGATTACTTTGAATTCATTAATCATAGTAATACAACAATATTTTTGGAACATTGACATAGTTGTATCTGTTGGTACATCAGCATGTTCAATCTGTAATTCCTTTGGAACTGAACGATTTTAGACTTGTGGTAGAACTTTTAGTTTTTTATTTGGGATTTCATTCACAGTACTGAAGTTATGTAACATTATCATTTTATTACTTAGAACTAAATTATTTGTTGTTTTTTACTTTTTACTTTTATTTAGTTTACATTATTATGTATATTTAATTTGTTTTATTTCTTTGCTTTCCTTATTGATTATATGCTATGTACATCAATTATTTGTACTTGACACTGTCCAGAATCAAGTGAATTGTGTACCTGACCAATGACATTTATTTTGTAAACAACATAATATATAGCTAATATTTCTCTATTATTGTGGATTAAATAGTCAGCTAATAATTATTAGTAAAGATGTTAACTTTATTTTGAGTTAAAGATAGTCTTGACTCTGACTTTAGAATCTTCCAGAATGGAAAATTATATTAAGTTGACAGAGTATTTTCAGAAAATGGTAATTGCTACGTAGGTCACTTAGAGTGGCCAAGTGGTTAGTGTCCGCTCAGGATGTGGGAGGTCATGGGTTTAAACTCCTGCCGATTAATACCAGAGACTTGTAAAAATGGCACTAACAGCTGCCTCACTAGGCGCACAGCATTAAGAGGTTAGTGTTATGACTGGTGTCAGGATAATGTGACTGGGTGGGACATCATGCCACATATCTGCAGCATGATGCCCCAGTGCTAGATATCACTATAAACTGCCACACCGCAGATGTTATAGCAATATGTCTGAAATTTGTTTAAAGCTACTTCAAAAAGCCAAATCACATGCACACATAACACACACACACACACAGAATGGTATCTAAATCTTGTTTACCTAAGAATGATTCAGTCTTGCATTAACATATGAAGTAGAATCAGTCTTATTTTTGTGTTTAGTTTTTAATTTTATTAGATTTATTTTATTAAAATTAGTATTCACTGCAATTTTTTGGTGCTGAATAATATTCTTAGATTTAAACATTAATTGGGACTTGTAGTGAATACAAGAAACTTTTGCATTTTTTTACTGTCATACATTAAAAGACTGCTCATCACCATACTCCATACTAATTGTACATACTTCATTCAGCAACTTCTTTTTATTTGTACAACAGTAATTCTTTCACATTTATGTAGCAGCTGTATATTGTACAGTAACTTCATATTTGTACAGTGGCTTTACATTTGTACAATAGCTTCACAGTGGTACAGTAGTTTCACTTTTAAAGCAGCTTCTTTGTCAAAAATGCTTCAGTCAATAAATCAACCCATTGTTTTTGAGTACTAAAAGGTTAAAAAGAGGATTACTATTTACCTCTGGTTTTGAATCTTAAATGACATTTTTGACCTCCTTGGTAGAAGCTGACATAATCGCAATTCCATCCATATATGTGTTTGTTCATTTGTTCTTACATCCTGAAGTCCATCCATGCCTTGGATATACCTTAGTTGTTTAGGTTTTTCATATGGTCAGTTTCTCAAGTACATTTGGTCAGAATGTCATATTATTTGATACATCTTGATTTATACATGACTTATTTTAAAGAATCTAATGGATAAACACACAATGCTGGTCTTGACCAATTTTTGCATTTTCAAATATGGCAACTCCAGTTCCACTAATTCTTTTGACTCGGATTCATCAGATTATGCATCCCTGACTATGATTTAGTAAATTTTTAAGTATTAAAACTTACACTTGAAACCCATGAGAAATATTGTCAATGTTAAAGTGTAGAAAAGGAGAGCAAAAGCTGGAAAGTCATTGCCGTCACTATTACAATATTGAGGAGAGACATAAAAGTGCACTGTGATATTGGCAATGTTACCTTATATTGGGATACATGATAATATGTGAGTCTACTAGTATAATGGGTTCATGACCATAGTTGTGTTATATCCAAGACCATGTTGGGGCCCCGAGTGGCCGAGTGGTCTAAAGCGTTGTTCGTTACGGACCACTGCCATCTCACCTCTGTCTGCGTGTGTTCGAGTCTAAGGTTCGGCAAATGTAGTTATGTGAGAAAGCTTGCCAGTAGCTTCTCGTGGGTCGGTGGTTCTTTCCGGGATTTGTCCGGTTTCTTCCTCCACCATTAATACTGGCCGCCATGTATAGCCTATATTGTGCTGAAAAATTGCGTTAAACCATAAAAACAAACAAACCAAGACCATGTTATACTGAGGTGCCTAATGGTGAGATCAATACCATTGTTATATCAGAGACCATGTTATATTGGGGTGCTTAATAATGAGATTTATGATTATGCCATTCTTATGTTAGGGACCATGTTATACTGAGGTGCTTAACAATGAGATCCATGACTATTCAAATGCTATGTCAGGGACCATGTTATACGAAGGTGCTTAACAATGAAATCCATGACTATACAAATGCTATGTCAGGGACCATGTTATACCAAGGTGCTTAACATTGAGATTCATGACTATACAAATGCTATGTCAGGGACCATGTTACACCAAGGTGCTTAACAATGAAATCCATGACTATACATGTGTTATGTTAGGGACCATGTTATACCAAGGTGCTTAACAATGAAATCCATGACTATACAAATGCTATGTCAGGGACCATGTTATACCAAGGTGCTTAACAATGAAATCCATGACTATACAAATGCTATGTCAGGGACCATGTTATACCAAGGTGCTTAACAATGAAATCCATGACTATACAAATGCTATGTCAGGGACCATGTTATACCAAGGTGCTTAACAATGAAATCCATGACTATACAACTGCTATGTCAGGGACCATGTTATACTGAGGTGCTTAACAATGAAATCCATGATAATACAAATGCTATGTCAGGGACCATGTTATACCAAGGTGCTTAACAATGAAATCCATGACTGTACATGTGTTATGTTAGGGACCATGTTATACCAAGGTGTTTAACATTGAGATTCATGACTATACATGTGTTATGTTAGAGACCATGTTATACTGAGGTGCTTAACAATGAGATTCATGACTATACATGTGTTATGTCAGGGACCATGTTATATTGAGGTGCTTCATAATGAGATTCAAGACTATACATGTGTTATGTCAGGGACCATGTTATACTGAGGTACTTAACAATGAGATCCATGACTATACAAATGCTATGTCAGGGACCAAGTTATACCAAGGTGCTTAACAATGTGATTCATGACTATACATGTGTTATGTCAGGGACCATGTTATACTGAGGTGCTTAATACTATACCCATATTATGTCTTGATGAGGTAAATTCTTAGCCCAGAAAGATTTCATGAATTTACATGCGAGTCCCCTTTTTCTCATTGCAGAGTTTTGGTCATTACACTATCATGTTTTGGTCATTGTTGGTTGGTGATTTAGGACTTTGAGTTAGAGCAATTATGAAAGATGTATGTAGGAGTGTAGTTAGAATAATTATGAAATTATGAAATCACTATGTAGGAATTAATATAATAATGAAAACTGTGTAGTTCTTCATAAAGAGCCTTCAGTGTGTACTACAAAATCTGTTGCTTTTTTCAGAACCGATTTCTGACTTCAAGAATTGCTTGGAGTCCCAGCTAGTGAAGTTAGAAGTCATCCAGTCAGGCTCGGAAAGTACAGTAAGTGAAATTATCATTTTCTTGGGTTACTGACATTTTGGTACTGAGAGTCTTATCCAGCATTTCCACTGTTCCTTTTTGCATATGTAAACATCTATATGTATGTATGTATGTATGTATGTATGTATGTATGTATGTATGTATGTATGTATGTATGTATGTATGTATGTATGTATGTGTGTGTGTGTGTGTGTGTGTGTGTGTGTGTGTGTGTGTGTGTGTGTGTGTGTGTGTGTGTGTCTGTGTGTGTGTGTGTGTGTGTGAGAGAGAGAGAGAGAGAGAGAGAGAGAGAGAGAGAGAGCATATGTTCTTACTACTTCTTGATTAAATACTCTTTACAGTGAGCATTTGTTCACTGAATATTCAACATTGCATCATTGCAGCTGATCCAGACCTATCACTCAGAGTATTGGTAAATTTCTTTTATTGCCCTATAATACTGCATAAGAGTCAGTGGCCCTTGTCAAGCCAAAGAATTAATGGATCATGTTTGGGCATATATTGAAGTTTGAATTGTTCTATAATCACTTACAAAGTTAACTTAAATCCCTCCAACTTTTATTACTTTGTGAGTGGTTAGGTAAATTTACATATTGATAAATACCCAAAAGTAATTATTTAATCCTGTAATGTATACTATTTCTTATGTGGAAAAACTAAGGCTTCGGACCTAGTCCTTGAAAATAAAGACGCAGTAATTTATAAATGAACCAGATTTTCTGCAGTTTGATGGACACGTTTAATGGGTATAGTACTAAAACTAGTATTCCTGCTTTGTTGACCTATTCATATGTCATTCAATCCCATGATGCAATAGCTTGGACGGGTAGCGACGAGACACATTCAAATATCAAATGAGTAGAATTTGCTGCAGGACAATTCTCTTGATTAGAGAATTGATATGACCCAGAGTAAATGAAAAATGTTTGAGTAGTCAAACCCTTCACATCATACTCCATGTTTTGACTGGTTTTCTAAATTATATCAGAGAATACAGCTTTGTAGATGCAAATACTGGGTAACCAGTCCATGTTATTTATCTTTCTGCTGTGAGTTGTATCCAGGATGTTACGTAGCACATAAGAGTTGCACATAAAAGATAAACTCAGCTTAAACCTTTTGTAAATTTACCCATTGCTCTTGTCAGATGAAAGATAAAAGTATAATCCTTTTGTAAAATTGAAGGATAAGTAAATAAGTGTTCGTTATTAATAGTGAGTGAATTTGTTACTTCTCAAACAGCACATACCCAATTTGATTTTTGAAATGAATGTACTTGCCTGGGGCTACATGATTGGAGGAGACATTGTACTAGTACCAGATTTAAAGCGATTCATTTTGTATAGCTGTGAATTATATCCCATGAACAATTTTTTAAGCATCTCAATGACTTCTAAAAACTGAAGCATTCACATTTTTTTGTTTGATTTTAACCACATTTTGTAATACAAATTCTCCTCATCCACGGTAACATATGAATTTAATGGGGGCAAGAGATTTTGTGCATTTTACATAGTTATGGCCCATGATGACTTACAACAGCCATGCATGCTAATGTTTTAAACACACTAGCATTAGAATCCTTTGTTTGATATTAACTTATTTTGTCTCAACAATATCAGCAGATGGGAACCATATTTCACAAAGTTCAATCCCATGATTGAAATACATACTTTAATGGCTTGTGAAAACAGTCATTCTTATTTATTTTTTTTTTATTTTTTTTTATAAGGCTTTATACTTAGCAAAATATATGATGATACCAATTTCAAGAATAATTTTGACTCTAATAATAATAATAATTGACTCTAGACTACACCGTTTTCTACAGCATGTTAATGCTTGGTAGCAAAGGATAACGACAATATTAATAACAACTGTTTTATGGTTTTTTTTCTTCTTTAAAAATGGTTTAATAAAATGTTAAAGAAATAGTAGATAAAGTTTTCTCTAACATTATTTCTGTCTTTCCAGGCTAATACATCTGAAGTGAGAATTGTTGAAGTCATGTCAAATCCCCAGAGTTAAGTTTGCAAGAAGACTGAAAGTTCTTTAAAAAAAGATATCACAGTCTTAAAGCAAAACAGCAGGAAGTGCTATTGAGAGTGTTTTTTACCACATTTTTGATTGTTTTTGGATATCTTATAGTTATGAAATCAACCCCTTGAGGTTGACAAATTACTACTAATGTATTTTCTTTCCATCTGTGGACAGTTTTTGTTTGTTTGGCCTAAATCATGTTTTCTTTTAATGATTTGTTCATCATTTATAAAGACCTATAGTTAGGTATTTACATTTGTGAACACAAATGTAGCTTTATAATGAAGATAAAAGATAAACAGTTGATTACCACTTTCAGCAAGATGGGAAAATTGCTGCTCATTATCATTCTCTTATCCTTGACAGATTACTTGTTTGATGTAAATTGTTGAAAAATTAAAAGAACCATATTTCACTATTCATTAACTATGATTTTAAAATATGTAACAAAAGAAGCAAGACCCAGCAGGTAGGTAAAGTCATCAAACAGTTTATCTCCCGAGAATGCAAATTGAAAATTCAAAAGACAGTATTGTGAATTAAATCCCAAATAATCCTAAATATTCTATCACAAGTCCAGAGTATAGAATGTTCTGAATTAATTCAAATAATTTTTTTTGAATGTCCTGATGTACCAAGAGTCCTGAATGAAATGAGGTACCATATGATATAATCCAGATTGTCTTTGAATGAGATCTCAATGATTCCAAAGTAGTGTTTTAGTCCAATAAGTTGATGAGCACTTTGTTATTCTAATGAATAATTTAAATAAGTAATTACTGTCAAATTATATCTGCACACAACTATAAGAGTTTATACAGATTTATCAAAAAAAAACAATTATCAGATTCGCGTAAACAGCATGTTTACTTCTTTGAATAAAAAAATCACTAGGCAAACACCCTCAATCATGGACACGATAAAGTTAACATACATAAGAATATTGTCTTTTCTCCTTTTCCAAATGTTGCCAGATTGGCCATATTACGTATCACATTATTGTATTACTTTATATTAACATATATCTGGAATGGTTTACCTTTCCATACATATTCTACTTAGTTCTCCAAAGGATTTCAAGGTTTGTTGTTTTCACTCAATAGTCAGAATGTTTTGTTTCAGAACAACATTCTGCAACATGAAAAAGGTGTGGTCTGCCTTTTTTTAAGGGCATGTATACTCAAATATGTCTCCCAAAGAGGTCCACCACTTGAATCACTTTGTCATGTATGCATGTTTCCTTTTTAAGCTTAAAAAGTACATCAGTAAGACATATAAAATGTGTTATACTGAAAATAAAGATATATACATATAAAAGAAAAAAAGGTAAAGAGAAAAGCATAAAGAAGCAAACAGAAAAGGATGAAATTTGAATATACAATACTCCCCAGAGGTCATCATTTAACGTTTGAATGCATTTTCTGGATTTCTGTTGTACATTTTGTTATGACTGTATGGTCTCAAACAAAGTAACAGAAAGAAATAAATCTACAAATTATGCAAACATTAACAAATAATTTATTCTCGGAGTTATAAAAGGAAAATGTAAGAGGAACTTACAGTATTATGAATTAAATCCAAAATAATTCTAAAAGTTCTATCACAAGTCCAAAAATTCAGAACATTCTGAATGAATTCAGGTCTTGAATGTGCTGAAGTGCCAGCAGTCTTGATGTATCACAATAGCATTGTCTAAAACTCCTTTGAATAAATTCACAATGATCCCAAAATGTTGGATTAGTCCAGATCATAATATGAACACATAATTCCAGTGGATAATACTAAAAAACATCCACCCAAATCTAAATACAATATGAAATACATATGCATGATGATAGTACAAGAACAATACAAAAACAATACAAGGAAATAGGTGCTTGCATATATATACATTCATACATACTTGTCTCAACCTGAAAAAATCCTTGCTTGTTATGATAATTTTCCCCGCCTATTATGACACCTGTTAAGTAGATAACCCCATTGTTTCAGTCCGTAGTATCATGTAGACCCACTTAATTTGACAAAATGCAACTTTTAATGGCCATCTTGGAGACATTTTACAACAAATGTTCCAGCGTTTATGCTACTACTGCATAAATGCAAACCATTATGCTTTTTGGCATAATCATTACTCTTTTTCTTTTTCTTTTTTTCCACTAAATTATGCCTTACAAGTGAACATATATGGATTACTCGATTTCATTATATCCACCTTCCAAAAAAATAAATCATTTGTTTTCTTTTTTTAATTGACATTCTATTAATCCCACAGACTGTATTCTAGATGGCTTCTATGTAACTCTGATATAAGAGATTGATCTGGTGGTCTAGTGGTTAGAGCATCTGCCTCTGATACGGGAGGTCGTGGGATCACTGCCCTGATCGAGTCATACCAAAGACTTATATAAATGGTACTGACAGATACCTCACTTGGCACTCAGCAATAAGAGGTTAGTGCCAGGACTGGTCGGTCTGGTGTTAGAATAATGTAACTGTGGGGGACATCATGCTACATGTCTGGCATGATGCCCAAGTGCTAGACATCACTATAAACTTAGCGGTATGATTGAAAAATTGTTAAAGCTATGCTAAAAATCCAAATCACACACGATATAAAACTATCCTTGTCTGTAGACTTGCATGCACTTTCCTAACAGAATTATGTTCTATTTATAGCAGCTATCCTATTTCCAACAAACATGCTGGTTCTACTTTCAGACTTTTGACCCCAGATGCTACTTGTAGCAACTCTATGGTTTAGTGAGGAGAGAACAGACTGGTTTTCTAATTTTTAATCTTTACTCTTTGATTCTTAGTTCTAATTCATATTTGGTACAGAAACAGTCTATAGGTATTTGACACTTAAAACCCTGATTTCTTTTAGTCAATGCATGTGTTAGAGCAAAGAGATTTTCAGGGGCCCCAAGTGGCTGAGTTGTCAAAGCAATCTTTATTACGGATCACTGCCATCTCATATCTGTCTGTGTGGGTTCGAGTCTCGGATTTGGCCAGTATGGGTATGTGAGAAAGCTTGCCAGTAGCTTCTCGTTGGTCAGTGGTTCTTTCTGGGGTTTTCCCGGGTTCTTCCTCCACCATTAACTCCATTAATGTATAGCCTGTCTTGTGCTGAAAATGGCGTTAAACCCTACAAGATATTTTCTTTCAAATGATTTCACAGATGGATTAGAACAAGGCAAAAAATAACAATCCTCCAAAGATAAAGATATGAATGACTTAATTGTAGGCTGTGTAAAATGAATATTAAAATTTAGCGCTAAAAGTCTTCAGATGGATTCTGGTCGATGTGTATGTTAGAGCACAAATATTTTTTCCAGTAATTTTACATATAGATCAGAAAAAGAAAAAAAGAAACCAAATCCTCCAAAGATTAAAAAATAAATACATGAGTGGCATAATACAGTGTTCCTTTCCTAGGGCAGCATCAGCTTTGGTTTTAGAATTCACTTATAAAGTAAATAGTTTAAGTGTTTCTATGCTTGGTGTGAGTGTAAGCCTTTAACTAAAGCAGTGCTAGGTCACTTGATTTAAAATCATCTATAAATAGAAACCAGCAAATATTCAAACTAAGCTGGTACCTCCTTCCCCCAATCCAACACCTGGTTATTGATTTGTTTTGAAAAAGAGTAAAACAAAAGCACAAATAGAATTTTAAAAAATCATTAGTGCCTAATATTTTTTTAAAAAGTTGTCCATCACTGTGCCTAAAGTACAGATTCTTTAATTGAAGCAGAATGAAGCAGAAAGTGTTTGATAGGAGTTATGTCTATGAAATGGAGAAAGTGCTTCCATTGTATTTTCTTTAATAGAGTATCAAATCCTTGCAATCCATCAATCCAGACTCTCCAATATTGTCAGCAGTGCTAGATTACTCGACTTAAAATCACCTATAAATAGAAACCAGCAAATATTCAAACTAAGCTGGAATTTTGATACTTTTTTGTGTGTTCTTTGGCTTGGTGAGATTTCTTTCCCAACATGCCTGTGGCATAGTGTCCATTCTCTGTTTTTCCAAATATAGTTTGTATTAAATCCATTTAGGGTTCCTTTCTGTCGATCTCTTGCTGAAATACGACAGCCCATCCTTAAGTTAGGACCAAATGGTCGTAATAAAATATAGTGTCGTTCCACAAGCCTTTCAGGTTAATTGTGAATGTCAGGGAAGGAAACTCACACTTAGTCAAAATTTTAGACCTGATGGTAGTTGTTTTCTTTTGATATTTTTTCACTGAAAGTGAAGAAAGAAAGGCTTTTAGAAGGAAATCGTGACAACAATACCCATAATAATGTTTCAGATATTTATTAGTGACACATATAGAAAAAAAATCATTTAAAAAAAATTATTTAGAGCACTATGGATATTGAAAAGGACTTTAAATAGTAATATCTCACAAGTTGTGCTGTTTTATCTGAACTTATGTAAACTAGGATCAACCATCTAATCCATCAGTATTCTTAATACTTTGTCATTTCATCTTTATAGCCCTTCTAATGCACACTTTATTATTTGTCTTTGCAGCCCTTCTAATACATCCTTTGACATTAGTGTCTTTATAGATTTTCCAATACATTGACTTTCATTGTCATTTGTGTCTTTATAGCCCTTCTCATACATCATTTGACATTAGTGTCTTTATAGATTTTCCAATACATTGTATTTCCATTGTCATTTGTGCCTTTATAGCTGTTCTAATAGTTCCTTTGTATTTTTTCTTTTCCTGATCTTTAAGCTTAAGAATCTTCATTGGTAAATATATACTTGAATTCATAATTTGTCTTGTTTGTTTCCAATTCTCATGTTGATGTTGGGCAGAGTAGCATTCATCTTTTTCTTTCTAATTGTTTTCTTCCCAATCAGTTAATGAAAATCCTTGACGGACAAATGTTTTTGTAACTGTAGACCGACAATTATCCATCTTCTTTTGAATATTGTATTTTACTATGTTTAGTGCCGAGTTAATCAGACATTTTGATTCTATTTTATTGTATTTGCTCATATTTTTGGTAATTGTGTTTCATTCATTGCCATGAAAAGAATGAATCAGGATTATTATAATACCAAACACTAGCGACCAGATCTTGTGACTAAAACCAAATGTTTGGTTGTAAGATCCATACAAAATCTATTAACGGGTAGTGAGATAGGTTGAGGTTGGTGTAAAAAGTGGAATCACCTGCTGCCCCTTTTTTCATTTCAGAAAACATGCAAGTTAAATTAATTTGATGGTTCTGGTTTGCAAACTTAATTTGCAGTTATTTGCCAACTTCACTGCAATCAAGTATTGTTCGTCTCTTTCACTTACTACAGTTGCAGAGTTATATTTTTTTATGAAATATTACTTGTTAAATAATTATAGTAGTAAAATGATCATAAAGTCGGATGTTATACAAAGTAGAGCTGAGGAAGAAAGAAACCTTAGCTTTGGTCTGAACTCCTACCAGAAAAGCCAAGGTTACAGCAATATTTACCTATTATTCCTTGTCTTGTCATAAATAGTGCATGCTTCTTATTCACACCTTAATCAGCATACATAAATTACAGATTTATCACTAAATGCGGCCAGAATAGGCCAGCAGGTTTGTGTATTTGTACATCATATTTTGTGCATGTTTTGGAAGTGCATCAAAATTAATTTGGGGTTGAGATGCTTTTTTATAGGACTTCCAGTATAGACTTTACATATAATACTAATAACAATATAGTTTTAAAATCTTGTCATGCACAAGTCAGCATTGTTTGAAATATTTGCTCCCAGTGTTTTAATTTTATCCAGGTATTTTGTTCATGTAGAATGAAGCTTAGGCTCTGCATGACAATATCTTGTTGTTCCAGTTGAAAGAAAAAAGATGAGAAAGAAGTTCATTTTTTTCTTAGAAAATGTTTTTTTTTTTTTATTTTATATAACATGCAATTTCATCTTAGAAATGTTTATTCTCAATCTTTGGCAGGTTTGTGTAGAAAATTTTGCATATGGTTATATACATTACAAATCTTGGACAAGTTTGTCTGGATAATTCTTTGCACATACTCGATGGGGGTAAATTAAGATCCATGTGTCTATGGTAATTTCTCTGTATTGTTCCACAGAAAGTGGAGAAAAGAATCTTTCATTTCTTACCATATGCTTGTCTTATAATACAACACTTTCCATGTTTGTCTAACTATAATAGATGTAATACTTTCTTTCCATGTTTAGAATACATAAATAACACTTTTCTTCCATGTTTGTGTCCTTATATTACATAATGTACAAAACAATTATTCCATTTACTTATAAGAAAACTCTATTCCTATTCTTATCAATCCTTGTCTTCAAGTTCCTTGAAAATCACAAGAATGAAAATATTCCAAATAAAGGGACTGATCAGTTAAAAGAATATATATATATATATATATATATATATATATATATATATATATATATATATATATATATATATATATATATATATATATATATATATAATACTCTGCTAGTAGTATATCACCATAAAACATACAACACACAATTACTTTTTAGTTCTTTTTTATATACCTGTGAAGGTAATATGAAAAGCAATTTACATGATTTAAATTGCAAATGGTCTTTAAAAAATACTGGTTTGATCATGCAGTAATATGTTTTCTTGTAAATGATAAAAATGTTGCTGGATACCATAGTTCTTAGAAAACATGATATCATTCTTGGTGTCAATCTGATCTTGTTTCCAAATGTATTGTTTATTGTACTGAATAAAACAAATTGTATATATTGAATTTATTTCCTCACTAGATGTACACAAGGAATTGTCTTCTAATGTATATTTCACTTTTAACTTAAATTTATTTGAAAAAAATATAATGAAATAGTAACATTATTCTATTAAAGGTTATCCAAACAAGATTAAACTCAGATCTTATTAGAGTCCAAAACTGGGCACAACAAAATAGGATGGTAATTAATGAAGGTAAAACAAAATGTATGATTCTGGGGACGACACAAAAGCTACACAAGTCAGGGAACCCAAAATTATCGCTTGCAATAAATAATCATCCATTAGAAAATGTCAATCATGAAAGGCTTGTAGGTGTGTCCATAGATAATAATTTATTATGGAATGACCATATTGATAAGCTTTGTAAAACACTGTCATCCAAAATTGCCCTTCTCAACAGAATCAAGAAATATTTACCTATGGAAACTCGCAATCTATACTACAAGACGTATATTCTTCCAACAATGGATTACTGTTCTAATGTATGGGGAAACTGTGCTAAATCTGAGCTTGACAGGATTTATAAACTCCAGAAACGAGCAGCACGTGTAATTTTAGATACATCTGTTGACCATCCCTCAAAAGCATTATTTACAGAACTCAAATGGTTCACAATATATGACAGGATAGATTTTCACAAGGCAGTTCTTTTATATAAATGTCTACATGGAACTGCACCAGAGTATCTTCAGGACATATTCAGGCCTTTTTCAACACAATACCAGTTGAGATCAATCTCACATGGAAACCTTCTAGTACCAAAACCAAGAACAACAATTCAAAAAGAGTTTTCAATACTCTGGTACAGTTCTGTGGAATAAGCTTCTATTACATGTAAAATCGGCTGAAAATATTAGAGTATTTAAGAAGAGATATCAGGAGCATGCATGTTTCTAACAGATAATGGAATTTAGTATTTTAATACGAAACATGCTAATATAAGCACTAATTATTGCTTCTTCACACAATGTGCATTTGTTATACTTTCATTAAGTGGGCCTCAAGGGAGAATAGTCCTTGACTAATGAGTCACCCTCAATAAATAAAGCATTATTATTATTATTATTATTATTATTATTATTATTATTATTGTTTCAATTCAGAGATATGTACTTCATTTTGATTTTAAGAGAGAAAATAATCTCAGTTTCTGCCACATGTTCTAAATGCAAGAAATAAATTTATATTTTGTCAGTATTGTGTCCTTGTATTAATTTATCTTTCTCTTGGTGTAGGAGTTTACATGTCTTATTAATTTGGGCAAGACCCTATGTGTGTCCATCCCAAATTAGTGAAAAGTGTTGCATCATCATCAGTTTATTATGGTTCTATTTATTTATCTATTTTTGGCAATGCTTTGATCGTGATCCGTCCTTGTATTATCCACACATAGGATACTAGTGTACCATGAAGCCTTTCAGATTACTCGCAATTTGATCTTTTTCATGTGGTACACAGGGTTCATGCTAGGTTGAGATTCGGGCAAAATTGTTGCCCAATATTTTTCACCTTAACATGTGCCTCAAAAGGCAAGTTTCTTTTGCTCTGCATTGATTTAATGTCATTTCCCCACCCCTTTTGTTCCATTAATGATAAAAGTAAGCTAAATTTTGTGCCTATTTTTCATTTAAAGAGGAATGTATAAGTTAGAAAAAGTAGTTTTATTGTTGTAATCAGTTTTGATGCCAATGGACAGAAATGACATAATATATGGAATACCCATTGAAAATTTGCCCACAATCCTTAAAATGGAATTATTTGAGCCCATTTGGAAGTGAATTATGACATATTCTGTGTGCATATTCTGGTGGTTGATTACCAATATAAAGTAATTATTATATCAAATATTTCATCCTATATTCATATGAAAAGAGCACTTTTACTATGGAAATTTTTATCCAGATTTTCATACGCAACTTATTTTTATGGTTAACCTTTTTATGTTAAATGCAGTAAGGCAAAAATGTTTTATAGAGTTTTAATGATATTGCATCAATAATCAGTTTTAGCAGCATTTTGAACACTGTAAATTCAAAACTGTCACTACTAACTTCTCCCTATTTCACCATTTTGTCCTATTCAGGCTGGAGACATAAGTCATTTTGCCCAAATATTAGAATCGATTGTTAACACATTAACCCCTGGCGCTGTGTTGACAGGGCAGGAGGTAGTAGCCTACTTCCATGCTCTGTAGCGTCAAGGTCATGTATGATAAACTAAAGTGGGTGGTATTATATATAGAAAGGTAGATTGATGCCAGATAATCTGGATGTTTCAGTTGCACTACAAAATACAGAGGGAAAAACCAAATGTTTTGGACGTTTTTTTCACCCAAAATTTGTCCTTGGTCAGAATCCGATTTTGTGTCCAGATTTTGGACTTTTTGGCCTCGGATCCAAGTCAGACTGGACTGATTGCACGTAGGCAGGTTTCCTCTTCTGCACATGCTCAAGCAAAACACAACTAGGCTAATGGAAAATCGCTTGGAAGTATGTATTGGGATGTATTCAGAAATGACTCCCAAAATGTTTCTACTCGCATTTCATGTGAAAACAACAAAAAACCTCCAGGGCTTATGTGTTAAGAATATTACCAATTTTCATGGATTTTATAGTAACTACCATTAATTTGAAGACTCGTCCACAGAAAAGATAGAATTCAGAGGCATAGCTATTGTTCCCTTGCAATGGAGTGGGGGGGGGGGGAGAAATTATTAATGCCAACTTTCTACATAATAATAATAATAATAATAATGACTTTATTTAAAGAGGGTAACACAATTAGCTAAGAACTAATCTACCTTGAGGCCCTCATACAAGGAATTTATTTAATTCAGTAGCATCTCAGAAGCCACTGGATATATTGGGTTTGGAAGATGTAAATAGAGTGGGCATTTCTAATCTCAACTGGAATACTATTCCAGAGCAAAGTTCCAGAGTATTGGAAACTTTTCTTGAATTATTCCTTATTTGGTTTGGGAATTTTATACTGTTTTGTAGATATTGATCGCAGGTGGGGTGTATTACCAGGTAGCCTATACTGGAATAGGGATTGTAAATATTCAGGAGCACTATTATTGGATATCCTGTACATTAATTTGGCTTTTCTTAAACATATTCGGTCTTTAATAGGTAATATTTTTAACTTACCAGCTAAATTTTCCTTGCTTTCTTTCTGGTTTGATATTAGCCTAAATGCTCTTTTCTGAAGATTTTCCAACTTTGATATGTTTTTATCATTTGAATTACCCCATACTGTATTACAGTAGTCTAAATACGGTTGTATGTAACTGTTATAAAATAATTTTCTGTGCCTTTCAGGGAGAAAATGTCTTATCCTACTGAGAAGCCATAAAGTTGAATTGGCCTTTTTACTGATATGTTTGATATGATCAGTCCATGATAGATTATTATCTACCAAAACACCAAGTAGTCTGTCGTGACAGACCATTTGCAAATTTTTATCCTTCCATGTCATAGTTCATTGCTATCAAGATTTTTCCTTTATTTCCTTGTTGAGATAAGTAATATTTTAGTTTACCAGTATTTACTACCATGCCATTGCATGTGCACCAGTTTTCCAGCTTGTTTAATGCATTCTGTAGAGAAATTTTGAGTTCATGCTTTGTGTTTTGGATGTCTGATAATGTTGTGTCATCTGCATAGAGATCTGTAGATGATATCGAGTCTCTTAGTAAAAGTGGTAGGTCATTAATAAATAAAATAAATAGTAATGGACCTAGAATTGAGGCTTGTGGCACTCCATATCTAATTGTTTCAGGTTTGGACAGAACATTATTTATATAAACATGTGTTCTCTCACTTAAGTATGAAGTAAACCATCTAACTGTTTTTTCATCGCATTGGTAGATTTTTAGTTTCTTTTAAAGGATTTCATGATCCACCATGTCAAACGCTTTCCTGAAATCTACAAATACAGATCCTATTATTTTACCTTGGTCAAGTGCTTGAAGCCATTTATCAGTTAGGGAGATCAAGGCAGTCTCACATGAATGTTTCTGTCTAAAGCCTGATTGATTAGGGTGTAACAGCAAGTGTTTGGTTAAATATGACATGAATGAGTCATGGACATGTTTTTCAATCAATTTTGACAAGTTTGGTAGTATTGAGATTGGTCGGTAGTTATCAGCATCATTCTTAGATCCAGATTTGTAAATAGGAGTTACTTTTGCAGTTTTCCATATTTTGGGGACAGATGAGGTTGCAATACTTAAATTGATTATGAATGTTATGCTATCTAAAATAGCAGAGGCAGAAGATTTAATGAGTCTTGGACCAATCTGATCAAGTTCTGTAGCTTTCTTGGTATCAACGTGGTGAGGGAGGGTAATTTCCTAATGTTTTCAGGGGACTCAAATCATTAGTTATGATGCTCTAGATAGAGGATATGTATTTCTTCATGAGTGACAATACAAAATCAGTTGCACTTTAGAAGTGAAGAATTTTCTTATATCTACAACAACAACAACAAAATTTCTTTTTATTAATACTCCGAAAGGTAAAATCCTTAGTTTTGCATTAATTTATTTCTCTATTCTGTGTCAATGCAATTAATGACTGTATTACTACATTGACAAAAAGTTATGAAATTTTATGATAATTTAAGGAGACTTCTTTACAAATTTAGATTGTATTTATTATAATGCAAATGATTGTGTATTGTCAAATTTATATTTACATGTGAAAATGAAGAGATTTTAATTTTTGTTAACCCTTTGAACCCTAATCTCCCCCATATTTCGGCACAATAACCCGAGCCTCCCCGGCAATTTTTGACAATTTTATAAAAAGTAAAATTTTGTAAAATTAAAGTAATATTATGCCTTAGAATGATAATCCACTATGATATAACAGCAAATATCAAATTGTCTCTTTTCAAACATGCTTATAAAATGCTTTTTATTACTATGACTATGTAACAAACTGTCTCGAAATTTCTTCATATTTCATATTTTTTCTATATTTCACTGACCATCTAACGAATAAAATAACAGGCCGGTATACTGGCCTTTCGGGTTATGACGGTAGATAGCTAGGCCGGTATACCGGCCTTTCGGGTATATACACTGTTACAACCGGCCGTTAAACCGGCCTGTTGGGTTCAAAGGGTTAACACATGGACTACTGATACAGTGGACATTGTTGGGGTGACTATATCAACATGACAGAATGCTCCAACAGACTTCAGATTGTGTAACATCTTTGAGCAACAGCCTTTAATGATTGGCAACACAGAATAGCAAAGGTCATGCAATTTCAGTTGCTGACAGTCTGCTTAATTCATTCGGAAAACAAATTACAACAGACAGAATACTTAAAGCCTGTTTTTTTTGTGGAGTTCATTTTTATTCATTCTTTATGTCTTAACATATTCTGAGAGAGAGAGAGAATACAAAATACAAATGGGTAAAAATATGGAAATACAATTCTAAAGAACATTAATGGCAGATAAACATCCTAAATGGAAAAAAAGTAGTTCCAAAAAAGTCGTATCACCACTCTGGCTTTATCATTTTTCGCCCACTGATATATTTCAATATCTCATTATGAAACAAAGTATAAAATCTTGTACCCACTTGATATTTTCCAGTAACAGGCTCAATACTGTTGCTAAAAAAAAAAAAAATGAAACAAAGGTCAAGGTTACTGACTGAAAGAAAAAAATGCTTTTTGCATAAAATTGTTTATTTCTCAAGAATGTACCTTGACCAAATTTATTTGGAGGAAGGCTTGCACTAAAGTTAGAAAGATGTTGATTTATTTTTGATCAAAAGGCTGAACTTCAAGGTCATTGTGACTTGAAGAAAATTTGGTATTGTACAGCAACTTTTCTTATAAAATATGTTTCTTTACCAAAACTCTGGATCAATTATGCATAGGGTAAAAAAACATAATACATTTTGGGGTCTTAAAGTCAAAGGTTGGAGTCCTGGTAAGTTTAATAAAATAACTGGTTCTTGCTCAGCAAGTTTAGCTTAATACTATACATCTTGGCAAAAGGTTAAGACCATTGAGACCTCTTGGTCAATAAACCATACTATACATCTTGGCAAAAGGTTAAGACCATTGAGACCTCTTGGTCAATAAACCATACTATACATCTCGGCAAAAGGTTAAGACCATTGAGACCTCTTGGTCAATAAACCATACTATACATCTCGGCAAAAGGTTAAGACCATTGAGACCTCTTGGCCAATAAACCATGCCTTACTAAGGCTTATACAGAGGCCTAGTAAACCCAGGGCAGACATATTATTAAACACTGTGCAAACTTGTACTGTTAAATACATGGCAGACATATTAGTACCTACATAGATGATTATTAAACAGGGCTGACATATACTAGTGCTTATACTGAGGAATATTAAACATAGGGCAGACATAACATACCATTCATATCTTATTTTAATGGGTATGATTCTTGGCTCCATTAACATGACTGAATAATGTACAAACTTATCATGACTGAATAATGTACAAACTTATCATGACTGATAATGTACAAAACTTATCATGACTGAATAATGTACAAACTTATCATGACTGAATAATGTACAAACTTATCATGACTGAAAACGTATTGTGACTGAATAATGTACAAACTTATCATGACTGAATAATGTACAAACGTATTGTGACTGAATAATGTACAAACTTATCATGACTGAAAAATGTACAAACTTATCACGACTGAATAATGTACAAACTTATCATGACTAAATAATGTACAAAACTTATCATGACTGAATAATGTACAAACATATTGTGACTAGTGTACAAAAGTATCATGACAATAATGTACAATGTATCATGACTAAATAATGTACTAACATATCATGACTAAATAATGTACAAACTTATGATGACTGAATAATGTACAAACGTATCATGACTGAATAATGTACAAATTTATCATGACTAAATAATGTACAAACTTGTCATGACTAAATAATGTACAAACTTATCATGACTGAATAATGTAAAACAAAACCACGCTTTATTGCTTTAAAGTTTTGTCAAGTAAAAGATAGAAAAAGAACATAAGCAAATATAGGTAGGATAAGGTTGTCTATGTGCTGTGTGAAGGCTTCAAGACATGATACTGACAGAATGGCAAAGGCAATCTTTATATCCAATACTGCACCAGCCACACCTGTAAAGACAAAAGACATGATATTAACGGAATGGCAAAGACAATCATTATAACCAATACTGCACCAGACACTCTTGTAAAGCCAAAAGACATGATATTGACAGAATGGCAATGACAATCCTTATATCCAATATTGCACCAGACACTCTTGTAAAGCCAAAAGACATGATATTGACAGAATGGCAATGACAATCCTTATATCCAATATTGCACCAGACACTCCTGTAAAGCCAAAAGACATGATATTGATGGAATGGCAAAGACAATCTTTATATCCAATACTGCACCAAACACAACTGTAAAGACAAAAGACATGATATTGATGGAATGGCAAAGACGATCTTTATATCCAATACTGCACCAAACACAACTGTAAAGACAAAAGACATGATATTGATGGAATGGCAAAGACAATCTTTATATCCAATACTGCACCAAACACAACTGTAAAGACAAAAGACATGATATTAATGGAATGGCAAAGACAATCATTATAACCAATACTGCACCAGACACTCTTGTAAAGCCAAAAGACACGATATTGACAGAATGGCAAAGACAATCTTTATATCTCATACTGCACCAGACACTCCTGTAAAGCCAAAAGACATGATATTGACAGAATGGCAAAGACAAACTTATATCCAATACTGCATGTATACAGAAAATGTATTTAGTTGCATATAAAACTTAAATAATATTGTATTTGTGACAATATACAACTTAAAAAGGTTATCATACATTCTTTCAATTCAATTGATTAACTTTAAATCAAGTTTGTCATAAAGCAATGAAAATCAATTTAAAACTAATATTTATTAGCAGCTATAAATAATGTTCAGACTTTGCGATGTAATTCAATAATGTAATATTTATATCAAGGTGTCAAAAGACAACAATGTGTGTCTGCATGCACATATATATGAATAAGCATATAAATATTGATACAATTTAATAATCATTATTGAAATAAATAATTAGAAAAACTAAAAATCCCTATTTCTAAATGAATTAAGGAAGGTATATAATTTCATCAAAATTCATCTGGTTTCCTTTTAGCTCTCTTTCTTTCATTCATAAAGGACAAAAATACATGGAAACATGTGAGGTGAGAGAGAAAATTAATTTGAAACCCTTGAACTTGAACCAAGTAACCTAGAAGAAACTGGGTCATGACAATGGTATGGGTATACATTTTAGTTTCACAATTTATGAAACAAAGGTGCAATACCTGTCAAGACCATATGATAAATTTCTGTTCAATGCTTTTTTTTCCTTGCTTTTTTTTAAAAGCCATTAATAAGGTTCTGAAAACAGATCATTTTTAAATATTAGAATGTCCTAAGGACAATCTCCTATTACTTTCTCAATGTGTTGGATGGTCAGGCAGACAAATCAAGTAACAGAAAAGTACAGGGATGGATAATAAAAAGCCATGGTAAGACTCCCAAAACTTCCAACCCACTTCTCCCCACCCCCTCTCTCTCTCTCTCTGTTGGATTGTCAGCATTTTATATTTTCACAACTGTATCTCTCTGCCCTTCTGAGGGTGGGTGGCCAAGTGGTCTAAGGTGCTTGCCTTTACTCATACATCTCACTTCTGTCCACATGGGTTTGAGTCTTGGCTCCAACTGATTTAGGTGTGAGAAAGCTTGCCAACTGCTGCCATTGATAGGTGGTTTTTCCAGGGTTATTCATCCACCAAATACACTAGCTGCCATGTATAGCCTGTCATGTGCTGAAAAATGGCATGAAATCCACAAAACACCAACTGTCTTTCTGGACCATCCATGCATGATACATGTACTGGCAAAAATCTTTGAAAAATTTAAAATAGCAGATGTGGCATGTAACAATGCCTTTTGACATGAATTAAAATAAAAGTTACAGACAAACTGACCACCAGAAAGGGCAAAAAGAGATGGACAATAACACAATTTTCAGGTCGGATATAAATTAAATAAAAAACAATAAAAACTTTAACTGTAAATAAACTTTAATGTTTGAATTACCTCTTCCCAACTTGTTTCAATATGCTTTTCAGTGACTGAATGGCTGTGTTCAGTGTTGAAGAAGTTAATGATGCAGTCTTTGTACTGTTCTACTTTACTCGTTTAAATCAACTTTTATTTTTAAATAAGTCACTTTTATATACATGTATTAAATCAATATCAATAAAAACAGAAGGTCAGAAAAGTAAAAAGAAACCAATTTTTATTAATTTCCAAAAGAAGTGTGAGTAGATACAGTTGGTGCAGAACTTCATTTTGTAGTGGATTCATTCGGCAGTGATGTAAAAAGTTCACTCCCTCCACCAATACAAGGTTTCCTCTAGTGAATCTGAATTCCATTGAAAATGCATGTATGTGTATTGTACATAATATAAAATATATGCATATTATCATATAAGATCTATCTTTGATATAATAATAATAATAATAATAATAATAATAATAATAATAAGAATAAGAATAATGAGGACTTTATATAGCGCCTAATCTTTAGATGCTCTAAGTGCTTTACAACATATATAATGATATGACTACAAGAAATGCTCAACTCCACCATGAAATTAGAAAACATAAAACGTGCTGAAAATATTTAAGGTAGGAAACATTATTAGGTCTTTAAGTTTGTTCTTGCAGTCGAAAAAGGTGAGCTTTAAGAGCACTCTTGAAAGGGATCAGGTGTCATTGTGTCTAATTTCAATGGGCAATTCATTTCATGTTGCTGGGCACACGGTATGCAAACAATCAGTGAAACGAAGCACAGAGAACAAAATGAGTCTGGATCAAATGGATAGCCAGTGTAGGGTACAGAGCAGTGGGGAGGTGTGCTCTGATCGTGGTACTCTAGGGATTATCTTAGCAGCTGTTTTGAACTTTTTAAGTTTCTGGAGTAGATTTTGAGATGAAGCAGACATAATTGAGTTACAACAGTCCAGTTTTGCAAGTACTAATGAACACACAAGCATTTTAATGGCATCAATTGAAAGATATTTGCGAATGGAGCTGATACTCATGACATGTTGGTGCAATATAAGAGTACTGTCCAGAGTCCTACAGTAATCTTTCTGCTATCCAAAGCATACAGAATACCATTAACTACTTTCAGAAGAGTAGTTTTCGTACTGTGGCAAGGGCGATATGCAGACTGTACATGGCTAAAAGGACTTTGAATTGAAATGAGATACAATCTGGGTTAGAACAACTTTTTCTAAGATATTATTAAATGAACAGGAGATTAGAAACTGAGTAGTAGTTCTTTAAATCATTATGGTCGAGTATTAGTTTCTTCAGCAGAGGCTTTACAATGGCAGTTTTGAAAAATGATGGGAATTTCCCAGATGAAAGAGAGGTATTAATAACAGTTAGTGAAGGCAACATTGGATCTATGCAGTCAAGCAGCAGTGATGTTGGAATTGGATAAAGTTCACATTACTTTGGCGCGCTCTTCATCAGAATTGTACATACTAAATCTATTGAGACAGGTTCAAAGGCTGCTAACGGTTGTATGGTGACGACGAGTCAATTTAAATTGTGTTGTCGAGCTTATCTTTAATGGTTTGTACCTTGTCATGGAAGAAATTTGCAAACAAGTTCGGAAGTTCTACTGGAGAGAAAGTAGTTGGCAGTGATGTACATTTGTTCCTTGACATTAGTTTGTTAGTAATCTAATATACACTCATATAACCTTCTCATTAAGAGGAAATTTGGCAAGCCTCATTTTGTCTCACGGTATATCAGTGATATAGCATACATACAATACATATAAAGAAGAATATATGTATTGTATGTTAAATATGAAGTGATGAAACTGACCCATTTTGGTACATTTGTTTAGTATCACAGCACTACCTCCACCTCTACCAACGCAAATACATGTTTTTGGGTGTTTTGGAAGTATATGCCAAATTGTTCAGTAGAAACAGTTTGATACTGTCTGTGATTCGATTCTAAAATATAATTATTTTTCTATGTCCCAAATGGAAGGGACAAAGAAAAAATTATCAATAAAACTGTCAGAACATTATGGGGTTTGGAAAACTTACTGCTGTTTCTTTTCTGGAGATGTCAATTAGTATTTTTAAATCAAATTCTTTATATTCTGTGTGTCAAGTGATTTGAAATTATAATCTTTGTAGTCTGTGTGTAAACTACTTTAATGTATAATTGTTTCTTCCAAACAATACTTACATCCAAAAAGCAGTTTTTCAATGTCCATGAAGTTTGTGTTGTACTAACTCGTCAGAACTACATGCATGATCGTCTCATTATTTATAAGATCAAACCATGCCTTATGATCACTCAGAAACCTGCGGCCCAATCAGGCAATGGACCATTGATAAAGGCATGTGAGTATTATTGACATGTTATTAATCAATTCCAATCTTCATGCCGACATGTGGTGAGTCAGTTTGTATTCAGAAAGAAAAGTATTAATGATGTTTGAGCATTGTTGAGAGAACATCACTCTTTCTCACTTGAACACTGAAGAAAACATTCACAGGGACCAAAATATACAACTATTATCATTTACATGAATGGAGAAGTAATATGTTAATATACAACTATTATCATTTACACAAATAGAGAAGTAATATGTTAATCTGACCAATTAAAATGGAATTGAAAATTCTGATTTGCAAGTGGATTTCCCAGGGATACAACATGAACTTATCTGGTAAGGATCTCAAACTGCAGCACACTGATTGTAAGTCAGACATGCACTGAATACTGTGCAAATATATCTTGTTATTTGAATATGAAATGCTGGACATGTTAAGTGAGGGGTAATACAAACCAAAATTATAGTAAAAATGCTATATTTATGCCAGAATTGTGAGAATGCAAGCACATTTCAAACTTCCTGACTGTATGGTAATAAACTGACTTGGAAGACCACCTGACATGAAAGACTGCATATGTAGGTATGGACTAGTGCACTAAAACCACATCACATGTACAATGCTAACCCCAATGACGACCAGGAGTATGACATGAGCCCATCTGAATTGTCATGCTGCTATAAAATGTGCAGAAAATATTCTTGTGAATTTTTTTAAAACTTTAACTGACCTAAGCAATGAAGCATTAGAATGGTCACTAATTGGGCTAGAACTGCACATAATGTTCCCTCTACTGTCTTCTTGGTTCCTGGAATTAAAAAAATAATTCTGGATCAACATTAGAAATCAGTCTTCTTGATACTTACTTATTTTATGTTTAAGATAAACATGCATTGTTTAAACATGATTCAAAAAGTGTGTACTTTTAAACTGTTTTATGTGAACAATGAGAAATTGAGAAAATACAAATTCCATTGTTGAGAGTAAAAACTGTTTTTGCTTAAGTTATTGAGTAATAATATTGCATAATATTTACGACTGATAAGTTCTGGACAGCACTGAATAAAGCTTGTGTTAGTCTAGCATTAAGTTATCAACTGTGAAGCATGAACTGCCAATGCAGCACAAGGTGAAAAAAACTAACAATCAATAGATAATGCCCCTTACTATAGCTAACAATCAAGAGATCACATTACTTATAATAGCTAACAATCCAGAGATAAAAACACTGAAAATAATTAACCATCAAGAGATAATGTTATTTACAAAAACTAACAATCAAGAGAAACGCTATTTACAATAATTAAAATTCAAGAGATAAAACTACTAATAATAGCTAACAATCAAGAGATAATGCTACTTATAATAGCAAACAATCAAGAGATAATGATACTTACAATAGCTAACAATCAAGAGATAATGCTACTTACAATAGCTAACAATCAAGAGATAATGCTACTTATAATAGCTAACAATCAAGAGATAATGCTACTTATAATAGCTAACAATCAAGAGATAATGCTACTTATAATAGCTAACAATCAAGAGATAATGCTACTTA
The DNA here is from genome assembly GCA_029339505.1 of Unio delphinus. Classification (NCBI taxonomy): domain Eukaryota; kingdom Metazoa; phylum Mollusca; class Bivalvia; order Unionida; family Unionidae; genus Unio; species Unio delphinus. Next base: position 18,078,777 of record JAQISU010000014.1, read on the forward strand.
TAATAGCTACCAATCAAGAGATAATGCTACTTATAATAGCTACCAATCAAGAGATAATGCTACTTATAATAGCTAACAATCAAGAGATAATGCTACTTACAATAGCTAACAATCAAGAGATAATGCTACTTACAATAGCTAACAATCAAGAGATAATGCTACTTACAATAGCTAAAAATCAAGAGATAATGCTACTTATAATAGCTAAAAATCAAGAGATAATGCTACTTATAATAGCTAAAAATCAAGAGATAATGCTACTTATAATAGCTAAAAATCAAGAGATAATGCTACTTATAATAGCTAACAATCAAGAGATAATGCTACTTACAATAGCTAAAAATTAAGAGATAATGCTACTTACAATAGCTAAAAATCAAGAGATAATGCTACTTACAATAGCTAAAAGTCAAGAGATAATGCTACTTATAATAGCTAACAATCAAGAGATAATGCTACTTATAATAGCTAACAATCAAGAGATAATGCTACTTATAATAGCTAACAATCAAGAGATAATGCTACTTATAATAGCTAACAATCAAGAGATAATGCTACTTATAATAGCTAACAATGAAGAGATAATGCTACTTATAATAGCAAACAATCAAGAGACAATACAAATAACTATAACTAAACATTACAATTTGCCTTGATTTATAATCGAGTACATACTTTATTCATCAATAATGAAGATGGAGTTAGAAATAGCCAGTCTACTTCCATAATTAAAGAAACTCCAAAAAACATCACTCATTGATGAAAGAGCACATCAAGTAAATTCAGAATTTGCAAGACCTTGATAACAAGAATGCACTCTGTGCTGGTAGAAGAAGTAGCTGACAAGTAGTGGGATTTAGTGCAAGTATTTCAATCCAAAGGAAGACCATTATAGTCCAACTTCCAACTTGGCAAGCCGACAACCTTTTAAGACTTCTTTTAATAAACCCAAAATATTTGAAAATGTCCTATATTTAGCATGGGTGGGTTGGATTTCCAAATTAGTCCATGTTCTCCTATCATGATAGATACCATGTCCGAAAGAAAATTCCCACAAGAGAACAAGTCATTCAGATGAGGCTTTTTGTTTGTTTGTTTGATTAGGATTTTTAACGTAACTTTAACAATTTTTCAGTTATATCGCTACGATGTCTGCAGTGAGGCAGTTTATAGTGATGTCTAGCACTGAGACATCATGCCGCAGACATGACCCAGACCGTGACCCAGTCACATTATCCTGACACCAGGCCGACCAGTCCTAACACTAACCTCTTTATGCTGAGCGTCAAGCGAGGCAGCTGTTAGTACCATTTTTGTAAGTCTTTGGTATGACTCGGCCGGGGATCGAACCGACGACCTCCCGCTTCCGGGGCGGACGCTCTAACCACTAGGCCACCTTCAGATGAGGCAAATTGCCTTCCAGGTTAACAGTGCATAATGCCAGTCTCATTAAATGCACCCCATATAAATTCTGCATGCCATATGCTTGTATATACTTTTGCTGGGATTAAGAAATCTTCTACCATAAAGAGCAATTAATATATTTTTAATGTAATGATATAAATTTGTATTGAGAAATTCATGTGTAAATCTAAGTTAAACAAGAGGTCCAAGTTGACCTTATATCTTTTACCTGCTTATAAACTTATTAACTGCCCTTTTCACCAAGCTGGCTTCCAAACTTTATGTTGTATTGATTTTATATATTTAACTTAAGTTTCATAAATGTTATTCTAAAGACAATGGCATAATTAATATGCACAGTGTGTTGCTTATATATAATGTCGTTCAAAATCTTGATGATATAAAACCATTTATTAAATTATATAAAGCTGCATGAGAAATATGTCTCTAAGTCTATAGAGATAATAAGCTCAGCCAATCAGAAACAAGGCATTTCATGAATACAGCATGAATTTAAAGTCGAAAAACAAAATCTTATTAAAAAAATGTGGCTTAAGTCTTGCAACAGCCTCAGCTAATAAGAAACCAAGCATTTCATTAATACAGCATGAATTTAAAGCCTAAACAAAATCAAAAAAATGTGGCTTACAGCTTGCAACAACCTCAGTCAATAAGAAACCAAGCATTTTATTAATACAGCATGAATTTAAAGTCGGAACAAAATCTAAAAACAATTGTGGCTTAAGTCTTGCAACAACCTCAGCCAATCTAAAACAAAGTATCTTCTAATTAATGTGTGTGTGGTCTGTCCATTTGCAAGCTCATGATTACATAAATGCTTATTACAATTGTAATCAAAATCAAATCAGAATTGCTTTCTGACTGGCATAGACTCGACCAATCTGAGCAAGATCACCTCATAAATATGTACGCACCATGCTCACTATTAAAATTGTCCAAGATCTTCAAGATGTAAGCATATATTCCAATTCTGTCCAGGAGAGTGGTAAACTCCTCTAATCTGGTGCAAGTTGCTAAGTGAATCTAGAGTGGTCTCACACTCAGCCAGTTATCACAAATCCTTATTAATATGCATGGATCTCAGTATCAAAACCATAAAAAATCTTGATTTAAACCCATATTTTAAATCTGTTCAATGTGCATTTGAGAGGGGTAAGAGGCTTCATGATATATGCATATATTTCAAGTTCCTATCAAAATTTAATTGGACGCATGACCTTCTAAAGAGTAAAACCAATGTGATGCAAGTCACCTAATTCTGTTCACTGCACTCATTACTCTTAATGATATAAGCCTAAATTCTGGATCTGATTATAATTGGATCAGAAAATGGCATCCAAGGTGTTAACAAGGTGAGCCAATCTGATGCAATGGATGGATCTCACTCATTGAAACATCAAATATTGATTATTTAAGCCCACATTCCAAGCGTAATTGAAACTCACTTAGAAATATGGACTCTAGAATAGTAACAAGCAATGTTGTTGGACAGATGCATGATTTACAGAAGATGATATAACATGAGCTTATGGGAAGGTAAGCTAAGTAAGTTTTAAATGATCTGTGTATAAATGGAATACAGGCACAAAACTGTTTCATAGTTTTTTGTATCATTATCTCAATGATTTGTTTTTGCACCCTTGTGTGTTTAATGCATTTATTTCACTAGATTTGTTTTAAATGGATATAAACAATAACTCTCACCAGTCCACTTGTGTTGTCCAAACATTTTCCCACCAATAGATGCTGCCATGTCACCTACACCAAGGGAAACAATTCCAGCAAATGAAAGCAGAATTTTGCAGTCTAAAAAAAATGGAGGAAAAACAAAGTAAATTGATGCCTTTTGATTACATTTAAATTTCAAAGTTACCTAGAATATACCAAAATTGTTTGGTTTAAATTGTAGTAAAATGTGTTATAACAATTGTTCTCATAATTACGAATCCCTCAATTTATTTCAAAGAGAGCAGTTCAACACTAAATTCATTGATACTGAATAGGCAGAGAACTTTTCACTTACTCTTTATAGAAAAGAAAAATAATTTTCACTTACTCTTTATAGAAAAGAAAAATGAACCTATTTATATATTTAAACAAATGAACATGAAATAAATCTGGAGATTTGAGAAAAAAAATCCTTCAAACTGTAGATGTCTTAGAATTAAGTCCAAAATATTACAATGATCTCTTACATTCCAATGTATACAATTTGATTTAATGCCATTTTCTTCACACAATAGGTATACATGTCAGCCAGTATTAATGGTGGAGGAAGAACCCGGACCCTGGATGCCCCCCCCCCCCCCCCCCCCCCCCCCCCCGGAAAGCCTTCCCCATGAGAAGCTACTGGCAAGATTTCTCAAATACCCACATTGGCAGAATCTGAGACTCAAACCCATGCAGACAGAGGTGAGATGGCAGTGATCCATAACAGAGAGTGCTTTAGACCACTCGGCCACTCAGGACCCCTATGAAATATGTAACTCTCCATTATTTTCTAAATCTTGTTTCCTGTTAAAGTAATGCTCATACTTGGCCAGTGTAAGGGACCAGCCACATACAAAATGTTATATAAATCTTTGTTGTGTCTTTGATTTATTCCTGTGATTGAGGGTAATGCCTACCTGATTTCTGTCATGAGTCTAAGAAGTAGACAAGCTGTTCACTAGGATCTGTGTTCAGGACCTGGGTTTTTCACTGAGAAATTCTACTGTGTTTCAGGTCAAATTAAATTAGTATATACATGATTTGGTAACCAATCATTCCTGTTTTTATGATCAGTCTGTGGAATACCATACAGTTGTATTCAGATCTTCACATATAATTTCAGAGTAATTATTTAAATTATTCATTGGAATTACAAAGTGTTCATTGACTCCCTGGATTAAAACATTACTTTAGGATCATTGAGGACTCATTCAATATCATTCTGGATTATATCACTGTGGTATATAAAAACATTCAAGACTTCTGCAATTCTTTCAGTACATTCTATAGTTTTTGAATTGTGAAAAAACATTTAAAATCACTTGTAATTTAATTCACAATACTAAAAAGGTCTTTTGAATTTTTGCTGGTTTTACTAAGCTTGTTGGTTTTGCTTTTTTTGTTAACAATTTTAAGACCATGGAGTTAACAATGATGATAATCCAATCAAAAGAAAGACTGGGATCCACATTTTCAGAGATACACTCACCATCATGTCGACTGTATGGGGTCAGCCACAGGGATAAGGATGAGCCAATCAAAAGATAGACTGGGGTTAATATCAGATCCCTGCAATGCTCAGTAAGATACTTACCATATCGACTGCATGGGGTCAGCTAAAGGGGTAAGGATGATCCAATCAAAAGATAGACTGGTGTGAATATCAGATCCCTGCAATGCTCAGAGAGATACTTACCATGCCCACTGCATGGCGTCAGCCAGAGGGATAAAGATGAACCAATCAAAAGATAGATTGGAGTTAATATCAGTTCCCCACTGTCTTGTTTGTCTAAAAACACCTGGTATTGTTCATGTAAATAAGCACCAAATGGAGGCACCCTGTACAGTCGTATTACCTAGAAAAAGGAAAGCAGAGTGGATTAGGGTCCTAGTTTCCCATCTAAAGATTCAAGAAAGAAAAAACCTATAAATAATTTATTATGAAGGTTTTATGTTAATGGACTATGACGTTCAGCATCATGTTTCTTCTAAAATATCTGTATAAAATGTAAATCTATTTCTATTTCAATAAAGAGAAATTTATGCTGCATTCAACACAGGAATGTTTTCCTTAATCAGATTTATTTTAAATTGAATTTTACATTTGTTTATCACAATTTGGTGACTTTTAATTTTTTTGAAAGCAAATCTTTGATATCAGACAAATGTATATTACCTATGAAAATCACATTTTACATGCATCTGTAAATAATACTGTATGATAGTGCAGGATATCTACACATTAAGGTAGAATTATACAACGTAACTGTATTAATCTAGAATTATGCCTGATATCTACACATTAATACAGAATTTTGCAGGATATTTTACAGATTTATGCAGAATTATACAAGATAACTACATATTAAGGTACAACTATGCAGGATTTTTAAACATTAATATAGAATTATACAAGATAACTATAAATCAATATTGAATTATGCAGGATATCTACACATCATTATAGATTTATGCAGGATATTTATACATCATTGTAAAATTATACAGAATATCTACATTAATGTAGAATTATGTAGGTTATCTAAACATTAATATAGAACTATGCAGGATATCTATACATTAATATAAAATTATGCAGGATATCTACACATTATTATAGATTTATGCCAGATATTTATACACTGATGTAGAATTATACAGGATATCTACACATTATTATAGATTTATGCCAGATATTTATACACTGATGTAGAATTATACAGGATATCTACACATTATTATAGATTTATGCCAGATATTTATACACTGATGTATAGAATTATGCAGTATATCCAGACAGTAAAGTTTATTTGTTTGATTAGGATTTTTAATGTAACTATACAAAAATTTCAGTCATTTAAGAGTTTAACGTTTTTTCTGCGTTCATCGTGGTATGAACTGTCAGTTGCCGACTCACACAGCAAATAACGCCCGAAGGGCGTTATGTAAGCTGTGTGAGTCGGCAACTGACAGTTCATACCACGATGAACGCAGAAAAAACGTTAAACTCTTATAATTGAAATTTCATTTGTTTGCTATGTTATTTTGTTTCCATCAGTAAGAAACATAAATCTTAACTGAGCGTAGTAATACATAATTTGGTGTTTTTTTTACGTAGCTATTTATAGCACTTGGGGTTGTCCTGCCTGATCGTAATAAGGTCATCATAATACCAGTCCTTGATTCAATGGAAAATGATGTATGGAATTTGCTGCCATGATTTTGATATTTTACCTTAATGAACACGTGTATTCAAAGTGGAGCTCTATATTTAAAGTCGGGATTCATGGCCAAGAATGTATGCATTCATATACTGCCAGTGTGATTTTGCATATTTATCACACGTGAGTGATCTAATTTCGTTCTTCAAAACCTATTTTCGTGTATATAAACAGGCTTGACTAGTACATCTAGGTGTATGAGGTTAGGTTATAGAAAGTGTGTGATCATTTTTGTTGGTTCAGACATACACAGTTAAAAAATAATTGAGTACTTATTTTATCTTTCTATTTTTTTTTACATGATTTGTTTAGTGACAATGGTTCATAACCATATCCCTCTCATTAAGTTTGGGACATAAGTTTAGAAAATTTATATAAAATTATTAATTGGAAATTGACATAAAAAAAGTACCAGGAGTTATACATGACAAAAACTATTGTTCTAGACTGGATAGTTGACACTTAACTTGCATATCATGTATTTTCTTAACTTGTTTGCACTTTGTTTAGTTGCAACTAAATTGGAAGGTGAATTTATTGAAATGATAGTTGGATGAACTTGTCATAGAGTTCATTGTATTAGCATATAGTGTTTGATAGAGATTTTGAGCAGATTCAGTAACAATTACTTGATATGTACTGCTTGGGTTTATAGGGGTCATTTGAACATTTTCTTGAGTTAGATTTCTTGAGTTTGTTGAGGTCATTTGAACATTTACATTTGCATGAAAGTGAGTACTGCAAAAGATTCTTGAGCAGACAATGTTACATTTGAACATCAATTGGAAAGAATGTTAATCATTTTTTTTAATGTTGAGTGCTGGGCCTTGTGTATGGTTTCAGTGATAGTTCATTGGAGTGGTCAGACAGATACATAATGTACCTAGCAGGAAGGTTGGTGTTGATCATTGCATTTAAAGCTTTGGCACAAAGAGAGTGAGCAGTATATCTTGCAGATATATGGGTATTTTTGCATATGTCAGGCATAAAACTGCCTAATTATCTCTGTCCAACTCATTTTATGGTATACCATATTTGACAAAATTGGGGATTTTCAATAGCATTTTTATCAATGTGATAAAACAGTGATTCAGCTCTTGGATTAATGTGTGTGAGGTAGTATTTTACTGAACTGACTGGGCAGTTTTGACCACCAGCTGCATACATTCCCATGTAATAATTTTCCTCCTTAGCATTTAAGTCTCCATGATGATTTGTTTCCATAGTTTGATGGGTCAAATTGACATATTCAGCCCGTTTCATCAAATCTGATTTCGAGACTGGTGGGTATTAATTGGCTGTGGAATTCTAATCCAAGTGTAACATAGTGGATGGAGAGGTATAACCAAACCCTGTATCTGAGTGTGATAGGATTATCATGCATCAGGTATTGATTGATCGCATACATGTCTGATAGAGGAATAACTGGCATGTGTTGAGTTCAACTTTATATTTCCATTTAACATTTAACATGTTGTTTGATTTTTAAACTCAGGGTGTGTAACAATAAATTATTAATTGAATGACCACATTCAACCTGAATAAAGCAATTAATAATAGCTCCAACATTTTAAAAAGTGTTTTTATGGTATTCTTTAGCTCGGGCTTCAAGGAGCATCCTCTTTCATGTTGTGGTGACCTTAGGGGCTGCTTTGGGATAAAATATGGTTAACATTTGGGCCAAATGACAAATGTGCAGACTAAGATGACTTCAGTTCTATCTCTATATTATTATCTTTGTGTCATTCTAAAAGTCATATGTTGCTCTGCTTTGTAGAAACTATTTTATAACATTTTAAATATTTAGATCTTTGGGAACAGTCATTCTTGCATATCTCCTTTCCATAATTTGTATTTATATAACAAATTTGTTACATTTGTTATGCTGTCACAAATATTAATTTAAAGATAAACTACATTTTATTCACTTAAAAGCAAGTTAAGTCTTTTGTATAAAAATGGCATGAATGAAACAGTATATTGTCTTTTCATAATATATAATTTAAGAAAACATAAGAAAAAATTAAGTACACTGTATCAAGCAATATTAACAATGCTTATATTAATGAACAGTCCAGTATACTGGTCATTATTATTGTTATTATAGTTAATTTATTATGATTATCGAATGAATGATAAAATCTACCTGTACAAGTTTTGTAGACCCATTTAGTGTTTTTATTGGTAGATTTTGAGTACCGCTGTTCTGATATGTTTTAGAGACTTAAGTGATTTGAAGTGTTTTGGTTTGTGATCATCCTGTAGGCCGCTAAATCAACCTTTCATCAGTCAAACGAAATGAAAGCTCAGTTTGTAATACTTTTTCCACTTAAAAAGGCACGTCAAATATAGAAGGGTCAAAATTATAAAAATCATCATGCGAGAAATCTTTCGGATAAGGCAAAGTTACCGAACGAATCTCCAAAATTCAGACACGATAGCCATAATGCCGGTGACCTTGACCTAGCGCATATAATTTTTATCCATACTTTTAACATATTTCAACAAAGAAATAATATTTTTTTTATAAAAAAAATGTGAAGTATATGTTGCTTTAATCTTTCAGATTAATGTAATTCAATTATTGTTAAAAGAAATTGTAAAATTGTTCTTTTCCTTTAATGTTTACTTCGTTTCTGCCTTCACTAACATTGTTTATCGTCTGCTGTACACGTGACTCTATTTATAGACGTTGGTATTCTTTGAAAAGTAGTTCTCCTAACAGTTCATCCTGAAATGAACGCAATTCATTTTGATCACGTGATAACATTCTGACCAATCGAAACATTACTTGCCTCTACAAGCTACTTCGATTGCAATTATATTGCTATCATGTCTGCAGTGAGGCAGTTTATAGTGATGTCTAGCACTGGCGCATCATGCCGCAGACATGTAGCATGATGTCCCACCCAGTCACATTATCCTGACAACAGGCTGATACATCCTAACCAGGGTATGAATTTAACACAACTTTCTTGGTAGCCAGAAGGACTAGTATACTGAGAAATTTACTAGTCCTGTCAAATATTTACTAGTCCTGTCCACAAAACTATGTCACACACTTGTATTGAGATTAACAACATTTTTCTTTCATAAATAGCATTATCATATGAAATGCAGATACAGAAGTATAAATCCTACTTTAAATCATCAATCAGTCAATTAACATTTCTTGTTTCTCAAGATAATATGGATCCAATTTCAGAAAGGGATCCAGGTGTCCTTTCTCGTCCTCCACCTGCAATCTGGGTCCATATGGGGTTTGTTCTGGTCTCCTTACCAGTCTCTCTGAAACATTCCACAAACGTATTGCTGGTGATGGATCATATGTTGGAATGTCATTTGTATGGAACATTATACAGAGTAGGTCAGAGAACCCAAAGTCTCAAACAAGATCTCCAGTCACTCTTCACCATTTTCATCTCCAATTCAATTTTAAAGTTCGAACAACCTGCAACAAAACCGGTTTTCTCTGTGTTTCTTTTTGCGAAGTCTATACAACAGTTAGTGAATTACACCACATAACGTTCTTGTCTTTATCATAATTCAGCCATTCCCTGTCTTTTGTCCATGTCTTCTGAAACATCTGATTATGCTTTTCCTTGTCATCAGAATTATTCCTCTCTTTTATGTCATTTTCATTCAACTTTTCCTTTTTTTCGAAGGCTGAACACCTTCTATAAAATGCCACATTTTGCCTGTCTTATATGGCCGGAATTGTGCCTCTTTTTAAAATACAAGATGTACAGTATAGCTGACGCATTATTTAAAGTTAAAAAAAAGGAATGGCAGTGTCCATTATATAAGAAAGTCCGAGCAAGAAACACATTTCAAAACACGTGCCTTTGCGCCCCCCCATCCCCCCCCCCCCGCCGCCCCCGTAATTAAATGGCATCTCCCTAATAAAGTCTTGACTTCAGCGGATGTTCTGCAGGATCAAAGCAGTGGCTATTGTAAACACTGTTATAAAATATTAACATCAAAAGATAATGTTAGTTTCACCTTGGAAAATGTGTGTTCCCATCAAACGAAGCCATCTAACTTAGCGCATTGTATTCAGCTGCTCCAATTACGGTCTCATCATTAATAGTGTAAGTTAAGTAAGTGTTCTTAATTAACTGGACCTCAATGTGATGTTGAAATTAATAATAAGTGGGAAAATTTTCAAATCTTAGATGCCCATGCTGAGAGATTTTAATTTTAATGTGATCATAATAAATTGATCTACCGTATTTTCGCGCATATATCCCGCGTGTTATACCAGATTTTACAAACCCCGCAGGGGGGGTGCGGGTTATATAAGGGTGCGGGTTATATCACAATTTTTTTACACATAATAATATTTCAATATATTGTTTGAAAAACGTAACTACATAACATATATTGTTCTAGTTTTGTTTTGCTACTCTCATCAATATCAAATTTTCTACCTGTGGCTCTATTGCCATGCACTTCAGCATACGTAATGGCAGTTAGCTTGAAGTCGGCTGTGTAAGACTTTCGTTTCGGCATTTTTTAAATTAAACAGAAAGAAATTATTTAAACTCGAATCTACACTTCACAAGACTACACTTCACAAGAATACAAGATTATTTAGAAATGTCCGTGTTTATGTAGCCGGTAGTTGAGGCACAGCTCCTATAGACAGCCTACGCACACAAGCACTGTGTACCGTGTTTTTTGCTGACTTTTTTTGAGCAAAGGTCGTCGGCTTACTTTGATGATGGCACCGCTAAAGGCTCTAGTTTAAGGGTCAAACAAATACCTGTTTGTTATTGCTGCGGCAACTTCAGATAATTGTAGAACATTGAAACAGATTTGTTTTATTTGTTTAGTATATATCAGTGCTTCAAAGGTAATCAGTTCTCTTTGAAGTGTCAGCAAACGTATTTTTTCTTCTTCCATCTGGTATTTGTTTTTAAATTAGTGTCATCTGCTTGACTGTACTCATTTTATGTTTCCGCCTTCTGCGGATTCGGATTTTAACTAGTCAGTTGCATAAAGTAATAAGGCCAGATATCATCATTAGCGGATTATGATATAACAGTGCACTATTAGTGTGGTTTGTCAGTATGAGACAAGGACTTGTTATTTTAACAATATATTCCAGTACATTGTTTCCTGTCATGGTGCCTTTGATTTTCTCTACTCTAAACGCAAGACTGTATATACGGTTTTTATCAGCCAAAATTGGTGTCGCCACAAATATCACCAGATGGTATATTTTGTCACCAAAATGGAAAACAGACTCGCAGTTTGATACATCAGCGAAGCCCCGTGATCCTGTAATTGATTTTATTTCCGATTGTAGCTGTATAAATATATCTATGGTTGCGGGTTATACAAAGGTGCGGATTATGCCAACGATTTTTTACACAAAACCCCAAAACCCGCGGGCTATATGAGGGTGCGGAGTATCTGCGTGTGCGGGATATATGCGTGAAAATACGGTAATTCTTATAATTATTTCGATGCAAAGGTAAATTATGCAGTTCCTCGTTGTGACTGTTGGCGCGCAAGCAAAAAAAAAGGAAACAAACAAGCATGCAAAATAATTTATTTGAATAGATGCCATGTGTTGTAGTTTTGTAGTTTGTTACTGTGGTCGCGTGAATAAAGTGAAACCATGTTTTTTTTCCATTTAAGTCGCTGTCAGATTAATTAGGATATCAATTACCAAACTTTTGTTGTTAGTTGAAGGCGGGACCATTATTGGCGCTGTTATGCGAAATGCACAAAAGCAGATGGCTTCTTGTAATAGAAACAAATCTTTTAGGCAGCTAGTGGCCTGGCATGCGCACAACATGTCCAGCATAGCTGACACTTTATCAGGATGGTGTGGCTGCTGGGGAGACCTGCTTGGGTGAGTACCTCAGTGTTTGGAACCTTGTCCAGCTACTTGATGTTGAGGCTTTTCCTGAGACTTGTGTTATGAAAGTGGTTCAGCTTCCCTGTATGCCGTTGGTACACCATCCACGTTTTGCATGTATAAAGTAGTGTGGGGAGCATAACTGCCCTTTAGACCTTTAGTTTGGTCTGGATGCTGATGCCTCTTCTATTCCTGATGTTGACATACAATCTGCTGAAAATTGCACTGGCTCTGTCAATGTGAAGGTTCACCTTGTTTTCAATAGTGACGCTCTGTGACATTGTGCTGCCAAGGTAGGTGGACCATTGAAGGTGGTGTTGGGCTCAACATAGGGCTTTCCATGGGACAGCTGAGGCAGAACTTCAGTCTTCTTGGTACTCATGGTGAGACCAAAGCTTGTGCAGGAGCTGGAAATCTAATCAACTCTGCATTGCAGGTCGACTTCTGAGCCAGCATTGAGAGCACAGTCATCAGCAAATAAGAAAGCCCTGATGGTGTCTGTTATGACATTTTTTGCTAGAAGCCTCCTGGGATTGAATAGTTTTTTTATCTGTATGGTACCTGATGCTGACTCTAACCTCTCTGTCTCTGAAAGTATTAGTCAGCAAGGCAGAGAACAATAGACTGAACAGTGTCGGTGCCAGAACAGATGCGCTTATTCAGGTAGATTATGGAAGCATCTTTGAATTTCTGGGGATTGTCTCTTGTTGCCACATCAGTAAAAACAGTTGGTGGAGTCTGTCTATCAGGGCTGTGCCTTTCTTGTAGACTTCAGCTGGGATGGAGTCAGAACCAGCTGCTTTGCCACTGGAGTGCAGATGTATCGCTTTCTCTTTCTCTAGCAAGGTTGGATGATCATCCAGTGCTTCAATGATAGGTAATTGGGAGAGTCGACTGATGGCTTCATCACTGATGGATGAAGGGCAATTCAGAAAAGTGTTCAGCCCATCGTTGAAGAATCTCTTCTTTGTCAGTAATTAGTGTGTTCCCGTCTGCGCTGAGAAGGGTGGATGATTCAGAGGATGTAGGTTCATACACTTCTTTCATAGCATTGTATAAGTTCTTCATGTCATGCTGGTCCGTGTAGCACTGGATCTCATCAGCTTTGTTGCTTAGCAATGTGTCTTGCATCTACTGGAACTTCTGCTGTACAGTTCTGCATATGTTGTTGTATTCATCTTTCCTAGAGGTGGACTAGGTGTTGTTGAGTTAGGTTTGAAAGAGGCGGTGTTTCTCATCCAGCAACTGCTTGATTTCATCGCAGTTCTCATCAAACCAGTCTTGATGCTTTCTGGTTGAGGGTCCTAGGATTTCCAAAGATGTGCTGTAGACCAGCTCTCTGAAACCGCCCAGTCGGTCTCCACATTCTGATTGTCAAGAGGTGTGGATTTCAGACGTTTTTCCAGGGCATCCACAAGAGACTGTTTGGTACTGGTGCATTTCAGCTTGGTGATGTTCGGTCATTTAGAAGCCTTATTTCCCTGTGGGTGTCTTTTGGGCTGAATGCAAATGTTGAGCTTGGTGATGATGAGGCAGTGGTCTGTCCAGCAGTCAGCGCTGCACGAGGACTTGGTCACACGCACATCCTGACTGTCCCTCTTCCTGACAATGACATGGATGAAATGCAAGTGCTTAGAGTGTGGGTGCATCCATGATGTCTGATTATGGGTAGAGAGGCAGAAGACTGTATTGGTGATCAGCAAGCAGTTCATGCTCGGCACAAGTCTGGAGCAAAAGGAGACTGTTGCTGTTACAGTGACCCACTCTGTGCTTTCCTAGCACTCCATCCCAGGCAATGTGATTACAGCATACTCTTGCATTGAAATCCCCAAGAATGATGAGCTTATCTGCCATTGAAATGTCAGCACTGACTGAGAGAAGATCCTTATAGAATCCTTTCTCCACATGCTAGGTAGACAAATATCAATGTAGAATTAAGCAGGATATCTACACATTAATGTTACATTTATAGTAATGATGATCTGTAGATTCACAAAAATCACAACAGTGAGATTGTATCCAGACTGGGACTTTAGCATGTGTCTTCTTGAACTCCAACTTCATACTCTACCATCTGACCTATATGTTCTGATGACTCCAATAGTAACACACTCAGCGATGGCTTCAAACAATTATACTGGTAGGTAAAAAGAAAATACAGCGAAGTCACTATAAAGGTAAAGGGTCACTCAGGGGACCAAAACACATGACCTTTTGATAGTTTTCTTACACAGCAGCTGAATTATGAACCCTTAAAGAAAATATATGAACATACCTCAAGAACTATCAGTACTGCCGTGGCTATCACAGATGACAAGTACAGGAACTCTGGGTCCAGCAGAATTCCTGGCACAAAAACTACAATTACAATGACATGGAATAACTTTCTAGTCATTGTAGATACTGATTTCTCATTGGATGGCTGGTTTCTGTTTCCATAATGATTCACTATGAGAACACTGACAAGAGTACAAAAGCACCACCATAAGAATAAGGCTATCTGCAAAAGAGTTTTAGCATATTATTAATAAAATCTAACAACATCAATTGAAATAAATGGCAATTTATACTTGCTCTTTTTTATACAAGAAAAAAATGAAGTCACTAATTCTGTTTTCCAAATGACCTGTGGTTAACTTAACAAGATGCACAAATGCATCACTCATTTTTCTGCTATATACTTAATAACTAAATGCAGGAGAAAGAGAAGTTGCAAAGAAATCTGAGTTGGTAGGATTCTTTCTAACAATGTGTTTCAGTGTTTTGCTCTTTTTGGTGTCTTTATTCATATCTGATGCCACATCAGTGTCATTTGATCAAAACTGAAAGGTCCCGATTTAAGAATGCAATCTATTAAAGTTGGTCAATTCTGTTAAGTTATGACTGGAAATCAACATTTGAAGCAAGACTGTTTCAATATCATAACAAACCCAGTTAAAACTACAGTATCGCATCTATAATTATTCATTATGAATTGTTTTGTTTGTTCCTTTTAATATCTGTTCCTCAGTCTTTCTGTCCATCTGTCTTTCTGTTTGGCTCTAACTTACAGTATAAGTGGACTGTGTGACTCTTGAGATGATCCAGTAGACTGGGTTTTGCCTGAGCAATATATAAAGATAAGGAAGCACCAGGAAAAAACCTGTCACAGCAAATGACACGTAGAACCATTCTAACTGGAATTTCCTTCTGTCAAGTACAATGAAAGCAGCAGTGGCAGTCACAATTCCTATTTGGATTATCTGAAACAAGAAGAAAATAGCAACCAATGAATTCCTAAAACTTATTTTGTAAATTTGTTTACTATTTGTATCCTAGATTTCATCATTTTAATTGTGTAATATCAATTAGTCAAGTTATAGTTAGTCAAGTTTTGTTGTCTGTATAACTACAGTATTTTAAATTAATGACATTGTTCCTCAAAACCCCATGACCTATCTAACTTACGTAATTATTTGGTAAAGAGCGAACTGAACTCAATGACTTTTCAATGACCTTTAATGATCAGTTATCAAGTACTATCTCATTATCAAGTGTTCTACTTTCAGTTACTAATTTAAATACAACAAACAAAAATAAAAATACAATAAAAATACAAATAAATATAACGAAATATGCAAGTCATTTTAACTGTATCTGATTTTTAAAACTGCTCTTCAGCTGAGATAATTTCTTCTTCAGCTACAACTCTAGTGCCTTCACTTATTCTTCTTTTTCTTTTCCTTTTGTTCTGAGTCCATTGGACTGAGAAAATAATTTTATTGTCACTTTCTCTTCTGCTTCATTGGCCAGTTTTACTGTACCCTGAAATGCCTACTGACATCCATAAAATATCAACCTTCATATCAAATTGCAACAATATTGTTAGTCACTGCATTTTTAGAACCTGCTGAAGAAGTTGAAACTGGCTTTTACGATGCAGATGACAGTTATACCAAAGGATTAAATGATGTTGTTTATGATGAGCCTATGAGAGTTGACATTGAAAAAAACAGGCTTATGTGTTTTCTTTGGTTTCAATTTTAGACAGCAATGCCAATTCATGCAATATTGATGTTTTTCTTGCAAGCTACACAAAGCTCTCTGTATTTCAAGGTCACATCTATTTCTTGCCCACCTAATTAAGTCTTTGTCTTGCAGCCAACTATTGCTGAATGTGTAGTTTCCAGGCATTATGCAATGATCACTCATTAAATGACTGTTGCTAACTTGCCCTGCTTGCTTAGTAGAAACACATGAATTAATTATATCATATGAAAGACTCATTTCTGTTATTTCTGATAATGGCAAAATGACTAGTACCGTATTTTCGCGCATATATGACGCACCCAAATATAAGACGCACCCGTATATAAGACGCGGGTTTTGACGCTTTGTGTAAAAATATTTTACATAAGACGCACCCATATATAAGACGCGGGTTTTCTCGATTTGTGTAAAACAAAATTACATAAGACGCACGCGGCATGCCATCTGTCGCACTGAGCAATTTATATCCAGTGGTTTCCTTTCCTTTATCATAAATGAAAATTTGTCCAATGTTTCATCACATGTCGGATGTACCCTATTTCATGTTATTATTCGTACACGAAAAAATAATTATTTTTTTCAATGTACTAATTTACAAAATCGGTCTCATTCTGCTCAACGTTTTAAAAATATGTTGTTATTATGTGAGAAAGAGAGAGAGAGAGAGAGAGAGAGAGAGAGAGAGAGAACAAAACGTGTATTTAATTGCCAACTGGTCTGTGGTCTTCGCGTTGAGATATTATTTTTACTACCGGTAGATAAATAAACTCAAATGGCTTCTGAACTCATTTTCAAATACGCGCGTTTATTTGTTACACCGACTGACGTAATCAGTAGTTCGCATGAACGACGATGTCCAGCGGTTAATGAATAGAAGTATATATTGTAATGACAACTGAACAAATATATACCGGTAAATCATTATATTTTCTCGCTGATACAAAAGACAAAGAAGGGCAATAAAACGAATGTGAATATATTCTCAGTTAACAAAACAGCTGCCCTTTTATTAGTAGGTTGAGCAACAGGCTTTCTACACATACCGGTAATTGGTGAACATTTTATTTCGGGATTCTTTTCTTTATCATTATTAGATGCCTCAGATATACATTTACGCGAAGAAAGTGAAACAAACAATACTCTGTTACAACTGTTCAAGTACATGTACATAAATCAATTAATTCTGTAACATTTTTAGTTTAGATCAAAGAATTGTCTGAGGCAGGACCGCAACGATTATTGTTTATTCTTATCTGCCGCCGGGCCAATAGCGGATGGGTTGAGTACCGGTACCTGGTTTCTAGATTCTAGAACAATAAACGCCAGATGTAAAGGCGGCTTCATTGATCTGCTAGGAGGCCAAGTCTTCAGCGAGTGTGATTAGTACCGTACATAGAAAAATAAATGCCTGATGTATGTGGTTAGCATATATAAACGTGGGAATAGTATTTTGTTACCGGTATATATAAGTGAGAGATCAATTTGCATTTTTAAAATTTATAAAATTGTCACGATGCCGAAGCGAAAATTTTAAATATATGGTATAACTGATTTTCATATTTAAGTCCAATATTGAATAAATTCTTGTCTTGTTTTCGAACTATTTAGTCTTGTCTTGTTTTTGAACGCACCCACCAAAGATACTAAAAATTTACCGGTAAGTATCTTTGAACCCAACCGGATGTATAGGTAATATAGCCGCCGTAGTTTTTGCTGTAATAATTAATAACAATAAACAAAACTATTTAAACATACTATATTATTTAAATTTAAAACATTTACTCCGACTAAACGTAGATCTGCAATAACTACGGTATACAAAACATTGAAACGACAGGATTTTAAATTTGAAGTGGCCTGCATTAGATTGGTACACGTGGTAATTACTGAACACTTACCCAACTGTTTTTACAACTAGGAATGAAAATCGTGAAACGTGAATATCGACTGCAAAAATCGTCATTCAATATCACACACTGTACCGGTCGTTCGTGTTAAAAAAATACTTACCGTATTTTCGTGCATATACCCGTATATAAGACGCGGGTTTTGACGATTTGTGTAAAAATATTTTACATCAGACGCACCCATATATAAGACGCATCACTTTTTGCGTGGTGTGTAATATGTTGTATAAGACGCGTCTTATATACGCGAAAATACGGTAGATGGTAAAAACATTACTTCCAATCCTTGCACACCGTTAAATAAAATACAAACATTTCCATCATATTTTACTTTAAAGCAAAATCTCTTAAATTCAAAGGGTTTTCTATGATCTAAGTGAAAACTCAGTGACTTTCAAGACATGTACAAATATGTATTAATTTCCCAAGGACTTTCAAGGACAATCAATGACTGCAAATACTGATTGTATAACCTGATAAAATAAATTATTCCTGACAGCAAGAACACCAGAGTAAAAAAATACAGAAACAGTATTTATTCAGTGAGACATAAAATAATAAGGTAGTGTAAAAAAACAACTTAAAGTATTCCGATATGACTCTTTTAGAAACAGACAATTTATTGTACCTTTGTTTTAGATTTGTAATATATCACATAATGTGTAGAAAGTTATGAAACTTTATCCAGAATTTAACTTACCACTGAAACTTTGGAGATATCATTACAAAAAACCATTTCCTGTCCCTGAAAAGTAAATGGCAAATATCAAAAGTATTTATTGAATACAGCATTAGAATTTGCAACATAAATCTAAACTACGACAATAAGCTGTCAAAACATCTAGTTTCACCTTAAAGATGAATGCATAATACTGCTAAATTGTAAAAGGACATTCTTTTTACTTAACATAATAATTTAATTGCCATCGTCCATACACATCTGGCTTATCATAAGATTTAATAGTCAATGGCCATATGTTTTGTTCAACATAATTATATAATTGCCAATGGTTATCCCAGATTTAATTGTCAAAAAGCCATACGTTTTGCATACCCCAATCTTGCTAGTTTAACACGTGATTTATGTCTCGCTATTTGCTTCCATCACTCTTGAAATGAAACTGCAGTGACAAAGCTCACTAACAAAATCATTTACAAAATTTTCAGAAAGCCTCATTCTGATAATATATTTTTTTTACTGGCCCTACATATGGTGGGGATCTCATGAAGCTGTATCTGGCTGAATGAGACTATCAAAGTTTGTTAGTTTTGTCTGCTTCAAAGAACAGCTCAATTACAGATCTGGCAAGAGTAACTTTAATATGCTGTTACAGCTTACAATATCATAAATATATGAAGGCAATTTGAACTCACATACCAGAATCAATGCCATATATGCAACATGGAAGGGAAGAGACAGGAGCTGACTGGTAACTGCTGCTTCACCAAAAGTGAAAGATTTAGGGAACCAGTCTGGCAGCTTGTATAACAACAAGGAGTACATTAAACTTGCTGGCACAACATACAGGACTGCAAAGGAACAACATAGTCTATGTTATCTGGGAGCAGTCAGGGTACTGCTGGACACCACATAATACTATAAATCCATAAAAGTCATACCATATATAGTTTGTTCTGTTTTTAATTTTAGTTTTCTCACCTGTGATCAAAATGGGGACTGTTAACCATTTTCCACAGTTATTGTGATCAATGTATATTCCTGAGGGATTGTTCCTAATCAGCGATGTATAACATCATTGTAAATACTGGTTATGTACTTGAATATGTGTTTGTAAATTCTTTAAATGCAAAGTATTATATAAAGTAGTACACAAGGCAATTAATAGATTCTGGTGTAGACATTGTTCTTCCTAAAGTACCAAATGAATGTCATTATTGGATGCACATTTTTAAACTTGTCATCAGATGAACTCTTAAAAAATTAAATAACCTAAAATGCATGTTTGTAAATGAAAGTGGTAAACATGTACTTGGTCATATGTTTTAATAACCATATCATTGCTTCTGGTGAACAATCAGTTAGAACTAAACCTACAATTAGCATCCTCTTACCTGTAAACCTGTACCTCAGCACCACCAACAATAACACCAGTATAGCAACATAATGTCCAAGCACTGTCCTCTTGGTACTAGAAGTCAACGCTTTTCTAATGGTTATTCCTGCTGACAGTACTGCAAAGCTTTCTGTTGCCATAGCAAAACCTGATTCTGCATGAAAATATGAGTTTATAATAATGAGATTTAAAAAAAGACAAATCAATATTTAGATACAATTTTTGGGGTAGATGCAAACAGTGAACACTAGTCTGTGAATATTTCTATTTAAGGTTACATGCATCTTTTGTTTTATTTCTTACGCAACACTGCAGTCATTCCTCCTCACCATAACGCCTTTTGCATGCTGATGCTCATCTTCTAACACTGGCATGGTCATGGATCCCAAATAAATTGGTTGCATTTAGTGTTAATAGTAAGTTTCAGATTCACAAGAAGCAAACTGTAATGTAACGTTACAAAAAAATGTAAATGTAAACAATTTAGAGCCTAACCGTAAATCACCATGGACATTCGCTTCGGCCGAATATCCGGTTTTTTGGAACTATTCGGAAGTATTTACCTCGGCAAATAATACGCGCACATATGGTTACAAGTCAAATAATTCAATAAATATCGAACTTTTTAAAAAAAAAAGTTTTTTAACACATAATAATTTTAGTTAATAATAAAATTGTTCATCTTATAGGCGATATATATGGTATACAGTACACGAAAAATTTAAGCTTCGCATACGATAATGAAACAAATGGTACTCTCCAGAGTTGCACCTACTACTCGGTTTGTGCCCGGATCCGGCAAATAGTACATCCAAATATTCGGATTCGGTACTTGGCAAAAATTAGCTACTTTGTTAGGCCCTAAAAAAAAAGCAAAATGTAATGTTTAAAAAAAATCATAAAATGTAATGTTATTACATCAATAAACCACTCCTATGGCTTCCAGGAGCCACATTAAAAAATGGACTGTACTTTCTACTGACTTCCCAATGATCGTAAAGTTTACCAAAATACCGTACCTTCAAAACTTTAAACAAGTGTCCCTCGAAAGAACTGATACCTGACTGTATAAATAGAATTGAAAGGAATTCAAGATAAGACTATTTCCTCTTTTTAACTGATGAGTATTGAAACCATCTCTGACATTCTTGAGTGACAAGATTTTGCCATGGTGACCATAGCAGAAGTCAGGTTGGCCTAATCATCATGAAACGTCTTTTAGTGAATACCCATTATGACCATACATTCAAGAAGAGTAGCAATAACATTTTAAAGATGACTGTTGTAGTGCCATACTGGATGTTTGAGTAGCAGGTCTTGGGATGAATGTGGATCTAAAGTATCACGTCTATCCTCCAAGTTGTTGCTGTTGTTGGGTTTGACAACATTTTTCAGCACACAATAGGCTATACATGGCAGCCAGTATTAATGGTGGAGGACAAAACCGGGAAAAACCTCAGAAAGAACCACTGACCTACGAGAAGCTACTTGCAAGCTTTCTCACATACCTACATTGGCCAAACCTGAGACTTGCACCCACACAGACAGAGGTTAGAAGGCAGTAATCTGTAACGAAGAGTGCTTTAGGTCACTCGGGGCTCTGTTTATCCTCCAAGTAGTTTAGGAGTGATAACAAACTTGTACTAATGGATAGACCAACACTGGATTATAGACAAATGACAAAAAGTCATTCAATAAGCTGTTTTAGTACAGCTATGCATTTAATAGTGTTAAAAGTCTATGCTCTAAAAATAGGTAACATAAATGAGTTTAAAGCTACAAGCTTTATAAAAATAAAAATAAAAAAATAATTTAATTCCCAACAATACAAAGTGAAAATGGAAGAAAAAACCCATATGCTATTGCGTATTAAATCCAAAAATAATCTTATAATTACAGACACAAGTCCAAATAATACAGTTCTGAATAAACTTTAGTGGAAATCCGAATTAAGTTCAACACTGTAGGTGCTGATGTGCCTGTGGCAGACTGTATCATGTTATGGTATTAAGTCTTTTGTTGAAAGACAGTAATATACTTCCAGGTTTGAATTCACGATAAATCCTATTGAATGTCTCTGTCTAAGACTGTTATTTTTATAAGCACTCTGTATTACCAGAGAAAATTCACATGAATTTAATAGTCTGAAGAAATAAATTCCAGCCCAAATGATCAACTGAACACAACAATAACACAAATTGATTCTGCTAGATATTATAGCATGTATAAATAATCTTTCCAATAACAAGATCAGGTCAAAATTGACATTTTCTAAATGGAAACTAACCTTCTAGAAAGTTCTTAATCTTTACAAAATAAATGCTAGTTATTATTAGAAAGTCAGTTAGCAAAATTATAATATATAACCTGAACTATGTCATGTACAACAGGTAAATAACAGGAGAATTACAATAATGAAGACCAAGACCAAGAAAAAAGGTGTTTACTTCTATAAATAATGATCCTGATATTAAACTCATACACATGAAGAATATTCAAGTTATGTGCTAGATGTTTACAGAATAAATAAAAAACAAAATCAACAATTCTGGTCAAGTAGAAAATAAACATGATTTTGGACAAGATTATGTAAAACATAAAATGTTACCTTACAATAGCATATAATGAAGTATAAAAAAAAAACTAACAAACAAATAAAGCAAATTAATAATACATAATAATAATTATTGGACAGCTAAATCCAAATCAATATTGTGCATGCAAACATTTCAAGATAAAACCTTCACTGTAATATCCAAAATTTCAAACACAGGGTACATGGAAGTCCAGGCAGTCAAACTTGTCATGAATTCATGATCTGCTGTTGGAATTCTTCCCATTTTTTTGAAGATTCTGTGTCATCTGACGCAGCAAATGTCATTGGCTGCATGCATCCCCATTTAAATCTTCCAGAAGGAAGCACCAAAACGATATAAAATAATGTAGGATATACCTTACATATTGACAGACAGTGATGGTCGAATACAGGCTAAGTTGGAGTGCAGATGGGGCTTTGCATACATACAACTTACTGACTTTTCGTACATGTACTAACCTAATAAAAGCATATTCTGTGCTTAGTAATACCTTGCTGATAGTAAAAACTATGGCAATACCTTGCTGATGGTAGAAACCATTGCAATACCTTGCTGATGGAGAAACATTGGCAATATCTTGCTGATGGAAAAAAACAATGGTAATATCTTGCTGATGGTAAAAACATTGGTAATACTTTGCTGATGATAAAAACATTGGCAATATCTTGTTGATGGCATAACCATTTGCAATAACTTACTGCTGGTAAAACCATGGGAATACCTTGCTGATGGTAAAAAATACTGGCAATAATGTGATGATGGTAAAAAATACTGGCAATAATGTGATGATGGTAAAAAATACTGGCGCTGATGGTAAAAAATACTGGCAATAATGTGATGATGGTAAAAAATACTGGCAATAATGTGATGATGGTAAAAAATACTGGCAATAATGTGATGATGATAAAAACACTGGCAATACCTTGATGATGGTAAAAACAATTTCCAAAATCTTTTTTAATGTTAAAAACAGAACTGCCTTTCAAAAGAGACTTTTGTATCAGTGCTGGACAAGAGCTCTTGTAGGCCTTGAAAGTGGAAACCATGGATCCTCAGTCCCCAGATATATATATAGGCCATGTTTCAGTTAAAGTATACAGCCAGGTCATGTTTCAATTAAAGTATACATCGAGGTCATGTTTCAATTAAAGTATACATCCAAGTCATGTTTCAATTAAAGTATACATCCAGGTCATGTTTCAATTAAAATATACATCCAGGTCATGTTTCAATTAAAGTATTCATCAAGGTTTTTGTTTCAATTAAAGTTTACATTGTCATGTTTTCATGGAAAATAACATGTACACCAGTCGTGTTTTATTACCAGTATAACATACATCACAGCTCTTTAAACTATAATATAACATAAATAAAAGAAATGTCTTTTGGTGAGATTCAGTTGTCTAAATATGTTATTTGCTCTTTGTAATCCATTAATAGTATTAAAGGTGCTCATTTGAAAAAGTAAAATGATCAAAACTCTTGACATATGAGAAGCAAATTATAACATAAATGACTTTTAAACTGAAGCCAAAGAAGACGCATGTTTTTAAAACATGGCTGACATAGGAAATGCATTGAGAATTACAGTGTACTCTTTCACAACTAAAGAAATATTCAAATTGTAGTTATAAAAAAACATGCTCTACCTCTGATAGCTGGAGATGCCCTGGCCTGCTGCAGTATGAAGGCAAATGGAAGCACAAGACAGCACCAAACTCCACCATTATTATCCTGCCTGCATTAAGTATTTATGTGGTAATTACAATTTTACCAGGATTTTTGTTTGGAAAAAAAAAAGACATGAAATTATATGTACATTATGTATAATGAAACATGAGTTCTAAGTGAAGGTGATTTTAATTTGAACAGCCCCTTATAAAAAAAAGTTAGCAAAGTTGTATGGGCTAATAACTAGAACTGAATTTTGTGACAGATGCATCATTTGCTTGACATGGTTTGGCTATATATTATACTTGGTTTTTTAAAAATTTAACAAGTCATCAGTCTAGACCTATTTGACAGAGATTCATTGACCCCCTGTGTTAAGAAGTTGGATAGCCAGATAGAGAAAGAGAAGGTCCCAGTGAAAAAGAAGAGTACTTTGCTATGAACTGCTCCATATTTAATAGTCCTCTGTGTAGAACATTGACATTTTTGTAGAGATGATTTTCTTTCTTCAGTAGAAGTGCACATAACACTTAGACCTTTGTAAGTCCCAAACTGAAATGTTTCTTCCTTATTCCAAGTGCAAGACATCTACAAAGTTTGCTAAATGTAGCTAGCTGAAAACTTGTTATTTTGTTCATATGAAATTAGTAACAGATGGATGGACAGACAATATAACAGAATACATTCTGCCTAATGGCAGGTAGACATGATTTCATCTGTGCTTGGAAAATAATTTCATTCAACAAAAATCAACAAACCTTTATTTTAATCCACCAAAATGCCTTTGAATATTCTTATCTGCTAGTTTCATTTCAATTTTCACTTCATCTTCCAAAACTTTATATTTGATAATGGGTTTTATAAAATTCATTTTGATAAATATGTTCTGCCAGTCCTTTATTTTAATGGCCTACTGATAACTACGTTCTGCCAGTCCTTGATTTTAATGACCTACTGATCAATGTATAGGTATAAGATGTTTGCAAAAACTGAGGGTTCAGGGTCTGCTTTTGAGGACAAGCATAATGCAGTCTTGGAACAAGGGGATACAACAAGACTGTCAACTGAAAGCCCAGGACTTACAATGAGTTCCATTCATCTTCAAACTGTTTTGTAGAGGCAGTCCTATCTGATATAAGATCAGTGTCATTGATACAAATGAGAGTTTTGATGCTGAGACGATATCAAATGTTATCAATTTCTGTTGGGATGTGAAGATGATATAAAATATTATCAAATTCTGTTGAGAAGATTTTTATGCTAAGCTGCAATAAAATGTAATGTAGGGAAAGTCATAATTCCAAGTTGCTGTCAAATATAATTCTGTTTAAAAGGCGTGATGCCAAGATGCTGTGAACTGTATTCAAATTCTGTTAGGAAGTTGTTTGATAAGAAGTATTTAAAGCTATTTCTGTTTTTAGTAATTATACTTATATTTAATGACAGAATGGCATTATCTTCATAAACTAAACAGACATTAATGATTCGATGCTTTTATTATCCCAAAATCGACTCAGTGCTGTTTTTACCACACAAAAACCATAATAAAAGAATCCAACTAAAGCATGTTCTTTCTAGAGATGACAGATCCATATTTTATTGTTAAAGTAAAGACTCATGAAATAAAAGTTTTATTGTCATGGATTTGAAAAGAACAGCCTACTCTGAATAATTTTTGCATTTATAAAAGCTGAATTTCCTAGACGGAAGTAGGCAAGTCTACTGTTCTTACCTAAACTTTCCTGTCTTCAAGTTCTGGGAGCATGACAGTTCTAAAGCAGCAGACATGAGGAGAAAAGCCAATATACAAACTGAAACAAAAAACAATGTATGATCTTTATGATTTAAATGTATGATGTATCCATAGAAACAAAATTAGTGGCATCAGTGTTGCTTCAAGGAATTTTTTCATAAAGTGGCTAACTCCTCCACTGAACATTAAAGAAAATCACAAGTGAAAATAAGCAATCCAGATAGTTCCATGACTTAGGGTTAAAAAAAGGCTGAATAAACAGGACTTGTTTTGAGTAAACGTTTCTATGCTATGATAGGTCCATGTACTAAACAGGACTTGTTTTGAGCAAACTTCTCTATGCTATGATAGGTCCATGTACTAAACAGAAGTTGTTTTGAGTCAACTTTTCTATGCTATGATAGGTCCATGTACTAAACAGGACTAGTTTTGAGTAAACTTT
Organism: Unio delphinus; assembly: GCA_029339505.1. Lineage (NCBI taxonomy): Eukaryota > Metazoa > Mollusca > Bivalvia > Unionida > Unionidae > Unio > Unio delphinus. The sequence continues at coordinate 18,105,476 of JAQISU010000014.1, forward strand.
TCTATGCTATGATAGGTCCATGTACTAAACAGGACTTATTTTGAGCAAACTTCTCTATGCTATGATAGGTCCATGTACTAAACAGGACTTGTTTTGAGTAAACTTCTCTATGATATGATAGCTCCATGTATTAAACAGGACTTGTTTTGAGCTAACTTCTCTATGCTGAAATAGGCCCCTACTAGGACAGTGAAGATGTTTAGAGATTACTCTACATATTGTGAAGATGTTGTGTGTTAACTATCCTCTGCTATAACAGGTCCATACTTAACATGACTTGTTTATGATAACCTTCCCTATGCTGAAACATGTCCATACTAAACAGGACTTATTTTGAGACTACTGTTCCATTTGTCAAAATACTGTGTTAACTTCTCTTTTCTAAATCAGGTCTAAACCAAACAGGGCTTGTTTTGAGATTACTGTACCCATTGTTAAGATATTGTGAGTAAACTCCTCTGTGCTATAGCAGGTCCAAACCAAACAGGACTTGCTTTGAGATTACTGTACCCATTGTGAAGATGTTGTGAGTAAACTCCTCTGTGCTGCAATAGGTCCATATTAAGCAGGATATCAAAGAAATGGTCACAGTCAGAATCTCCAAATACTGCCTCATCATACACATTTATACTGCCTCATCATACATTTTTATTGGCATTCCTTCAAGATGGTACTCTCTGAAAAAGAAAACGAGAATAATACATAAAAGCACATCTGGTACATCCCTGATCTTTTATATTAAATCAAAAGAAATGGATATGACTATTACATTACAGATTCATGTGACAAAGATGAAGAGGACTCGTCAGATTCTGGCAATGGCAATGATCTTGGGTCTTTTCAGAAACATAAAGGCTCGTAATGTCTCTGGCACAACCTGGTGTATTGAATTGGCATAAAGCCTTCTCTCTTTAATTTGATCACCCATATAAATCTCCTTTTAGGATCCTATGGAAATGTAAAAAACTTAATCTTCTGTCCGGAACTGCCATAATTCACAAAATTTAGAGCTGCACAGTCAACCATCTTGTTTCTACTTTACACTTCACTTGACAAACTGAATAAGACTCTTATATATTAATCGTCTCAAATGATGTCACATCATGTTTATATGGAAGGGAGCTAACAAATACACGGCAGGTTCTTTCCGTTTGATCTAGGAATACAGGACAGTATTTTTTATGACATGTTTGTGCAAATACAATAGACACAAAGAAAAAAATAGTCACGATAGATTATACACACGCAAACTAATAAATATCCTTCTATTTACAATAAAAGTGTACAGGTCTGGATTTGTCTCCTCTCTAAGTGAAAATTTTGTATATATAGGCATTGATAAACAAATAATTCACGTTTTATGTCAGTCTTTATGTAACTATTACAGCTGTATTGGAGTCTGCAGTTGTGTTCAGATATATTTCAAGAGGAATTGGATTTATTCACTGAATTACTAAACTGCTCATTGACTTTAGATTATTACTTTGGATTTATGTGAATTCATTCAAAGACATTTTGGATGGTGTCAATGGTATATAAGGACATTTAATGATATGGGTACATCAGAACATTCAAGATTACTGGAATTATTATGAACAGTCAATTATTCTTAGACTTGTGATAGGTCATTTAGGACTATTTAAAATTTAATTCACAAAACTGTAAGTGACTCTTAAAATTTAACTTTGTAACCTATATAAATAATTGATTTTTCTTAAATTGTTAATTTCATCTTTTTTCTGTTACATATTTTTAAGACCTAGAGTACATATTTTAAAACCCGGATTCGTAACGCATGTAAAATAAATAAACAGAAAATGTTTCCCTCCCATTATAATTATTTACTAAACTTAAATATAGCAAACCAGTCGAATTAACAGAATACCGTACGAAAAGACTAAATTAATAAAGTTATCAAAACTTAAATGTTCTTTTCTTATTTTTCTCTCGTTAGCAGCACGAACTCGATGATTTTTGAAATCGTAAACACAACTCGAAAATAAGTTCCACTTGTTACATTTTCTAGCATTAGATAATATGGTAATTTAACGTGAAAGAAATAGAGAAAGAGCATCTACATACATAAAACACGTGTCAATTCGAATTAATTAATACTATAGATCCATATTCCGCGAACAGTGTTAAAAATAATCTACAACCATGTCAGATTGCACCTTCTCACTCAACATCATAAACACGTTTGATAATGTTATTTGATTTAATGATTTTTAACATAAACGTCTTGATGATAGAGATTGCTTTAGTCAACTAAAAGTTGTCTGTCCCTCGTTTGGCGGGTGGCACAGTGATGGTAACAGAGATGCTGCTGGTCTTTGATGTTGTTCGTAAATAATGAAAGTATAAACCGTCGCTTTAAAATCTGCAACACATTTACTGTTTAATCATCTACGCAAAAGAGTTGGACAAATTTTTATTTTTGCGTGTGTATTGACTTTGAACTAGTCTATGTCTACCATACTCTATAGTCCTACAATGTGAGACCTCGACCCTGATATTTATTTTGGGTCTCGACGCCCAAACATAAATATCAGGGTCGAGGTCATACATTGTAGAACTATGCAGCGTTGAATCATCTCCAGTGGGAACCACTCAAATCCAGGCGAACCAAGGCCTAGCTGACCATGTACAAGATTGCGAACAAACTAGTGAACAGGGAAAAGTTCCAATTAAAGTCGGCATCGACAAATTGTTTCATGTTCAGGTTCTTCCCATGTACAATATGGACTTGGACCAAATTACCAGATTCAATAAATTGTACAAGCTTCTGACTTGGTATCTCACAAGCAGGTGCTTTCCTATTTCACATTCTAATGAACAAGTCGGCAACAAGTGGACATGCATCACAATTGAATTAATTTTACTATATTTTCTCTACATATATGTCTCAGTACTGACCGTTCAACAGTGTGACAATCAATACAAATCATATGTTAATCTAAAATACCTCCAAAGATGACTTTAATGGTAAAGTTCTTGTCAAGGGTTTATTAGCATTTTTTTGAGAGGCTGTACAGCAAACAGAACAGCGTGTAAACAGAACACAGATTTCACTACTGGATCATCACCAAGGCCTTATTACTCAATGTGCATTGTTGCCAAAATACACAGACAACCACTCTCTGAGCTTATATTCTCAATAATAAACAATTACCTTTAAATCCCTACCAAAAATGCATCAATATAACTCTTTTATCACCACCAAAAATGAGAGAGGAAAAACTGTTCAAAAAATAGACTAGAACTACATTTGTTGGTACTGAACTGGAAATAATAATTGTGATGCGATTCCAAGTAAGATTTAGTGATTCTCAGGGCTATGCCAGTTGAGGTTCCATATCTCATCAATGCTGCAGTAGCCAGATTGGTCTGAGTATGAAGGGACAAATATATATATATATATATATATATATATATATATATATATATATATAGAACCTGTCTTGAAAGACCATCCCTTCTGCCAAAAAATAATGGTCTCTCAAGACAGATGGTCTCTCATAACAGGTGATAAAACTATATAATGAATACATCTGTGCATGGAGATTCTGGTTTCTCAGAACAGGTGGTCTCTCATAGCAGTGGTCTCATATATATATATATATATATATATATATATATATATATATATATATATATACCACTGATTCATTGCCTGTAATATGCCCAAGGACTTACAGCTCCCGAATGATGTCATCAGTCACTCTATTTGTATTTAGCTGGCAGATTTACTGTTGATTTTATTTTTTGTGTTTTGTAAGCTGAAATAAATTAATTGAATCTCAAGATACTTTTGTAAAAAAAATACATGTATAAACAGAATGCAAATTAAGCTTTCTGTTAGATCTACTGGTATATTTGTGATTCATAAGTTGACTTTGCTTCAGTATGCCTTGTTAAGAATGGTAAATTTTGGTTATTGCATGTTGGAGAAACTGCAATTCTGACTGGTATAAGAATGGATCAAATCTATGTTAATAGTTATCAGTTTTTGTTCAGAGATTTATCTAGAGCAATAAAAATAAATCCTGCTAGAAGAGCCCAGGATCTACATGTGGCTGTGACAGAAATCATTGCCGCAAGCACTATCGTGTTTTTGTACTCGAGTATAGTTGTTTATGTCATGCCCTTATTGTTGGTCTAAGGCCAAATCTGGTGTGATCCATACTACATTTTTCTTAACTGTGTCTTCTTAAATCAGGAATAAGTATTGTTTAATTATCATGTATGATATGATCTTCAATGAGTTTTTTTTTGTCTCTAGCTTTTTTGGTTATTAACATTTACATGTCCTTCCAAATCCATAATTGGATCAAATACTACATTAAAATCACATACAATATTAATAAGATCCTTCAGTTCTTAATCATGTGATTTTTATACTTGTTCTTTTAGTTTGATGACAGGGGAGAAACAGGAAATGAATGTGCATAAGAAATTGAAACTTTCTAAAAAATCGCCAGTGTCAGGTAAAAATACCAGAGAGGGAGGTAACTTCAAAGAGGGAGGTAACATTGGAAATGGCCCCACTATTGCATTTTTATTTGAAAGGCAGAAAATTCAAGCTGAAATGAGGGTTAAAGATGCAGAAGAGAAATTATGTTGTGACAGTGATAGTGACATAGAAGTTGTGCATGTTGAGATAAACAATAACAATAAGCTGTTGAAAGTTGAAACAAAACCAGGAAACAGGTTTCAAAAGTTGTCAAAATTGTCTCTTCATAGACATAGAACAAAAGAGGCAAAAAGTGATGAAGATGCTTCGTCTGGCATAACACCAAATAAATCCCCATATTTGCAAAAAACAAATTCAGAGACTATGTTTAAACAGAAAAGGACGCGTGATTTATCTGATGGGAAGTGTAATAGTATTAATTCCTTTCAACAGGATGTTTTGTCGCATCAGAAAGATAAAAGTGAAACTGACAATTCAGTAGCTGAAGAAAGGAAACCTAAAAGGAGTTTGTCAATCAGAAAGAGACTTTCACCTGAACAGATTTCTTGCAGAAAAATAACATTATCAAAACCAAGTAATGTTGATTTGAAAGAAGAAAGATTATTTCAGGATTTAAACCACATGAAAAGAGGAAAACATGATGCTTATGCTGAACTTCAAGGGCCTAGTCCGATGAAAATCTCAAAATCTACCTCAGACTCACTGTCTTCAGACTTCAGACAAAATAGCTCAGAGGCTGTTACTGTTTTAGATGACACACCCTCAAAAGATCAAAAAGAACATTTACAAAAAGCTGGACCCCAATTCCCTGAGAAGGATAAGATTTTATCAAATGGATCAGTCAAGAAGATAAAATATTCACCCTCAAAGGATAGAACTTCAATGAACAGATTAACTAGGAACAGAATACAATTTAAACCAGATAGTTCTCATAATCAAAATAACGAAGATATCAGTGAAGATAACATGAACAAGAGTTTGGTTTCTCTTCCTGTATGGACAAATTTATCTGAAGATGAAAACAAGAAGGTATGTGAACAGTCAGCTGATTCTGGTGAAGTCTCTACAGATCCGAAGATTTTATATAGAGTGCCATATTACTTGGAAAACTTCAAAACAATTCTTCACCATGTGCTTCAAGATGAGGACAATGTCAGATTATTTAATGAAGATGACCTGCGACATATAAATGTTTTCAACAATCTCACAGGTATTAAAAATAAAAATAGTACATGTATTACAGATGCTGAAGAAGATGATGTTGTTGATTATTTGTATGATCCTATCTGATTCCAGGTTTAAGATAATGAAAGTTTTACCTCTGCCTTCTTTCATGCTTCTTTTGTAGCCAGTTTATTTCATTGTTGGTGTTGTTATGCATTTCTGTCAGTCGGTAATTTTTTTGTGTGGGAATGTCGGTTGTTCCTGTTCTTTAAGTGTTTTAATCCACTCTAATGTTGTCCAGTTATTGCTTCTTTGTAACACATTATTCAGGGATTATACATTTTAAAAAATTGATAGTCAAGTCTATTTATCTGAATTTTTCATGACTCTCTTTATCCATTAGTCTTTTAAATATTATCACCAAAAATGATGCATATGTTATTTATACAACAAATGACAAAATCTAATCTCAGTATAAATGACAAATGATGCTGAGATAAATTACGAAATCCAGTCTCAATAGATATCTTAGTTAGCACTGATTTAGCGATACTCATAGTCATGTTGATATCTTTTTCCTATTTTCAGAAAGCTCCCAAAAGTTGTATGTAAGGTTATTTTCACGGAAGCTTGCATGGCTGCAGTTGTCCAAACTGAATTACCCTGAGATAGCAGATAATTTCGTAGATCAGGTACAAGAACTGATTGCTGCACGGCTGCTCATATCAGGTGAGTATGTTGAGAGGAGGTTGGCTCATAGAACTGAGAACTTCATTATTTTATTGTCTTATGTTTTCTTTTGATTTTAAACCTCAAATGGTCAATTAGAATCTCAAATGGTCATTTCAAACCTCAAATGGTCATTCAATAACTCAGAGGTTCTGTGCTAAACCTGGAGTATTATGAAGTGCGAAAGTCTAGTGACAGAGGTAAACAAAAAAAAGCACTGCATGTAATCTATACAAGTTGTATTTTTGAACAAGGGTATGCAAACAAATTCACTGAGAACTGCTTCAGTCAGATAAATAATCATGGTTCCTTTTACAGATGATTCTCTGCATGACCTTGAGACGATCCTTAAGGTTTTGTCTGCCCCTGATCTTAAAGCTCTTTCTAAGACATTTCATCTGCCCTTCTCTGGAGAGAGTAAAGCCCAGCTCATAGAGAACCTACTGAAGAAGAGTCGTCAGAAGTCAATAGGGGCACTGTTCCAAGGGGTGAATTCCAAAATCAGCATGGAGGACACCATGCTTCAGAGGTAATACCAAAAATCTCCTTTCTTATTATAGTGTTCTCAAGAGAGGTACCTCAACAAAAGTAGTATATTTTCACCAATTTGCCCCTATTATGACATGCCATTTTTCTAACAAGGTTCCTCATAACTTATTGTGAAACATCTCAGAATTAAACCTTCATTATACCAAAATCCCTTCAAAGTTGAAAGTTTCATTTGGACCTGAATATTTTCCTCTTTAATTAATATTTTTTTTTTGTTCCAAGTAAATCAATACTACACTATTAATAAAATTGAAACAAATGTTCAGTTGCATAAGTTCCATAGATCAATTCTACACTGTAAAGATTCCTTACATCTGAAACTCGTATTGAAAATAGGAAATATATTTTAGCTGGTAAAGTCTATAAAATGTAAATATTGATGATCCAGCAATTGGTCAAATAAAACACACTTGACATATACTGGGCCTGATTATTTAGTTAGCAAATATTGTAAGTTTTTCACCCAGAAATATACCAAGGACATGCCAAGTAAAAATCTGATAATGTGCCGACACTGGGCGTATGGTTTCTTAATCTGAAGTCTTTGTACATTAGAGAGGGTCAAGTTTTTCAGGTAAATTGTTCATAACTAATTGCTCTTAGATAAACCAATTAAGATTTTTTTTGTTAAATATTTATGTTTGATGTTATTTCATTTTCTAAATGACACGTAAAACTCTTTTCACCAGGGTTAAATACTCAGGCTTTAATAAGCCTGTGGCCTCACACTTGATGCCTTCCAAAATAGTATTCAGAAGAACACATTTGGCATGAAATGCTTAAAGAGCAAACAGATTTTCTAATTGTTTGCAATACTTATCTTCTTTGATATATACATGTTTGCTCCCTAGTCACATAAAAGTTTTCCCTAACACACAGAAACAAAATTTTCTTGCTGTCTCAAATCATGTGAAAAACGCGAACTTTTGGGGCTTTTTATGATTTCTCCTTTGAATACGTTCCCCGATCACATTACTTTAGGGATATTAGCCTGCTACCTCGCGAATCCAGCCCTACCAAAAGACGAAAATTCGTCTTTCCTGTCTATGTCATATAGACAAAGGGCAATAACTCTTGCCCCTTACCTCCCCTTGCTACCCGCTAGGTGTCGCTTCTTTAGTTTTTTAGCTTCGCTGTACGCGAAAACACGTACAATTAGACCTCCAATGAATCCAAGCCATCTTAGTGTAAATTCTGACCATCCGAAGTTAAATTTGGAATTACTGTGTTGGATAATCATTCCTCTACAGGTTGTATACATTATTTTACAATATTTTCCAATTTGAGTGACTTTGTCACCTTTTCTAGACTTCGGACCAGGTTGCAACGTGGTCAAGCACGCTTATGGCGGTACTAGCATGTAATACATGTAGCACTCAATAATTTCGCTTATTCCGTATGTAACGTTTACGATATTAGCGACTTAATAACGTGCTGCATTGATAATTTGTGCTTTATTTACCTTCTTTGTAGTTTCAGTAGACTTCAAAAAAGTCTTTGAACGACCAAGTAGCGACTATTTAATGGCGGACTTCGTGTTGTAGTCACGAGTTCACGCGACACTTAATCATTTCGCTTCCTCCGTTAGTTACGGTTATGGTAATAGCGACTTAATAGCGTGCTGAATTGCTAATTGTGCTTTGTTTATCATCTTTTTCGTTTCAGTAGACTTCGTCTTGAACGAACCATTGCAACACGCTCACGGCGATAACTAGTGTTGTCATTAAGAGTTAACATGGCACGGAATAATTTGACTACTCCGTTAGTAACGGTTATAGTATTATCGAATTAATAATATGCTGAATTTTTTAATTTGTGCTTTGTTCTCTTCTTTTGTCGTTTCAGTAGCAAAGTCGACAACGAAGGCATGAATGGCAAAATGGGTGTTGGCAATGTGGAAATGGAGGAAATTATGTTGACATGGTTTAGGCTGCCCAGTGGGTGTAAATTTCACCGCAGGTCCGTGCATGGCTTTCGGGCCTGTAAGTCCGGACGCATGGAGTCTATGCTGGATCGATTTGATCCATTTTAGTATGCACTTTCGCCAGCCGTCCAGCCGACACCGTCAGTTCAGCCGGCACTTCAGCAGGCACCAACCGGCATTAGACGTCCATCCGGCACTGTCCGTTAAGCCCAAATGTCACTGGACGGCTAGCCGATCGTCCAGCTTGCATCAACAGGCACCGGCCGTTCAGCCCAAATGGCACCGGCCGGCCAGCCGACCTTCCAGCCTGCGTCAACAGGCACCGGTCGTCCCACCGGACGTCCAGCCGGCAACGACCGTTCAGCCCAAATCCGGCAACGACCGTTCAGCCCAAATGGCACCGGTCTTCCAGCCGACCTTCCAGCCTGCATCAACAGGCACCGGCCGTCCACCCGGCAACGACCGTTCAGCCCAAATGGCACCGGTCGTCCAGCCGACCTTCCAGCCGGCATCAACCGGCACCGGCCGTCCATCCGGCAACGACCGTTCAGCCCAAATGGCACCGGTCTTCAGCCGACCTTCCAGCCGGCATCAACCTGCACCGGCCGTCCATCCGGCAACGACTGTTGAGCCCAAATGGCACCGGTCTTCCAGGCGGCATCAACCTGCACTGGCTGTACATCGGATTTACAGAGATTATAGTGATGTACCCGTCAGTCAATCTGTACTACTGGTTACATATCACTACCATGAGAGAGATGTTATAGATGAATCTCCGTCCAATCAGACCATTCGAGAGGCAGGTGCCAGTCATAGCCGGACCTTCGCCGACATTCCGGCCGACCATATACCAGACAAATCAGTTGGTATTGCCGGTGTAACCTCCCATCACGTCAAATACGTGACGGTGTGATTTTAAAACAAGGGAGAATTAGTGACATTATCAGAGATGACGGAATTGAGTTATTTATGCCACTTGGTATGCGCTACCCAGATATGGCAGCTTTACCAGAACAGGACTTTCAGGCCGACCATTCGCCAGTTCAATCAGCCGTTAGTGCCGGCCGTCCATATGTTCACGGCTTCTCCACAAGGGAGATTTAGTGAAAGTGTCAATTATGACAGAATTGCGTCATCTAGGTCACCTGGTATGCTGTACAGATATGCAAGCTGTACCAGAACCAACATTCCCTCTGAGCGAATGGTAGATGGGCGCGCAGTGCTGGCCGCACTACACAAGCATTATGGAGATTTATATTAAAAATGATGACAATTCCGCTGCGAATGGATGCTTGAGTTGACCAGAACACGACTCAGCACACAGTGAGTGTGACGAAACACTTTCAGCCGTCCACAGATCAGGTCATGGACCGGACTGAACTTAGCGCCACGGCCGCAGAATAAAAGATTTATAGGTTGTTGGGAACTTCAGAATGCCCAAAACCTCCTACTGCCACTCAAGACTACACAATTCAGGCGCCTGTAGATCTTGAATGAGGAGGAAGAGACGATGTCCTTCCTGCTTCTTTGCCAGTGGAAAAAAAAAAAAAAATAAATTCAGGAAGCTAACTTCCAGCGACGTTCTAGTGTAGCTGGTACGAAAACTCCATCAGACGCCTTCAGTACTGATCTTAAATGCCACGTCAAAGCTAGTCCGAAACGTAGTCGATACGTCTTCATTGTTAGACTTGACTTCACTAGCCATTTTTATTCCAACTCCCTAGGCAAATCCAGCCATGACCACGCTTGTGAAGTGAAGGCCTGGATTGCTAGAGTTGTTAACAGGGCAGCTCACCATTCTATGACCAATGCGTTGACTGCTTCTGCCAACTTCGACCCGATACGATGTGACGTCTGTAGGTGGTCCACGTCGCGCAGGCCCCATCGTACTCGGATTTTACGGATGTCTCAGTTTGGGACACTTTTACACTGTGGGGGAAAATTGAAAAAGTTTGGAGGCAGGCAGCTCAGGAACTGCCCCTCCAACTCGTCGCCCAACTTTTGCAGGCGTTTCGAAACAATCATCCCCTGACACAGCTGAGGGATGATGGGCGGACCGGGGAAAAGGGATCCTTATAATCAAATGTGTAATATAGATCCCAACCCAATGCTGGGAGTCAACAGTCTAATCAAGCTAGACGGCAACCATACAGAGGCGGCAAGAACCAAAGTTTCTCCGCCTTCACGCCTCCTAACTCTAGACGTTGACATACCCTGCCCACCGCCAGCGGACTGCCTACCTGTGGGCAGCCGCCACCTGCAATTTCAGGACCACTGGACCACTTTATTACCTTAGAACATTTGGGTGATTCAGGTCATTTCAGAGGGACTTGGGACATCATTTATCCATCCCCTCCTCTGTCCTCCTCTACCCTCTTCATGGATGTATCATCAGACCGGGAGAAGGATGCCTTTATATATATATATTTATATCTTAATAAACCTGCAATAGCTGGGGTTTTATTCATGGCTGTTTCTTATCCAGAGGCCGTTCATCGACCTGAGCCGCCTCAACCACCCTGAAAGTCAATGTGGCGATGGCGTGATCAAACCATCCGACGGGTATGCTGTCAGTCTAGATATGACCGACGCACATTTCACGTCCCTATCCCACGAGTAACGGACATTTCTCCGTTGTGCTTGTCGGGATTCGGTTTATCAGTCCAGGTCATACCTTTTGGCCTCAACTTAAGCCCTTGGGCTAGTACCAAGGTTATGGATTACGTCGTCACCCTGTTCCGCTCGACTTCATCTATGGCGTCGGCAGTATATTTGGACAACATCCTCCAGAAACATCTGTCAAGTTCTACTCTGCTCAAAGGCAGAAACGATCTTATATCACTTTACATCATATAGGCTTTCTCGTGAACTGGATAAAGTCTGATCTCTGTCCAATCCGGATTTTTGGTCCATCTGGGTGTGGAGTTTCTCCCGATCTGAATCTGGTAAGGCTTCCTCGAGTTTGCGATCATCCAGATAATTGCACTCGTAGAGTCCGTTTCCAACAGGATGCGCATTTAGCAAGAGAGTTGCAGATCCTCGGATTATTCAATGCGGCAACAGACTTGATTCCGCTCAGCCGTCCTTTTATGCGCCCTTTACAAAGGACGTTGCTAGCGTAATTTCGCCCTTTTCAAGTCCCTTCGATCCCACAGTCATGCTCACGCCAGAGATACGATCATTCTTGAGTCAGTGGCACAACCCCTGTGGGCTGTCCACAGGGATTACTCTGGAGATACCCCAAGCGGGGATAACGGTATGTTCCGCCACTAGTACCTACGGTTGGGGTGCCCACCTGTTGCCGGACTTCGATACTGTCAGCGGCACGTGGGTGCCAGGGGCAAGCCCTTTCCACATCAACCTTTCAGAAATAATGGCTGTCATCAACGCCTTTCATTTCGGGCAGGATCAACTCTTATTACAAACTGCCCTCATTAAGTCAGACAACTTTTTGGTGGTGCCTTGCCTTAAAAACATGGGGACACCAATCACCAGACCTGTGCAATCTGAGCTGGCAGTTTCTACATTGGTTCGACAATCTCCACCTCAATGTACAATTCCGGCACATTCTTGGCAGACTCAATGTCTTGGCTGACACTCTATCTAGTCATTCACACAGAATGGTCACTCCATCAATCGGACTTTCTTCCAATTGACACACTTTGGGGACGTCCAATGATTGATCTTTTGCAACAAGGTGAAATCGCAAGTTGTCCACCTTTCATCTCACAGGTTCCAGACCCAGAAGCTTGGGTCGTGGATGCTTGATCAATCAGCTGGGAAGGGTTGTGGTCATTCTCCTACCCTCCCACGGTCTTGGTACTGAAATTAATCCAGAAGTTAAGGGGTCAGAACTGTCAGATGGTTCTGATTGCCCCTCTCAGATGGAACAACTCCTGGGTCTCCGATCTACTCAATCTAGGCGATAGATCTACCCAGGAAGATTACAGTCAGCACAAGTATTCGCAAGCAACCGCGGCCAGGGGTGTTCCACCCCTGTCCGGACCGTCTTTATGTTCAAGCCTGGCTCTTGTCCAGACACCCTTGCAAGACAAACAATTTAAATCTTTGATTGCGGAGAGAATCTCGAGAGCAAAAAGGCCCTCTACTCTGAAGGTTTACAAGGGCAAGTGGCATGTTTTCAGGGACTGGTACCATATCATTCACATTGTTCCTCTGAGTGTCACAATCCCTCAACTGGCCAACTTTTCTCTGGCTTTTCGAGGAGAAACAGCTGGCTCCAGTTATTATCAAATGCTACCACTCCATGATATCAGACACATTCCGCCATTCTGGTACATGTGCTATCAGCCATGACAAAGATTTGTCAGATCTTTTAGACACTTTAAAAAATTCAATCGACTTATATCCCTCACCCTGTTTCCAAATGGAATCTGTCCTGGGTTTTAACATGACTCAATTCAGACAGTATTGAGTCTTTAACCCACGATTAGTTAAAGCTACTATCATACAAATTGGGTTTCTTGATAGTCTTAGCTTCAGCATGCAGGGTGAGCGAGTTACATGTCCTTTCTAGTGACCCGAACTCTCTTCCGTTCCGATCAGAGGGTTTGATGGTCCTCTTGACGCAGCCAGGCTTCGTAGTCCAAAATAGATTACCATACATTGGCGATCAACAAGTCGTCATTAGCTCGCTTTCTTTATAGATAAGTCAGGATCAACAGCCATGTAAGATCCTGTTTGTGCACTCTAGCACCATTTCAATGCATAGAGGTGAGTCAGGTCACATACAAGCACCTCTTTCTTCTGGTGATAGCTGGGACATGAGATATCTCCATTCAAGCCCTTGCTTCATGGCTGAAGTGGGTTATACGCTCGGCGTACTCTGAGGATTCGCAAATCAGTCACCTTATAGAAGCTGTTGGCTGACATGCAGAGTCAACCTTCTACAGTTTTATCTTCAAGTTTGTACTCGCAGAGGCAAACATTGATTCTAGTAGGTCCGGTGTTGGGCAGCCCAGACGCCCACCAGACCCATGTGCAACAATCAGCACAGCCTATTAGCTTCGCTGGATTCGCCAGATAAATTTTCGTAGGTAAGAAGATTTCAATAACTATCTTCTTAACCGTATAAAGGGGTCACATATCACGTGACCCTGGGCTGTGTTGCTGATTGAAAATTAGGAGACCGGGTTATCATTCACATGGGGAATCCAACCATCATTCCCTAGAGGATACCCGGGGTGGAGGTTGGATGCTCCGCATTCCCTCCTCCTATTACTTATTCTCCTAAAGTAATGTGATCGGGGAACGTATTCAAAGGAGAAAGCAAATTTTGTAGTAAATTATGTTTCTCCGAGAATACTTACCCAATCACATTACTAAGAAACCCTCCCAACCACCCTGCCATGCAAGCATCCTCGTGTTTTATATACCGCTCAGCTTAAAAACTAAAGAAGCGACACCTAGCAGGTAGCAAGGGGAGGTAAGGGGCAAGAGTTATTGCCCTTTGTCTATATGACATAGACAGGAAAGACGAATTTTCGTCTTTTGGTAGGGCTGGATTCGCGAGGTAGCAGGCTAATATCCCTAAAGTAATGTGATCGGGTAAGTATTCTCGGAGAAACATAATTTACTACAAAATTTGCTTTCTATGGGTTTGGTCTTAAAATTTAAGGCTGGTATTGGTGATAATGTACTTGTATGTCATTTTATATATAAAAATAATGTTTTTGTCATGTTGCCTTAGTAAATTGAAAACCTTAAAACACTGAAAATTCAATTAGGTCCTAAGAAATTTTGGTTTTATGGGATATATATCTATATATTGTTTTGATGGTGGCAGGGAGGTAATCAAGCATTAACAAATTTAAATTCTCAAACCGCTGATTATTTATATTAGTGAGGAGAAATGATAGAATAGATAAGTTCATCTTAGAAAAGAAAAAAGTTTTGAAGAGATGTTTTATAATATAAACACACTTTTGTGTAATCAACATATTAGTCTTTTGTCAACCTCTTTGCAAAAGAGGTTGAATGTAACACTCAGTTTTTATCTTGTTATTCTGGATCTAAAAGACTTCAAATTGAAAATGATGTCAGTGCATGTACCTTAATCTGAATGATCTCTTTTAAAACATACATTTAAGTTGGCAACCAATGCAGTTTCCCTGAACTGAAATGGTGTCAATGTGTATACCCTAATTCCAATGATTTTTTAAAAAAGCATTAAAGTTGGCAACCAATGCCTTTCCCACAACTGGAATGGTGTCAGTGTATACACCTTAATCTCAATAATTAATTTTCCTAAAATCTTGCTGATAGCCAGAGAATCTGATTATTGACTAATCCTGACAGCTCCCTATTCCCAAAAATTCTGCCTTCACTAAGATGGTTAGCTACTTTGAAAGCCTCTGAGGGGAAATTCTGTTTTCTCCTATTGGTGCCCGACAAGACACATCTTTTCCATAAATATAAAGGTATCACAAATAGCTAACTTTCTGTGGATGTTTGAGGAAAAGTTATCTCAGATTACAGTTGTTTCCATCGTGGAATGCTGAACATAGGACAGCAGGACATAGAACAACATCAAGACTTCTAATTCCAGGACATAGTACAGCATAACGACATATAATTCCAGAACATAGGACAGCATAAATACCTCAAATTCCTGGACATTGCACAGCATAACTACCTCTATTCCAGAACATTGCACAGCATAACGACCTCTAATTCCATGACATTGACATTGGATGGCATAAAGATCTTTAATTCCAGGACATCAGATGGCATAAAATCTTCTAATTCCATTTTGCCACCTTGTCTTGATCAAAGGCCTTGTTTTTTGTGTTGGAAATGAAACCTACTGGAGGTTCTGACAGTTAAACAAGGCACCCTGTGAACCACTGTTTGAAGCCTCTTTGACTCACTTTCTAACAAGATCTCTTCTTATGTCTCTTTTTATTTATAACAAGCAGTATCAATGATTTTCACACCTTATCTATTAACACGAACATTCTGCATTTTAACCATGATGGTTCAGTTTCTCTTATGATAGCCCCTGCTTTCCTCACTGATAGCAAGCTCCTGCTCATGGACTTTGAATCCTTTGCCATTAAAGCACTGTCTGCTTTGGACCCTATTTCTTAAGGCACCTGCAGGATCCATTCATTCCATTGAAGTGGTACCTGAAGTGGACTGAACCATCCATTAGATGTTGATTTCAATTGTTCTTGCCACACAAAGTAATGAACAATATTTCCACTAGGCTCTGTCATCTTGTTTAGTTATCCAAATAGCCTAGAGGAAACTAATGCAGAAACTGGTGAATTTCTTATGCAGTTTAATGAAGTAATAGCAGTTATCTTCAACATAACTGCTCTTTTCTATGACAGAAATTATCCAAGCCTTGGGATGGAAGTCAGCATAATATTTGAATGCTCTTTTCTATGACAGAAATATCCAAGCCTTGGGATGGAAGTCAACATAACATTTGAATGCTCTTTTCTATGACAGAAATTATCCAAGCCTTGGGATGGAAGTCAATATAACATTTGAATGCTCTTTTCTATGACAGAAATTATCCAAGCCTTGGGATGGAAGTCAACATAACATTTGAATGCTCTTTTCTATGACAGAAATTATCCAAGCCTTGGGATGGAAGTCAACATTTGAATGGTCTTTTCTATGACAGAAATTATCCAAGCCATGGGATGAAAGTCAACATAACATTTGAATGGTCTTTTCTATGACAGAAATTATCCAAGTCTTGGGATGGAAGTCAACATAACATTTGAATGCTCTAATCTTTGACAGAAATTATCCAAGCCCTGGGATGGAAGTCAACATAACATTTGAATGCTCTTTTCTATGACAGAAATTATCCAAGTCTTGGGATGGAAGTCAACATAACATTTGAATGCTCTAATCTTTGACAGAAATTATCCAAGCCCTGGGATGGAAGTCAACATAGCATTTGATTGCTCTTTTCTTTGACAGAAACTATCCAAGCCCTGGGATGGAAGTCAACATAGCATTTGAAAGCTCTGTTCTTTGACAGAAATTATGCAATCCTTGGGATGGAACAGCAAAGTATTTGAAGTCTTTTCTCTTTGACAGAAATTATCCAAGATCAGGGAGGGGCCCAGAGTGGCCAAGTGGTCTAAAACGCTCTTCGTTATGATCACTGCCATCTCACCGCTGTGTGCGTTCAAGTCTCAGATTCGGCCAATATGAGTGTGTGAGATATCTTGCCAGTAGCTTCTCATGGTTGGTGGTTCTTTCCGGGAGGTTTTCCAGGTTCTTCTTCCACAATTAATACTGTCCGCCATATGTAGCCTATTGGATGCTGAAAAATTGCATTAGACATTACAACAACAAAAACCAAGCCCAGGGATGGAACAGCATAACATTTGAATGCTCTTTTTTTCGACAGAAACAATCCATGCCCTTAGTTGGAAGTCATCATAGCTATTGAATTGTCTTTTCTTGGACAGAATTTATCCAAGCCCTGGAATGGAACAACATATCACTTGAATGCCCTTTTCTTGGACAGAAATGATCCAAGCCCTGGGATGGAAGTCAGCAAGGACATTCTTCAGCATTTATTTCAGATTTTTTTTTTTATCCTAGGTAGTTTTGTATTAGCAGTGCAAGCGGTTCAGCAAATTGATAACAAACTGAGTTACCTGTGCTAACCCACCCCTTTTCTCACATGAGACCAAAGCAAGTACTGACACTGGGGTAAGGGGATGTAACTCCATCTCTAATTCTCCTAATCAATTCTGATCAGGAAGTTTGAAGAAGAGACCACTTTTTGGCATAAAGTATGTTTCTTTGATAGTACTTACTTAATCATAGTATGGACACTACCTCTCTGGCCTTCTCAACAGTTATGTCCATGAATTGCATACGGGCAAGCTTCCATAGCAACTGATGATATAGAGGATTTGGTGATAGATCAAGGGGAAATCGCTCTTGTCTGGCTTGTGTCTTGGCAAACAGGCCAAATAATGTGGTGAAAATCAGTATCAGCTTGGGAGCACAGGATTTGTGAGGTAGTGGATGTTAACCTAATATATCATAATTGGGTAAGTATTATTAAAAAATGTACTTGATTAAAAAAATTGATTTCCAAAAATAGAGCTATGCAATTACATTTGTGGAATGAATTGTAAATTTCACTTATTTGAGAGAGTAGTTAATTAGTCAAATAAGAATTTTTAGTATTTATATGATGCTTGTTTATCCAGAGTTAAAGTAAAACCTTGCTAATGAGATCAATCGCTGGTCTTGAGAAGTGATCTTATAGTGTGATTTTAGAAATAAGGACTTGTATTTTTTGATGGAAAAAGTTTGGTTCTTTAAATTTTCAAACATTTTGCAGCAGTGTTCTTAAAATGTTTTTAAAAGTATTGTATTTGTCATTATATAGCACATATGCCTTTTTTTTGCTTGAGAAAAACAATTTTCGGTTTATTTCAAATTTTATTCACTTTTACTGTATTTTCCTGGCCTATAAGTTGATTCAGAGTATAAATCTAATTCACCAATTTTGTAAATTTTCCATCCTTCGTCCATATATAAGTCAATTCGGAGTATAAGACAAGGCCAGGTCAATATCTTGACTTCATATTTTACACTAGTAATGGTATCGTATGATATTCCATATTACTGACAATCATGAAATTGCATTACCGATGCTAACATGCTTGTGATTTTACTTCTGAACAAATCACTACTATATTCTGTTATCAATTGACACAGGTGAATAAGCATCCATGCTTGTTTTATTATAATTGAAAGCACATCCATGTTGTAATTCATTTTATTACCTGTAGTTATGAACATAACTTATAAAAATTTGTCATTTTATTTCGTAAGTTTGACACAGTCCATATATAAGTCGATTCGGAGTACAAGACGAAGACCTGACTTTCAAGTAAAATAGTATCGACTTATAGGCTGGAAAATACGGTACTGTTCTTAAAACTTTTCTTTTATATTTTATATGTCATTCTAAAGCAAATACCTTCCTTTGCTTGAGAAAAACAACTTTTTGAGAAAAACAACTTTTTGTTTTATTCATATTTTATGGCATCACTTTTACTTAAAACATTTGATCAAACATTATACACACAGTCTCTTTTTTTAACTATGATGACTATTTTTCCAGAGCAAAGGTTTACCTAGGTAAGAGTTGTCGCCTAGCTGAGGAGCCCAGGGGAGTTTTTGTTAGAGTGCTGATGTTGTTCTCACTGATCAACACAAACTATGATGAGGACAGTGGAAGTGGAGGACAAAATCAGATGTAAGTCACTCAGATACTGTCTTATCTATATTACCAGAAAACATATTATCTTTGTTATATACTTTTTTAGGCAGTGACAACAAGAATTTAAAAACATTTGTGAAGATTTTGTGAGATGTTTTGAAAGAAGTAAGAAGTGTGTATGTGCGATTAGTATTTTTACATTATCACATTATCAAAACACCGAGCTGATCAGTCCTAACACTAACATCTTAATGCTAATTGCCAACAAAAGCAGCTGCTAGTACCATTTTTATAAGTCTTTGGTGTGACTAGGCAGGGGTTCCACTCTATGACCTCCTGCAGTTGAGGTGGAAGGTCTAACTACTAGGCCACTGGAGTGGTATTGAACTTCAGGTAACTTACACAATATTACTGTTAATATGCAAGACATAATATTTCCATGGAATCCTTGTCTAGATATTTGATACTATTTCCATGGAATCCTTGTCTAGATATTTTATAATATTTCCATGGAATCCTTGTCTAGATATTTTATCCTGTTTCCATGAAATCCTTGTCAAGATATTTTATAATATTTCCATTGAATCCTTGTCAAGATATTTGATACTGTTTCCATGGAATCCTTGTCTAGATATTTTATACTATTTCCATGGAATCCTAGTCTAGATATTTTATACTATTTCCATGGAATCCTTGTCTAGATATTTGATACTGTTTCCATGGAATCCTTGTCTAGATTTTTTATACAATTTCCATGGAATCCTTGTCTAGATATTTGATACTGTTTCCATGGAATCCTTGTCTAGATATTTGATACTGTTTCCATGGAATCCTTGTCTAGATATTTTATACTGTTTCCATGGAATCCTTGTCTAGATATTTTATACTATTTCCATGGAATCCTTGTCAAGATATTTGATACTGTTTCCATGGAATCCTTGTCTAGATATTTGATACTATTTCCATGGAATCCTTGTCTAGATATTTTATACTATTTCCATGGAATCCTTGTCTAGATATTTTATACCATTCTTCATGCATGGTAACAGGCTTAATTTCGTTTTATAGATATAAATTGATAGTCATGAAATTATTTTTCTTTTAAAATTATTGATATTAGTTATTGTACGAGTTAATAAATCAAGAAACTAATCTTTACATTTGCTCATCTTTGTAAGGGAAATAAGTACCTTGAATGTTTGTGAGGGAAATGAAGTACCATGAATGCTTGTAAGGGAAATAAGTACCATGAATGTAAGGGAAATGAGTACATTAATGTAAGGGAAATAAGTACCATGAAGTTTTGTAAGGGAAATAAGTACCATGATTGTAATGGAAATGAGTACCATGAATTGAAGGGAAATAAGTATCATGATTGTTTGTAAGGGAAATAAGTACCATGAATGTTTGTAAGGGAAATGAAGTTCGATGAATGCTTATAAGGGAAATAAGTACCATGAATGTTTGTAAAGGAAATAAAGTATGATGAATGTTTGTAAGGGAAATAAGTACCATGAAGTTTGTAAGGGAAATAAGTACCATGATTGTAATGGAAATGAGTACCATGAATGTAAGGGAAATAAGTATCATGAATGTTTGTAAGGGAAATAAGTACCATGAATGTTTGTAAGGGAAATAATTACCATTTATGTTTGTAAGGGAAATAAGTACCATGAATGTAAGGGGAATAAGTATCATAAATGTTTATGATAAGTGCTATGTATGTTTATAATGGAAAGAAGTACCATCATTTATGTTTGTAAGGGAAATAAGCTCCATGTTTGTTTGCAAGGGAAAGAATTACTAACTTTTATGTTTGTAAGGGAAAGAACTGCCATCATGATATATATTTGTAAGGGAAAGGTGTACCATGTATGTTTGCAAGGGAAAGAAGTACCATATATCTTTGTATGGGAAAGATGTACCATGTATCATTGTAAGGGAAATATGTACCATACATCTTTTTGAGGGAAAGATGTACCATGTATCTTTATAAGAGAAAGATGTACCATATATATTTTGTGTGGGAAAGAAGTACCATGTATCTTTGTAAGGGAAAGAAGTACCCTGTATATTTGTAAGGGAAATAAGTAATGATGTATCTTTGTAAGGGAAATCAGTACCATGTATCTTTGTAAGGGAAAGAAGTACCATCTATCTTTGTAAGGGAAATCAGTACCATGTATCTTTGTAAGGGAAAGAAGTACCATGTATCTTTGTAAGGGAAATCAGTACCATGTATCTTTGTAAGGGACAGCATTACCATGTTTCTTTGTAAGGGAAATAATTACCCTGTATATTTGTAAAGGAAATAAGTACCATGTATCTTTTGTAAGGGAAAGATGTACCATGTATCTTTGGATGGGAAATAAGTACCATGTATGTTTGGATAGGAAATAAGTACCATGTATATTTGTAAGGGAAATCAATACCATGTATGTTTGTAAGGGAAATCAGTACCATGTATGTTTGTAAGGGAAATCAGTACCATGTATGTTTGTAAGGGAAAGCAGTAATGTCTTTTTTGTAAGAAATAACTATCCTGGTGCTTGTAATGGGAATTTTTGTTACAGTGCCACAGCAATTACTACACTTGAGTGGGATCAATATTTTGCTTTGTACTATCAATTTTAGGGACCACATTCTTGTTTATTGTTTTTATTCTGTTTTTAAGAAAAGGAATATTTTAAAGATTTCAGATGCTAATGGTGAATGCTGGAAAAGTTGTGTATCCCAGTTACACTGTCAACAAACAAACACCTGTGTTCAAAGACAGAGACATGTTGGTCCGGTGAGATTTTTTTTTTTTTATGGTTTAACGCCATTTTTCAGCACAATATAGACTATACATGGCGGCCAGTATTAATGGTGGAGGAAGAAACCGGACAAACCTTGGAAAGAACCACCGACCCACGAGAAGCTACTGGCAAGCTTTCTCACATAACTACATTTGCCGAATCTTAGACTCGAACACACGCAGACAGAGGTGAGATGGCAGTGATCCGTAACGGACAGCATTTTAGACCACTCGGCCACTCGGGGCCCCTCAGGTGAGATTTAAAAGAGACTCAAAGTAGATGTCTGCACTGGATGCAAGTTTGGAGATTCTTAATTGCAGTTGTACTTTAATGTGACAGCAAAGTTCAAACATTTGGTACTGTTGCAAAACTTATGGATGAGTGATTGTCTATATAGTGGAAATGCAGTGAAAATGTGCAAAAAATCAACTAAACTTGTACCATGAGCTAAGAGAGCAAACATGAGTCTCATTATTATATTTTAACACCAGTTTCACAATGAGATACATTATAACACTTGTATTCTGCGTTTATTTTTTATTATTTTTTTATCAATTGAGAGGCTCCAACTATGACCAGATTGATCACCCTTTATTCAGATTTAAGGAGGGAAGTCCCCACATTTGTTAAATCAATGATGAACTCCAGACTGTTTGATGAATATGTAGATGTTTCATGAAATACAGTGTTTAATAATGAAGGGAGCAAGAAGACAATCAAACCATTTTTGCTTTCAAGTAATCCTTCCTTGTCATGCTGACCTGAGCTGAACAGTACTTTGCTTCTCAGCTGTTACCTTTTTGTCATATTAGTAATTATCATTAGCAAAATATGAGTTGGTAATAATCAAAGTGACAAAACCAAACATCTTTGGAATGCATAACAGCAAGGATAATCCAATTAAATGCTTGTCTTGCTGTATGAATTAAGAGGTAGGTCCCTTTCTTGCATGCTAGATAAAATGTAATTGTCACTTTAGAAATCAAAAGATTTCCATCTGTAAAGCCAATATATGCCCACATATGAGGAATTAATTGGACATTTTCTGTACTATTGGTAATGGCTGGCTGCTGGCCTTAAAGTGATGGCATCCAAGAGAAGTTATTTTAAAATAGAATCACTGACATATTTGATCCAATATAGCACATGGTCACTTTCTGCAGGGGTGAGTAGGTTGCATTCAAGAATTAATTTTAAACAAGATCTTCCCATCGGATATCAGCTTGTGTAAATTGAAAATTAGATTATGTATGAAGCAGTTTAAATTTTTTTAAAATTTGTATAATGTAGGTTTGAGGAGGCCCTGCAGTGTGAGGTTGAGGTGCTAATTAGGCTTGAGAGGAAGGATTACCCCAGGGCCTATGAGGTTTGTTTGGAGGCAGAAAAGAAGAGCAAGGAACTGTTGAAGAAAGGAGAGAACATGGAGTAGGTTTTATTGTCTCACTTACAAGTTAGCAGTTAGCAAGATATAGATATCATATACACATTCAGAATTACAACCCTTCAAAATTTGTGTTTAATATTGACAAACAATATGACATTCTTTCAAGACTTGCATATCATATCCATATACAGTATGACAGTCCTTCAAGACGTGTGTAATATTGACAAACAATATGACATTCTTTCAAGACTTGTATATCATATTCACATACAGTATGACAGTCATTCAAAACTGTGTTTAATATTGACAAAGAACATGACATTCTTTCAAGACTTGCATATCATATTCACATACAGTATGACAGTCCTTCAAAACTTGTGTGTAATATTGACAAACAATATGACATTCTTTCAAGACTTGCATATCATATTCACATACAGTATGACAGTCCTTCAAAACTTGTGTTTAATATTGACAAAGAATATGACATTCTTTCAAGACTTGCATATCATATTCACATACAGTATGACAGTCCTTCAAAACTTGTGTTTATATTGACAAAGAATATAATATTCCTTCAAGACTTGCATATCATATTCACATACAGTATGACAGTCCTTCAATAATTGCATGTCCTATCTACATAATGTGTGACAGCCCTTCAAAACATACATATTGTATCAACATACAGTATGACAGTCCTTCAAGACTTGTATAACATACCACATATAGTATGACAGTCCTTAAAGACTTGTACATACTATCAACATTTTTTGTGACAGCCATTAAAGATTTAGATACTACTTCCAGAATTACAGTCCTAAAAGACTTGCACATACATTATGACAGCCCTTTAAGAATTGTATAATTTATACACATTCATTATGACAGCCCTTCAAGAATTGTATAATTTATACACATTCATTATGACAGCCCTTCAAGAATTGTATAAACTATTCACATACATAATGACAGCCCTTCAAGAATTGTATAATTTATACACATTCATTGTGACAGCCCTTCAAGAATTATGTAAATTATTCACATTCATTGTGACAGCCCTTCAAGAATTGTGTAAACTATTCACATACATAATGACAGCCCTTCAAGAATTGTATAATCTATACACATTCATTATGACAGCCCTTCAAGAATTGTGTAAAGTATTCACATGCATTGTGACATCCATTAAAGATATAAACATTATATGCACTTAAAATATAACAGTCTTCATGATTTGCATATCATACCCACATACAATATGACAGTCCTTCAATACTTGTATAGCATACCCACATACAGTATGACAGTCATTCAAGCCTTCTATATCATACCCACACACAGTATGACAGTCCTTCAAGCCTTGCATATCATACCCACATACAGTATGACAATCCTTCAATACTTGCACATCATACCCACATGCATTATGATAGTCCTTCAAGATTTGCATATCATTTCCACATGATGTGTGACAGCCCTTCAAAACTTGCATATTATATCCACATACAGTATGACAGTCCATCAAGACTTGTGCATACTATCAACATTTAGTGTGACAGCCATTAAAGACTTAGATATTACTTCTAGGATTACAGTCCTAAAAGACTTAACACATACATTATGACAGCCCTTCAATAATTGTATAATTTATACACATTCATTGTGACAGTCCTTCATGTAACCTTGATATTACACATACCTTTTCAGATGGGACAAGACTCTCCCCTTGTTTCTAAGATCATATACCCCATTGTATGTATACTACAGAGTGAGAAGTCAGGCAGTGGATATTCTGCAGAGAAGTAAGAAGTATGTGGAGGCTGTACACTTGCTGCAGGAACTGCTCTCCCAAACTGTTTACTGTTCCAACTCCAGGGGCTGGTGGTGGGACAGGTTGGCTCTTAACTTAGATGTCCATCTCAAGTCCACAAAACAGGTTGGCAAAAAAAAAACTCTTTTAATTTTTATTTTCATATTATTGTAATTAGCAACATTTTGATTTTTTGCCCTGCCAGCATTAACGTAAGGTCAAACTTAAAAATTCTCTTTATGGTGACAGTGGTGATGGTAGGGTCCAACAGATAAAGAATAATGGAAGGGTTCATTATAATGCAGTTGATCAACACGAGTTAATTTGTAGTTGTTTTTCTGTACCATGACAATATCTTTTTATCTGCTCACTTTGACATCTGTCTGAATTCTTCCCCACGAGGTCTAGAATGAGTCAAAGGTCACATGTACAACAATGTCCATTACAGATACATTTTTAACATGTTTTAAACCAAAACTGTGTACATGCAGTCATAACAAGAAGTGTGTGTGTGTGTGTGTGTATGTATATATATATATATATATATATATATATATATATATATATATATATATATATATATATGAAGAATACAAGTTATATGGCAAATAATGGTCCTTTCAAGTGCACTGAATCCAGCAAAATTAGGATTGTCAGGGTTTGATCAAGAAGAAGAAATATATATATATATATATATATATATATATATATATATATATATATATATATATATATATATATATATATATATATATATATATATATATAACTTGTAGCTTTTCCTACATTATTGATTGATACAAAGGTTCATAAAACAGTTATACTGTTTGGGTCTTATTTAAAATTGCATAGGCTTTCAGCTAGCAGTTTATTTTGAATGATGAATATTTTGCTATGCTTGTAATTTGAAATTTTTAATTTACAAAGAGCCTTGAAGTGATCAAAGAGGGCTTGGCAGATCCCTTTGTGAAGACTGGTCATCGTCTGTCCCTGTACCAGAGAGCTGAGAAAATCTGTAATGCTCCTAAATCACCATATCTCACTGTCCTTGCAGAACTACAGCATGATGATGTTCTTGAAGCTCCCAAGGTAAAGCTTTTTATCTTGCGTATTTTAGTTAATTGTGTATTTTATATAATTGGGTATTTTAGTTGCTTGTGTATTTTAGATGATTGGGTATTTATTTAATTGGGTATTTTAGTTAATTGCATATTTTAGTTGAATGCATATTTTAGTTGATTGCGTATTTTAGTTGATTGGGTATTTTAGTTGATTGCATACTTTAGTTGATTGCGTATTTTAGTCAATTGCATATTTTAGTTGATTGCATATTTTAGTTGGTTGCTTATTTTAGTTGATTGGGTATTTTAGTTGATTGGGTATTTTAGTTTATTGCATATTTTAGTTGATAGGGTATTTTATTTGATTGGGTATTTTAGTTGTTTGCATATTTTAGTTGATTGGGTATTTTAGTTGATTGCATATTTTAGTTGATTGCATATTTTAATTAATTAGGTATTTTAGTTGACTGCATGTTTTAGTTGATTGCATATTTTAGTTGATTGGGTATTTTTGTTGATTGCCTATTTTAGTTCATTGAGTATTTTAGTTGATTGGGTAATGTAGGTATCATTTTGGTGGTAATTAAGATTGTGTATGGAAGACTTTGTATTAAATTCATCCAAGTCATATAATATACATTATATAACATAATCATAGGACAGTGACAGATAAGACTCAATGATCAGCAGAATCTTTTTTCTTAAATGCACAAAATGCATATTTACCTACTTCCAGTTCTCCATATAGCAAATCTCAATGCTTTCTTGTTCTTTCCATGCATCCACTCACCACTCATCACCCAAAACATGCGCACCATCTGGAACATGACCCAAGGCTTGCAACCCATAATGTCTCCACCCCTCAGTACCCTTCAAAAATATTGCAACTTTTTGTTGTATATTAAACCTTAAAGCCCATTCCTTGGACACCATTGATATTATACATATCTCTCATTCAGTCACCAAATAAGCAACTTATGTACTAAGTTGATGATTTCCACAGTGTAACTGAAATGGACAACATATGTATTATGTTTGGTGAACTTCCACGGTGTAATTAAAATCGGTAACCTATGTACTAAATTTGGTGAATTTCCTCAGTGTAATTTAGAAAGAGGTGGTTAATAACAGAGATTAGTCAATTGAAGGAAATATTGATGGCATTATAATCCCCACCACCACTCTACCGTATTCAGTTGTGAGGATGTTTAGGACATAACTTAATAACCATCATAGAAAGTAAGGGATGGATTCCACGAGTATATACTATATACACTAGCTTATAAGATGAGTCCAACTGCAAACTGCTTAGATCCATATCTGCAATAATATAATGTATTCAGCAGATTTGGATCGATGCAGATTGTTAGGAACAATTAATAGAACAAGCAACATACATCCAGGTGTACAGGTACATTATGATATATCAGAACAAGATCTTTGTTGTTTACTGTTTGACGTGACATAAAATCAAGTATATATGGTAGCCATTATTGCATTAATATCAACAAGGATGATATTCAGGCATATTAAGTATTTTACTCAGATTTTATATAAGTTTACAGAGTATTTCATAATCAAGGTGATTTCAGTAATTATTTACCGAATGTACTCAAAATGTGAGATGTGAGAATGGTTGGACATGCTTCCTTTATAAAGGCATCAGGATGTACTCAAAGTGAGGATGGTTTGAATGATTAGAACATGCTACTCTAATGAAGGCATAAATTTACTTGATGTAAATAAAATATGCCAGATTTGACCAAAAAGTTAGAAACTTGAGAAAAAAAATGATTGCTGCAAAACAAAATTTGAAAATGAAGGCATGTTTCAAAATCAATCATTCTGAACATGGTATAAATGAATGTGGCACTGATAACAGAGAAGTCATGTGATGCTGATATCTTGTTTTTTTGCACAGTGACATGCCTAGAAAAAAATACATGTGATCTCTTGTTCTTCTAAGCAGGTCTACATAGATGGGCCAGTGATGCCAGATGCCACAGCAATGGGGATGAAGTACAAATTCATTATGAGGAGCCAGGAGGAGGAAGAGTCTAATGAAGGTATTACACTTTGTGCTGTGGAGGAACTGGCACTTGAACACTACAAGCAAAATGGATACACAGAAGGTAATTGTTTCATTTTTATATGCCTGCCATATCAAAGATAATGTGTTATCATGTTGTCCATCTGTATGTCCTGACCTCCTCATCATTGGTTAATTTCTACACAATAACTTGAATTCTCCCCCATTTACATGACCTTGAAAGTATTATAATTCTCAGATCCAGAAAAAACCCTGTTGATTCTTTGGGCTCAGTAGTTCGAGTTCAGTGTCACTGGAACTTAAATAACTATTGTTGTTGATGATGGTTGTGGTAGCACCATAAAGATCAGTACAGTAGAACCCGTCTTGAGATACCACCTCTCTTGCCAAAAAGATATGGCCTCATGACAGGTGATCTCTCATAACAGGTCGTATTGCTATATAATCATTAAATTTGTGCATTGAGAGTGTGGTCTCTAAAGACAGGTGGTCTTACATGGCAGTAGTCTTTTCAAGACAGGTTTTACTGTATTAAGTTTCGCATTTAAATCCAGCACTTGGCATTTAAGTTTCGCATTTAAATCCAGCACTTGGACATTGTTTCATGTACAACTGAATTTTTTTTATTTACTACAACATTTTGCTAGAAAGAGTAGATCACTATGTTTCTTGGATTATAGCAGCTAGGGTTTGGTTTATGTACATGAAATGGCAAAGAAATATGATTCAACCCTTCACAGGATTTTTACTATTTAAGTCAGAACACAGTATTTTGTGTCAAGTGAATAGAGTATTCAGATCTTACCATAACTGTATTCACAATTATCTACATTATCCACACATGTACATTGTAGGTTTGATTATGTGCTGAATTAAGTACATCTCTTGGAATTGAATCATGTACATTGTAGGTTTGATTATGTGCTGAATTAAGTACATCTCTTGGAATTGAATCATGTACATTGTAGGTTTGATTATGTGCTGAATTAAGTACATCTCTTGGAATTGAATCATGTACATTGTAGGTTGGATTATGTGCTGAATTAAGTACATCTCTTGGAATCATGGGCACCATAATGCCAAAATACAATAATGAAGTTTTAGAAATACTGCTTCAAAAATTAGGCTAAAAGTTGAGTTGTAGTTTGCATTGATGTAAGTGACCTTACACCATACATGTCATACATTCAACTCCCAATTTTTGGGGTCACTCCACACCTATCTCTCCATTTCATAATATCTTTCCGATTGTTGCAGAGAAAATCCTGATTATTACATTATATCTTCAAATTTTATTTTTTTTTCTAAACAAGAAAGTCCTACATGTTCTGTTCTATCACCTGTGAATCATTGTTGTGACGAAATAATTACTTTACTAGAAAAAATTTGCTTCTTCACTATATAGAATGTTAAGTTTAAACATTATTAACGTAAACTGATGATTTTTTTTATCTCAACAAAAGGTAAGCCACAACAATAAAATCATCTATAGCACCAATCCCATGAAAGAAACTTACAAAAATGAAACACCTTGCATTTTTATACCACATATATATATATATATATATATATATATATATATATAAACACCAATGTTAAATATGATTGTTAAATTAAAAGAAGGAATGAAAATAATACCACGCAGCAAATGTATCCTCAAAAAAACTAATACAGAAAACAATACTAAATGCTTTACAAGTTAACAAATAAGTGAATAAGGTATGATATTCAATTTAGGTACCTTTAGATCAACAAAATTGGGAATCCTTTATTTGCCAATCAATTGCTACTGCTTGCATAATACACAATAGTGTAGATTGTAGGACATAGTTAATTTGAATTACGACAGAGGGCCAGTTTTCACAAAATAGTTGCATCGATAAGGATTTACTTTTTACTAGTCACACTGGCTTTCTGGCTTTCGTGCTTGTTTATTTAAGACTAATCTTTACCTATTGGCCACAGCAGACCAGAATATGAAAATAGGGAGCGTGATAGGGAGAAATGGTGAGTCTTTTTGTGCATTTCATGCATATTGGACCAAGAAGATCGAACAATATTTAGTGAAAACAAGGTTTTAAAAATGCTATGATAAACATCCTGATTTTAGGTTCCAATCTCTATTGTTTATTTAGTCTCCCTTTTGAAAAGTTCATAGGTATGCCTTACACTCTGTTTTACTTAACTACAGTAATCATGCTAATATTATGGAATAAAAGGCAATTACATATCAATATACTGGTATAATTGCCAGTCAAAATTCACTCTTAACACAAGCCAGTTTCAGGGTTATAATGATTAACTCGCCTGTACTGCTGTTGCAAAACAAAAGACAAATTTGCCAACTATAAGCAAAGGAGATACGGAAACATCAAGCTTTCCATTGTGTGGAAAGTTGTGATGTTTGTTCAGCCAAAACACAAAACTAAAATTGATTGATGTTGTTCTTAGTTGATCTATATGAGAAATTTAGCCTTTATTATTACCATTCTTCATGAACATGTGAATTATGCTGGTTATGTGCCTTGTACTATTAAACATTCATACCTTTCCAAAACTATTACCTCAATTTGTATGATTTCTTATATCATTGAAAATGAGTAACTCGTGAGTGCATGATTCAACGTAAATGAAACAGCTATTAAGGACTAGCTGAAATGCTATATGGAAGAATGCAATTTGGTCAAACCAATGAATAAAGCAAAATCTGCATCTAAATTGTTTGGGAATATATAAGGATTTAAGTGATACTATTCAGGCTTTGCAATGTGTAAGTGCTTTACAGCCTGGTCTTCCCAGTAAACACAACTGGCCCGTGAATTTTGAAGTCTGAAGTACCATTATTTAATTTCATGTTGAAGAAATCAGAATATATGCACATGCAAAATAAAAAAAAAATGTTAAAAACAGTTTAATATTGTCAGGTCAAAGAAAGTAGTTTTTTTTTATATGCCTATGTCTTAGGACATACAAAAAATAACACAGCTGTTAAAAAAACAGTTTAATATTGTCAGGTCAAAGAAAGTAGTTTTTTTTTTATATGCCTATGTCTTAGGACATACAAAAAAATAACAGCTATTAAAAAAACAGTTTAATATTGTCAGGTCAAAGAAAGTAGTTTTTTTTTTATATGCCTATGTCTTAGGACATACAAAAAAATAACACAGCTGTTAAAAAAAGTTTAATATTGTCAGGTCAAAGAAAGTAGTTTTTTTTTATATGCCTATGTCTTAGGACATACAAAAAAATAACACAGCTGTTAAAAAAACAGTTTAATATTGTCAGGTCAAAGAAAGTAGTTTTTTTTATATGCCTATGTCTTAGGACATGCAAAAAATAACAGCTATTAAAAAAACAGTTTAATATTGTCAGGTCAAAGAAAGTAGTTTTTTAATATGCCTATGTCTTAGGACATGCAAAAAAATAACAGCTGTTAAAAAAACAATTTAATATTGTCAGGTCAAAGAAAGTAGTTTTTTTTTTATATGCCTATGTCTTAGGACATACAAAAAAATAACACAGCTGTTAAAAAAACAGTTTAATATTGTCAGGTCAAAGAAAGTAGTTTTTTTTATATGCCTATGTCTTAGGACATGCAAAAAAATAACAGCTATTAAAAAAACAGTTTAATATTGTCAGGTCAAAGAAAGTAGTTTTTTAATATGCCTATGTCTTAGGACATGCAAAAAAATAACAGCTGTTAAAAAAACAGTTTAATATTGTCAGGTCAAAGAAAGTAGTTTTTTTTATATGCCTATGTCTTAGGACATGGAAAAAAATATTTTTTCATGTCCCAAAGATTTACAGCCATTACAGTAGTGAACAAAAAGATCTAAAAACTGTCCATTTGAGACATAGGCCTGTCCATAATCTTTAACAGTGAACTTGGACACTTGTAGTTTG
This sequence comes from Unio delphinus, assembly GCA_029339505.1. Taxonomy (NCBI): domain Eukaryota; kingdom Metazoa; phylum Mollusca; class Bivalvia; order Unionida; family Unionidae; genus Unio; species Unio delphinus. Next base: position 18,137,559 of record JAQISU010000014.1, read on the forward strand.
AAAAATGATCTATTCTTTGACAGGTATTAAATAGGGTAGGGCATAACCGATTAGCATTTTTCTACCGATTTCCGATTCCGGATTTTGGGCATGAAATTTTTCCGATTCCGGATACGATTCGATTAATCGGAAATGCTAAATCTGAATTTTTTTTTCTAAAAAATTTAATCTTCCGTTTTCGGTTTTCACCCGTCGGTTCAAATAGATTGTCTCACAGCGTGGTTGTGTTGACCATATTGGACTTTTCTGACTTCTTATTTAACTTTATTAACGCACTATCGAATGAAGCACAGTGTTAGACACTGTGCTATAGAAATTCAACTTTATTATTTTTATTATCCGAATCGGTCGTTCCTGCCTTGTCCGACTCCGATTAATTGGAAGTTCATACTATCCGGTGGAATCCGATTTCCGGATCAAAAGTCGGTTATGCTCTAAAATAGTGCATAACCGATTAGCATTTTTCTACCGATTTCCGATTCCGGATTTTGGGCATGAAATGTTTCCGATTCCGGATATGATTCAATTAATCGGAAATGCTAAATCAGTATTTTTTTTTCTAAAAAATTTCATCTTCCGTTTCCGGGTTTCTGGTACCTGGTTTTGCCGTGTCTAGCATGTTACTTAGTACTTTACCATATCCGGCTTCATTTCTGGTTTTCACCCGCCAGTTTAAATAGATTGTCTCACAGCGTGGCTGTGTTGACCATATTGGACTTTTCTGACTTCTTATTTAACTTTATTAACGCACTATTGAATGACATGCAGTGTTAGACACGGTGCTATAGAAATTCAACTTTATCATTTTTATTATCCGAATCGGTCGTTCATGCCTTGTCCGACTCCGATTAATCGGAAGTTCATACTATCCGGTGGAATCCGATTTCCGGATCAAAAGTCGGTTATGCCCTAGTATTAAATTGCACTCCCTATTTCAGGTGTCCATGCTGAGGGATCAATAGTCAGCAATCTATTTACACTGCTGTTTTGGGATGTGATTTTTATGGACATTGCAGATGCATTTCACAGCCCCTTTCAAACACATCCACTGGATCTGGAGACAGAAGAATTTTACTTGAGAAGAAAGCAGCAGATTAATGACAGGCTTGCCTGGATTAGATCCTGTACTGAGGAGGTGGGTGATCAATTGATGGAATATTGCAGAATATTTATGATCATTATCTTTTCACATATATCACATGAATTTTACTTCTGCTTAGAGCAAATTATGTTATTTATTATAAAATAGGTATGCTAATTGTGATTATTTTGTTTTACAAGTATGACAAAATAAAATCAAGAAGATTTAATAATGCTTAAATTTCATAAGTTTTATTATTAAAATGGGAATTTCTTATTCTGATGTTAAAAACATCACATGACAGTCCTTTAAACATTATTTCATCCGATTAGAAGTATTTACCATGGTTTTAAATATTATTTCATCCAATTAGAAGCATTATCATGGTTTTGAATATTATTTCATCCGATTAGAAGAATTACCGAGGTTTTAAATATTTCATCCGATTAGAAGCATTATCATGGTTTTAAATATTATTTCATCCAATTAGAAGCATTACCATGGTTTTAAATATTATTTCATCCGATTAGAAGCATTACCATGGTTTTAAATATTATTTCATCTGATTAGAAGCATTATCATGGTTTTAAATATTATTTCATCTGATTAGAAGCATTATCGTGGTTTTAAATATTATTTCATCTGATTAGAAGCATTACCGTGGTTTTAAATATTATTTCATCCGATTAGAAGCATTACCGTGGTTTTAAATATTATTTCATCCAATTAGAAGTATTTACCATGGTTTTAAATATTATTTCATCCGATTAGAAGCATTACCATGGTTTTAAATATTATTTCATCCGATTAGAAGCATTACCATGGTTTTAAATATTATTTCATCCGATTAGAAGCATTACCATGGTTTTAAATATTATTTCATCCGATTAGAAGCATTATCATGGTTTTAAATATTATTTCATCCGATTAGAAGCATTATCATGGTTTTAAATATTATTTCATCCGATTAGAAGCATTACCATGGTTTTAAATATTATTTCATCCGATTAGAAGCATTACCATGGTTTTAAATATTATTTCATCCGATTAGAAGCATTACCATGGTTTTCAATATTATTTCATCTGATTAGAAGCATTACCATGGTTTTGAATATTATTTCATCCGATTAGAAGCATTACCATGGTTTTAAATATTATTTCATCCGATTAGAAGCATTACCATGGTTTTAAATATTATTTCATCTGATTAGAAGCATTTACCATGGTTTTAAATATTATTTCATCCAATTAGAAGCATTACCATGGTTTTAAATATTATTTCATCCGATTAGAAGTATTTACCATGGTTTTGAATATTATTTCATCCGATTAGAAGCATTACCATGGTTTTAAATATTATTTCATCCGATTAGAAGCATTACCATGGTTTTAAATATTATTTCATCCGATTAGAAGCATTACCATGGTTTTAAATATTATTTCATCCGATTAGATGGTTTTAAATATTATTTCATCCGATTAGAAGGATTACCATGGTTTTCAATATTATTTCATCTGATTAGAAGCATTACCATGGTTTTGAATATTATTTCATCCGATTAGAAGCATTACCATGGTTTTAAATATTATTTCATCCGATTAGAAGCATTACCATGGTTTTAAATATTATTTCATCCAATTAGAAGCATTAGCATGGTTTTAAATATTATTTCATCGAATTAGAAGCATTAGCATGGTTTTAAATATTATTTCATCCAATTAGAAGCATTACCATGGTTTTAAATATTATTTCATCCAATTAGAAGCATTATCATGGTTTTGAATATTATTTCATCCGATTAGAAGTATTTACCATGGTTTTAAATATTATTTCATCCGATTAGAAGCATTACCATGGTTTTAAATATTATTTCATCCGATTAGAAGCATTACCATGGTTTTGAATATTATTTCATCCGATTAGAAGCATTACCATGGTTTTGAATATTATTTCATCCGATTAGAAGTATTTACCATGGTTTTAAATATTATTTCATCCGATTAGAAGCATTATCATGGTTTTAAATATTATTTCATCTGATTAGAAGCATTATCATGGTTTTAAATATTATTTCATCTGATTAGAAGCATTACCGTGGTTTTAAATATTATTTCATCCGATTAGAAGCATTACCGTGGTTTTAAATATTATTTCATCCGATTAGAAGCATTATCATGGTTTTAAATATTATTTCATCTGATTAGAAGCATTATCATGGTTTTAAATATTATTTCATCCGATTAGAAGCATTATCATGGTTTTAAATATTATTTCATCCGATTAGAAGCATTATCATGGTTTTAAATATTATTTCATCCGATTAGAAGCATTATCATGGTTTTAAATATTATTTCATCTGATTCGAAGCATTATCATGGTTTTAAATATTATTTCATCCAATTAGAAGCATTACCATGGTTTTAAATATTATTTCATCCAATTAGAAGCATTATCGTGGTTTTAAATATTATTTCATCCAATTAGAAGCATTATCATGGTTTTAAATATTATTTCATCTGATTAGAAGCATTTACCATGGTTTTAAATATTATTTCATCCAATTAGAAGCATTACCATGGTTTTAAATATTATTTCATCCGATTAGAAGTATTTACCATGGTTTTAAATATTTCATCCGATTAGAAGTATTTACCATGGTTTTAAATATTATTTCATCCGATTAGAAGCATTATCATGGTTTTAAATATTATTTCATCCAATTAGAAGCATTACCATGGTTTTAAATATTATTTCATCCGATTAGAAGCATTATCATGGTTTTAAATATTATTTCATCCGATTAGAAGCATTATCATGGTTTTAAATATTATTTCATCTGATTCGAAGCATTATCATGGTTTTAAATATTATTTCATCTGATTAGAAGCATTACCATGGTTTTGAATATTATTTCATCCGATTAGAAGCATTAGCATGGTTTTAAATATTATTTCATCCAATTAGAAGCATTATCGTGGTTTTAAATATTATTTCATCCGATTAGAAGCATTTACCATGGTTTTCAATATTATTTCATCCGATTAGAAGCATTACCATGGTTTTAAATATTATTTCATCCAATTAGAAGCATTATCGTGGTTTTAAATATTATTTCATCCGATTAGAAGCATTTACCATGGTTTTCAATATTATTTCATCCGATTAGAAGCATTACCATGGTTTTAAATATTATTTCATCCAATTAGAAGCATTACCATGGTTTTAAATATTATTTCATCCAATTAGAAGCATTATCGTGGTTTTAAATATTATTTCATCCAATTAGAAGCATTATCATGGTTTTAAATATTATTTCATCTGATTAGAAGCATTTACCATGGTTTTAAATATTATTTCATCCAATTAGAAGCATTACCATGGTTTTAAATATTATTTCATCCGATTAGAAGTATTTACCATGGTTTTAAATATTTCATCCGATTAGAAGTATTTACCATGGTTTTAAATATTATTTCATCCGATTAGAAGCATTATCATGGTTTTAAATATTATTTCATCCAATTAGAAGCATTACCATGGTTTTAAATATTATTTCATCCGATTAGAAGCATTATCATGGTTTTAAATATTATTTCATCCGATTAGAAGCATTATCATGGTTTTAAATATTATTTCATCTGATTCGAAGCATTATCATGGTTTTAAATATTATTTCATCTGATTAGAAGCATTACCATGGTTTTGAATATTATTTCATCCGATTAGAAGCATTAGCATGGTTTTAAATATTATTTCATCCAATTAGAAGCATTATCGTGGTTTTAAATATTATTTCATCCGATTAGAAGCATTTACCATGGTTTTCAATATTATTTCATCCGATTAGAAGCATTACCATGGTTTTAAATATTATTTCATCCAATTAGAAGCATTACCATGGTTTTAAATATTATTTCATCCAATTAGAAGCATTATCGTGGTTTTAAATATTATTTCATCCAATTAGAAGCATTATCATGGTTTTAAATATTATTTCATCTGATTAGAAGCATTTACCATGGTTTTAAATATTATTTCATCCAATTAGAAGCATTACCATGGTTTTAAATATTATTTCATCCGATTAGAAGTATTTACCATGGTTTTAAATATTTCATCCGATTAGAAGTATTTACCATGGTTTTAAATATTATTTCATCCGATTAGAAGCATTATCATGGTTTTAAATATTATTTCATCCAATTAGAAGCATTACCATGGTTTTAAATATTATTTCATCCGATTAGAAGCATTACCATGGTTTTAAATATTATTTCATCCGATTAGAAGCATTATCATGGTTTTAAATATTATTTCATCCGATTAGAAGCATTACCATGGTTTTAAATATTATTTCATCCAAGTAGAAGCATTACCATGGTTTTAAATATTATTTCATCCAATTAGAAGCATTACCATGGTTTTAAATATTATTTCATCTGATTAGAAGCATTACCATGGTTTTGAATATTATTTCATCCGATTAGAAGCATTATCATGGTTTTAAATATTATTTCATCCAATTAGAAGCATTATCATGGTTTTAAATATTATTTCATCCGATTAGAAGCATTACCATGGTTTTACTAATTATGGTGACTCTGTAGGAATGTTAATTAATCAGAGTGCAAGAGTGCAAATTCTATCATCGGAAGAAAGATACATGATTACTACATAAATTTGCATTGGTAGTGATTCTTGTAGTGAAGGTTGTTATCTTTGTGAAATCATGATAAGAAGTAAATGTTTCCTGTAATGAATTTTCTATCAGGAAAGATATTTCTAACAGAAAGAACTCTAATTGTACTTTAGACTCACTGCAGGTTACATATACTTTTACCTTCTAAATTGTAAGAAGCCCAACAGATCCTCCAAGATACAATGTAATGGGATCAGTTTGTATACACCATTGTTCTAGGCCCTACAAAATCACTTGTTAACATCAGTGAAATGGGCACAACAGAACTCCTTGTAAACACCAATGTATGGGGCCTGACAGAACCGTTTGTTGGCATCAATGTAGAGGGTCTACAGAACTTATTGCAGACACGATTATATGGGGCCCAACCAAAACCATTGTATACACCAATTTAAGGGTTCTTCATAACTTCTTGTAGACAGCAATATATGGGGCTCTGCCAAT